>CM046878.1:245086007-245601007 GCA_025667525.1 Glebionis coronaria
TAGCATTGTTACTTGTACCAACAATGATCTCGTTCTTGCATTTAGCATGGAATGTATGACAATCAAGGATGACGAAATTTACTCTATGGGACATTCAATTGTTTATATTCATTGACCGTAAAAGTCACATTCGTGATGAAAATCATACATTATGTCTTTACACATCTTCGAAGTATTGTTGCAAGTATTTTACTTTTCAATAAAGGTTACTAAAATTGAATTTTGGTGATGCTTAGATACTTTATTCTAGCATTGCGTGAGGGCACGGCAATGGCTTAGTATGGGGGTGTGATGAGATGGAATTTATACATGATCTCATCGTTCTTTTCGGGCTTTAAATGCATAAAATGTCATCATTATACCATATATATATATATGCTTGTATTTGTTTACTTGTGTGTTTTAGGTATGGATATCATGAAAAAGACAAAAGATCACAAGAAACGAGGAAAAACGAACACGAGAAACGAAGCCGTACAAACAACCGGGCCCTAGTTATGGTATTATCCAAGAAACACCCTTGAAGACTTGAAGATGTACAAGATTGATCCTCGATTTATGAAGAAATGACACTTAAAACCTTTGTATATTCATAATTACAAGTTTGGTCCCTTAAGTTTGTCAAAATTACAAAATGGTCCTTCAACTTTGAAGAATTGGCAAGTTTAGTCCTTCAACAATTCTATATTGCCAATAATGGTCCCTTATTAAGTCAAAGATACAATGAAGACCTTTAAAGATAAAAAATGTCCAAGTTCAGTCCTTCAGATATTCAAAAATGGCAAAAACAACCCTTGAAACCCTTATCATAAAAGTTTGGTTGCCAATGTGTGAAGTTTTAAACTTAAACAAAGGAATACGTTTTCATGGCTGAAATAACTTGCTATTCACTTTTTTCCAAAAACTAAGGACCAAAACTGCCAAGTCCAAAGTTTAAATCCCTAAAAAATCAGGTAACAATTATTGTAGAGATTTTACCACTCAAGAACAAACCTTTTACCCAGGATCAAAGTTGATGAAGGGAAATGAAATTGGCTATACCCACGTGTGATTCACCTCACCTCAATCATATCCCACACTTAAAACCTTAAAACCCACTACCAGAGAAGACCCCACAACTACATCTTACAAGTCGACACATGGCAGAGAATTATGACATGGCAAAATCAATGGACTAGAGCTATTCCTTGGTCACTAAGCACTCAATGAACGATCCTGATTCATCCAAGCAAGCTGGCAACAAGCCTAGAAGATTCTACAAGGCTAGTTTAGGAATTTTAGGACGTTAGGGTTTATGAACAGTGGTTGTAAGCATTTGCCTATAAAAGGAGGCCCAGTATGTGGAGAACCCCTTGTTCCAGGCTTGCTATTACTCTTTTGTAATTCCTTTTTAGTCAAATAAAAGTTGGTGTTTTTTTTATAAAATATAATTCCTTTTTAATTGTTAAAAGTTTGTGTTAAGCATAGCAAGTCTGAGTTCCATTGTTTATCTGTTTATGAATTCGTTTTGGAAAGGTTTTCAAAAGGATTTGTGAAGTGTGTGTGGAAAAGTGAAAAATCATTGGATATTCTTTCTGTTTTTGTTCTTGTGATTTTGCAGGTACAAAAGTAGAAGCTGGTGCTTGTTTAGCTAGCACCTAAGCTCAAGCAATCCAAGGCTTGATTGTAAGTCTTGGAGGTTTGTTCTCTAAATCCTTTTTAATATTTTGTCAAATATTTGATGAATATATGATTTGTGGATTTGATGTTTTGATTGCTGTTTATTTGGTTCTAATCCGTCTCATAGGATATATTAGATCTATTGTCACCTAGATCTTGTTGATTGTGGGTTTTAAAATCATATTTGAGTGAGAAAGGTTTAATAAAGGGGTGTTTGTGTCTGTTGGTTCAAGGGCCTTAGGGCCTTGGAGCTTGGTTCCTTTTTGGTTTGTAGGTGTTTGTTTGTTGATATAAAAGGTGTTTTAAGTGTTGGTTAAGTCTTAAACATAGTAGAACTAAAAAATGTAGGTTGCTAGATTTTGAACACAATATTCAGTCAAGCACATCAGAAGGTTTGATTTGTTTGTTTGTATGAATTAAGGTCTGAAATTTGGCATGCTTATAGTTTTGTTGGGTGTTTAACTCTACAATATCTGGTTTTATAGTTTGGTGGCTTATTGTGCATTTTATAGCTTATTGAATTTCAGCTTTTGGTCAAGTATATCAGCAAATGCATGCTAGTTGATTTTGATGTACTTGGACGGATTTGTGGTGTTTTATGATTTTATTCTTGTTCATTGTACCTACTTGGTGTGTGCTAATTGTTTGCTACTTATTTCACAAGCTCATAAGCCCACCCTCTTATTAGCTTACTTGTGCCCAAAACTAATTAAGTCTACCCAACTGGTAGACCTTGATTCACAAGGTTTGTACTCAAGCCTTGACCAGCAGGTTGAAAACAAAGCTTAAACACTTCAATAAGTCTGTCAATGCCCAAATTTGTACTTATCAGCGTTTGAATTACTCTTGTCAGCGTTTGACCTTTGGTCAAACTTGGTCAACAAGCTTATTGAATATGTTTTGCTTATTGGTACATGCAACAACTTAGTTTTTGTAATAGATCTCATTTTTCTTAGCTTATAAACAATACTGGAACTTTGTGATTCATTTGGTTAAGCTTTTGCTAGGAAACTAGCTTATTTGGCTTTTTCAGCCAGCTTATTGGCTCCTACAGCTTATTCTACTTGGTTTTTTGTAATTTTTATGATTGATTATTCTTAGTTAAGCTATTTGTGAGCTTTTGCAACAAACCAGAGCTTCTGAAACAGCCTAGAACTCTAACCCGACTATTTTGTCATTTTGTGGAATTCTACTTTGCTTATTTCTGGCTTATTGAGTGTGCTTTTTCGAAATTTCTTTTCACAGACCTCTTAGGCATATCAAAAGAAGGTTGTGTGTTTAAGCAGAGCTTATGGCATTGGCTTATTGCTTAATGGGCTTATTGGCCCAATAAGAATAAGCTGTTGACTATTTAAGCTGTGATAAGCTTAAAACCAGCTTTTGGGCCTTCAGACTTTTGTGCTTAGAATTAAATTTTGAGTCAGATAGGGCTTTTTCAGGTCATTTAGGCCAAGTTTGACTTTTTGGGCCTATTAAGCCCATTAAGGTGGATTGTTTTTGTTTTTAGCCCATTTGGGGGCCCATTAGGGGTATTTTGGTAATTTCACTTTCATTTTCTGTTTATTTAGGGTAAAATAAACTAGTTTTCAAGTTTTTAGAATATTTTATAATTTTTGGATTTTTAATATTATTTTAATATTATTTTATTATTAAATTTCAAATTTCACATTTTTGCACTTTTTATATTTTTCTTAGGTTTAATACATTAACATAGGATTTTTGCAACTCTTAGATTAATTTTATCATCATTTTTCTATTTTCTAGAATTATTTTAAGTTTTTAATAGTTTTTAATCGTTTTAAATAGTTTTAATTAGTTTAAAAATTTATAAAAATATTTTTTAGTCTTATTTGGTTATTTTAGAGGTTTACAAAGAGGAAAATATTTATTTAGGCTTTTTAGTAATTAATTTTATTTTTAGGGCTTTAATTAGCATTTAAAAATTAATATTTAATTAATTAAAAGGTTTGAAAAAGTTTTGATCATTTGTAAACTCTTAGTTTATTTATTTTGATTTTTGGTAATTTTTGGGAATTTTAGAATTAATTTTTATTTTAGCTCTTTTTACGGTTTTAATTTTAGTCGTCGTAGGAATAATTTTCACGTCTTTGTCATTCTATTTTCTCATCCCTTCTTTCAAATATTAATCTCAAATATCTTTACATTTTAATCACACACGTATACCTCTTTGGGAAACGAACTTTATTTGGGTCATTAACACTTGATTTTCCTAAATCATTTGTTTAATACTTTCCGCTTTTACGCTCTTTTTCCTAAAAGACGTATTTTACATCAATCACATAGCTATAGAAGAGGCACTATTGACAAAACATTGTTCCTTATGAGGAATGCCAAAGACATCATCCTGGTTCAAGTATATGTGGATGATATTATCTTCGGTTCTACTAAGAAGGAATGGTGTGATGAGTTTGAACAGCTAATGAAAGGCGAATTTCAGATGAGTGCCATAGGAGAACTCACATTTTTCCTTGGTCTTCAAGTCAAGCAGCAGTCGGATGGTATCTTCATTAGTCAAGATAAGTATGTTCATGAGATCATTCAGAAGTTTGATGTGGAACCTCTTAGACTAGCAGCGACACCTTATGAAGTCACTAAAGTCAAACTCAAGAATGAGCCAGATCCCCCGGTAAATGTTCATATGTATAGGTCAATGATTGGCTCACTCATGTATTTGACTGCCTCACGCCCAGACATTATGTTTGCTGTTAGTGCTTGTTCTAGACATCAGGTGGCTCCCACCGTGTCTAATTTGAATGTTGTTAAGAAAATCTTCAAGTATATCAAGGCACAACCCAAGCTAGGCTTGTGGTATCCAAGGGAATCACCTTTTATTCTTGAAGCCTATAGTGACAGTGATTATGCAGGTGCTAATAATGATAGGATGTCTACTACTAGTGGTTGGGTCGAAGACTTATCTCATGGAAATGTAAGAAACAGACAATAGTAGCTACCTCCTCAACAGAAGTTGAATATGTAGCTGCTGCTAGTTGTTGTGGACAAGTCTTGTGGATACAAAATCAAATGCTGGATTATGGGTTCAACTTTATGAACACCAAAATTTTCATCGACAATCAAAGAACTATCTATATCATGAAGCATCCTGTGTTTCATCAATGAACCAAACATATAGAGATTCGACACCATTTTATACGTGATGTCAATGAAAAGAAGTTGATACATGTTCTCAAGGTACATACGGATGATAACGTTGCTGATTTGTTGACTAAAGCGTTTGATGGTCAAAGGTTTAATCACTTGGTGGTTCACATTGGTATGGTCAATCCTTAAGGTCTAGGATTGAGGGGAGGCTAAGCCTAAGGAAAGGCTTCTTGTACATATATACTTGTACATACTTACTTCTGGTAGCTACTTATGACATTTTCCATGGGTATGTGTTGTGTGTGCAACTTCTGGTGGAAGAAGTTGGTTACTCCTAATAGCACTCTTTTGCTCCTAGTGGGTCAAAACACCTCTTATCCACGTGTGTTTGGCTTCTAGTACTACTTTGGGTCACTGTTCATTATGTTGACATTTGTTGACCACTCGCTGCTCATAGCGTTGATCTCTAGTCATTTTGACTTTCAGTCAACACAAGTTACCTCTGGTACCCATATTTCTTTATCTTTGGTAACTAGGATTTGCTAATAATGGTTTAGAGGGAAAGGGGTTACTCATCATTAATGAATTAATTTGGAAAGGGCAACCCCCATAATTAGGGGTCAATGAACAGTTTCCCTAACGATTATTTATGGTCAAAGGGCTCATTTGACTCAATTATCACAACCACAACACACACACACACTCCTACCCATAACAATATTCAAGCAATCCCCTTCCACTACTCAATCATTATCAATGACATCTCTTCAATTCAAATCTGATCACAACAAGGTTGCTTATCTCGGAGAAGGCCCTAGAAGGGAGGAGTTTCTTGACATCTTGGAATACATCGAGGCCTCTAATCTCAGGTATGCCTTTACTGTTTGCCCCACTGTGTATGACTTGGTCATTCGTTAGTTCTGGGTCACTGCCACCACCCACGAGGTGTTAGGTCGCCCATTGGAGATCCATGCTACTATAGATGGTCGCTCCTATATGGTGACAAAAGCATCCATTAGGTCTGCCCTTCATCTCCAAGATGAAGATGGCATTATCTCACTTCCCAATCAAGAGGTGTTGGATGGAATGGCTGCTATTGGTTACAATCATGAGGGGAAGTTTAACTTTTAGAAAAATCGCTTCTCTCCTCAATGGAAGCTGCTTATCCACTTCTTGATTCAATGCTTGAGTCCTAAAGCTGGGAGTTGGGATGCATTTCCCATCTCCCTTGCTAGTGGTTTGGTGTGTATTGCCCAAGGTCATACTTTTAACTTTTCTTGTTATTTGCTTGATGGTTTGGTTAGCAATCGTGTTGTTACTGGGTCTAAAAAGAAATTTCTTATGTATGCTAGGTTCTTACAACAGATACTTATGTGCTTACCTAGTAATAGGAACGAATATCACCCTTCTAGGCTTACTCCTAAAGTTTATGCGAATATGACTATTGGACATCTTGGTCCTCACAGTCCCCTCACTGCTGCTATGCTGGGCCTTGCCCAAAGGGGTCCCAATGTGGTTCCTCTGACTGTTCAAGCCGAGGAGGAACCTCAGTTGGTGGATGATCCCATGGAGGAGGAGATTCCTTCTGCTGGTGTGCCACATGTGGAGGTTGAGGAGTCGGCTAGAGAGGTGGTGGTAGAAATGCCATTTACCTCAAAGGCCACCTCTTCTTCTCGCTCACATATGTCCCCATTTGCTGATTCTCCCCCTCCTAGTCCAGTTCACCTGTAGTTGAGAGCCTTCTAGCTCTCATGCACTCATGGATAACCAATCCTTTGCTTCTGGTCCCAATGAAGCATCCCCCAAACCATGTCCTCTTGGTGGGGAAGCTGAGGAACCTGTTACTCTGACTTCTTTGCTTGCTTTAGTGCACAGGTATTATGAGAAGATCATATCTTTAGAGGATGAGCTTAACCAGCATCAGAAGCTCACAATGGATTTTGTGCTCCCTTTGGCAAACAGGGTCAAGTCATTGGAGAAGCAGCTAAAGTGCCATAAGAAGAAGGTGGTGTTGTCTGAGTCTGATGAGGATGAGGAGGAAGATGGGTTGACTGTTTTGGCTAGGGCTGCTTTTTCCTCCAAGCCGAGTGAAGATCTACCTGTTCCTCCTAGTGCTTCACGCATTCGACCCACTGCTGCTGGCTCTGTGCCAAAAGATGATACTGCTAGTCCTTCATCCCTCACTCCTGGTCCCTCTCATGACCCGAAGGGTAAATCCCCAATGAGTGATGCTCCCTCCCCTCCTAGGAAGAGAACCCGTAGACCACTGGAGGAAGAGAGGATGGGAGAGGAGGCTGCTCAAAATCTGCAAGAGGAGTTTGACCAACAGGCTGCGGTTGCCTCAACGGCTGTTGAAATGTGTATAATGCAAGTTCGTTTTCTCAGTTCTTAACCAATAGAAAGTCCAATCAATATCAGATTTATAATTGTTCTTGGTTGTTCAAGCTTGCTTGGTAATCTATTGCTAATTCAATCAACACTATCTAAAAATGAAAAATATAAACCTACTTATACGTAAAACAAGTTGCAAATTCCAAGATTTTATTCAAACAAAATATAAAATGCAAAACTTGAAACTAAAAGGACTGAAAATGTAATTTCTATGAAATGTAAATGCTTGAAAATTAAATTCTAACAACTTTAGGGACTAAAAATGCAAAACTGTTAACTATAAGGACCAATCTTGTAAAACTGATAACAAACTAACCAAATAGTAACAAACTAACAAACTTAACAACTGAAATGTAACAAATTTAAAAGTAAAGGACTAGAACTTGCAAATACCAAAAAATTAGGAAGTTTAGCTAGGTATAGAAACTGATTAAACTTCTAGGGACTAAAGTGCAATTAAGCTAAGAATTTAACTAAAAACGGGACACAAACAAAAATAAGCTCGTTTGAGCTTAATACTCAACCAAATAAGCTGAAACAACTTGCAAAACTCTTCAAATCCAATTAAGACTACGTGTATCTAAGGAATTTAGCTAAAAGTCAAAAATAAGCAATTGAGTGCTTATTGATAAGCACAAAATAAGCTACAGCTTATTCCAAACAATCACAACTTGATTTTTGTAAAGAAACTGATTAAGCACTTGATTTAAAGAAGGGGAAATCAAACTAGAACCATTTTCATCCAGTAATGAAGAAGAAATCTGAAATAAGCTCTTTTGAGCTTATGTTGACCAGGTTTGACCAATTTTTATGAAAAAGCTCAAAACTTCAAATCTTGATATTCAACACTTTCTAAATGGATTGGTGAAAGAAAATCATAAGTTTTATGAAGAGGATTAAGAGAACCAAGAAATCAGTCATCAATTTATCTCAGAGAATAGCATTTGCTCAGACCTTGACTAAAAAGCTTATTTTCTAGCTTAATTCCTGAAACTGTAGATTTTCCTCTTAGAGACTGAAACTTTATGATGTAAGCTATAACTAGAAACAAATTTGAGCAAATTTGATCAAGGAATGAAGGAGAAATCAGCAATTGAAAGTAACAAGTTTGCCAAAATTAAGCTGAAACAAGAATGACCCAAACTATTTGTTAACCAATTGCCTGTTTGACTATTATTTTGACTTGCAAATGACTTAGAACCAATTGTTAACACCTAATGACTGATTATGAACACTAAAACACAAATTATTAACACTTTAAATCTACTTATAAGCTTCTACCAAACACTCCTTTATCTGTTCTTAACAAGATTTTACAAAGGCTTTTTAAGTTCTGAATTAAGTTGATACAAAAGCTATAGCAGACTAGTTTAAATGAACCAAATAAAAGCTAATGAAACTGAAACTAAGCAATTATCAAGACTAGAACTCAATTAAGCTGTTATGCTAAAAAGTGACTGAAAATAAGCTAGTAACTACAAAGCTGAACACAAATGCACAAGATTAAGCAGTAACTGAAATTCAAACACTCCAAACACAATCAAACAACAACTAAAAGCAGTTATATCATACAGCCATCAAGATTAAACTAGGAAATTGAGCATGCAATTGACTGATTTAGAGGAACAAGAAAACAAGAGCAATGAAACCTATTGTAGAAGTCCTTTGGGAAGAAGAGGAGCGCTGAGCTCTCTTGCACTAGTGATACCACCACCTATCACTAGTATTCAACTAAAATCATCAATCTAATCAGCTACAATCATCTACATTCATCATCCTGCTACTAATCTTCAAAGGAACAAAGGATTGACTTGAATTCTGAACAAACAGCTACAAAACTCCTCCAATGACAATTATGATCAATGATTGATCATAACAAGCACAAATCAACAACAGGATGATCCAATAACAGCAAGTAGTAACAGAATTGAGAAGAACAGAATTTGGCGGGAAAATGAAGTTTGAATTTTATTGCATGAATTCAGTTACAAATGTTTGTTACAAGCTACTAACTAACTAACTGACTCAAGAGTTTGTCAGACTCTTGAGTAGTTAGGTGAAAAGTGAGGGAAAAAGGGAAAGGGAAATTTAAGAACTATGTGTTTTACAAAATTGAACTACTCTGGAATGAGGTACATCCTAGCTATTTATAGGCATGATAGGAGAATTTGTTGGAGTTGTGACGTGTCTGAACCAATAACAATTTGCCACGTGGAAGAATTCTGCATTTGCTCTTTGAAGGTGATGAACTAATTTGGGTGTTTTTGATTGAATGGATAATTTGTTAATTGGATTGCACCATTGTATTCCTCTCTTCAAAACGAGCAAGTTTGGTGTTTTGATCTTCTCATGAAATGCCCTCTATCAAAAACCCGATCCTGGAAATTTTCTTGTTAAAGAAGATGACACGTGTCATTCTCTGGTTGGTTTAAAACATTGCACACGGATTACACTGTTTAGATAGGGTAATAAATGTGGCGGCAGTTAATGGGCTTATGTGGTGATCCGTGTGAGGCACTTCCTTTATTCCCATTGGCTAAAATCTTTAACACATGGATTAAACTTGCAATTCTTTCCAAAGTTGGCAGATTTGGTCCCTATACTTGGCAGATTCCCATTTCAAGCTAAGATCTTCATTCCTTTGTCATTTTTGGTCCTTTAACTTCCAAGACTTGTACAAAATGGTCCTTTGACTGAGTTGACTTGATAGTTGACCAGGTTTGACTTTAATCTTGACTTTTCATAATTTGCACTTTAAGTCCTTCAACTTTCATAACTTGTCAAGATAGGTCCTTGAACTTCAAAGTCTTGTCACTTTAGATCCTCTTTTGTCTTTTTCATCCATTTGAGCTTGCTTTTTTCCTTGTTTGCTTGAAATTGTATCCTTTTACCTACATAAGATCACACAAACACAACATACCACATAACACTGCTTTTTACAAGATAAATGGGTATTTTGCTTCATGTTGTAGGGTTATTTGTTGATAAAAGGATATGAGTTTAAGCTCATATCAAATTCCCCTACACTTGAGCATTGCCATGTCCTCATGCAATATTGTATTTCAAGGCTTAAAAATTTACATTTCCCTCATAATTAATCCACCTTGGCCATATGAGATGCATCTACACTACTCTAAACTAAATGATGTATGATTTTGACTTTTAATAATGCAATGAATCAAAATACCATTCTATCTATATCTTTTTGATTTTTCTTGAAATGGTTTTGATGGAAATAACTCATAAAGAATTCAATGACTTGGATTAGGGCTTGGGTACCATGAACATTTATCACCCTCAAGTTTCACTTTCCCCATACCAAGCTAATAAATGGAATCATTGCATTCACAAGTAAAAAGTGCATCAACTTATTCATGACAATTAAATGTGGAACCGGTTATTATTTGAGCAAATTGCTTGTGGGCAAATTTGTCATTATTCAAGTGTGAAATATAAGAAGTGTAAAATCCAAAAATAAGGAAGCACGGTTTTAATCCTAAGTAATCTTCTCATCCATTACTTGAAAAACCGCTCACAATTAATACAAGTCCGTATTAAGAGTAATAAGTCATTCGCCTTATGTGTAAAATCCTCATGTCATGCTTTCATAAGTAACTACACACTCGCTAAGGAAAGAAAAATAAAACTCACGCAATAATTTACATCCGCATCTTTTTTAGATTTTGGATCTTCAACCCCACAACCCGTCAAGGTAATATTGGATTGGAGCAATCTATTGAATCCCCGCAACCCGTCAAGGTAATATTGGAACTCAATAGTCACTATAATTAACACCACACTGCCCCTCTTGGGAGTCTTGCATTTTTTTTCTTTTTCTCTTTTTTTTTTCTTTTTTTTCTTTTTCTAGCCACTCATTTTTTTTCATAAGCCGCTCTTATTTTTCTTTATTCCTCACCAAGAAATTTGCAAAGAAGAAAAGGAAAAACACCCGCTAAATATGGAGCATGACACAAGTCTAGTACACATAAAACGTGCTAACTTAGAATCTTAAGACGTACTCATATCAACCATAAATGATTAGCCAAAAATGCATAAGAGATTACAAACCAATTAAAACCGTACTTGATTATTTATTAACAATTATATACAAGCGAAGAAAATAGAGGTAGAGAAGAGAAGGGTTTAGCCACAAGTAATTGCCATGAAGTCTATCTAGCCCTTTTACACTTGCTTCAACTCTATCATTTCCCATTCTCCACAAATTTAAAATTTCAAAGAATGAAATTGGTGGAAGCTTAGCCTAATAGACCAATGAAGGACTACATGGTTAAGGATACTAGCTAGAGAGTGCTAAAATAAAGCAAACTCGGGTTGAGTCAAAATATCCATGGCGGGCCTAATATGTCAAAGAAGTCTAAACTTGTTAAAACCATGTTTTATTATATTTTTCCTTTTTATATATTTTTGATGAAAAATAAAAGAATATATACAATGCAAATGTGTTATGCAAATGAAAAATGATTAATGCAAAAATTATGAATGCATATTTTTGTTGGCCAAAGTAGATCAAAAATTTGAAAAATGTTGAAAATTCAATTTTCCATGTTATCATGCAAGACAATGACAAGTTCTAGGTAAGGTCACTTCGATAGAAGACCCCCCTACACTTAAGCTAAACATTGTCCTCAATGTTTAAGAGCATGGAAGTATAAAAACTTCCCCTACACTTATGACAATGAATAGACTTTGCTTAACCCAAGTTAAGGAAAGGACTACTATTAGTGAAATCATGTTTAAGCACAAAGTGTCAATGAAAATTCACTAAAGTAACGAAGTGAACCGGATACAAGGGCCTCCTCCATAAGCTCCAAAGCATGAGATGAGTGAGCAACCCTACAAACAAGCATGAAGACAAAAGAAGGTCTCCCCTACACTTATCTCTAAATCTATGCCTTTATTGCTAACCTACAACACTCTAAACCTAGTTATACGATGCTTGAGTTAATGAGTCTCTAGCTCGACTAGTCCCTCAATGAATTAATTCATGGGGAAAATGGGGACCTCTTGGACCATTTCAACGGAAATGTCCTCCCCAAAGTAGTGTTTAACACGGTGACCATTCACTTTAAAATTTGGACCATCGGATTGGGACAACTCAAGAGTGCCATATGGAAAAACTTGAGCAATAGTGAATGGACCGGACCATCTTGACTTAAGCTTGCCCGCAAAAAGCTTCAATCTTGAGTTAAAGAGGAGAACCGGCTCTCCAACTTTGAACTCACGATTCTTAATCTTAGCATCATGCAATTTCTTAGTCTTTTCCTTGTATAGCAAAGAAATCTCATAGGCATTGGCTCTCAACTCATCCATCTCATTGATTTGATCTTTCCTATGTGAACCGGCTTGGTTTAAATCAAAATTAGCCCACTTGAGAGCCCAAGATGCCTTATGTTCTAACTCAAATGGGAGGTGGCACGCTTTTCCATAGACAAGCCTATAAGGAGTACAACCAATTGGTGTCTTAAAGGCCGTCCTAAACGCCCACAAAGCATCATCAAGCTTATCCGACCAAGAAGCTCTATGCTCTCCCACCGTTCTCTCTAAAATTCTCTTTAAACCACGATTTATGACCTCGGTTTGACCATTTGTTTGAGGGTGATACGCGGTAGAAAGTCTATGATTCACTCCATATTTCTTCATAACTCTCGTGAATTGATCATTACAAAAGTGCGTACCACGATCACTTATGATGGCCCGAGGTACACCAAATCTAGCAAACAATTGTTTCAAAAACTTCACAACCACTCTAGCATCATTAGTAGGTAAGGCTTTAGCCTCCACCCACTTGGACACATAATCCACCGCCAGAAGTATATACTTGTTTCCCTTAGAGGATGGAAAAGGTCCCATGAAATCTATTCCCCATACATCAAATATCTCACACTCTTGGATAAAATTTTGTGGCATCTCATCACGTTGTGTAATTTTTCCTTGTCTTTGACAAACATCACAAAATTTCACCATCTCTTGAGCATCCTTGTAGATGGAAGGCCAATAGTAACCCGAATCAAAGACTTTCTTGGCGGTGTAGTTAGGCCCAAAATGTCCACCCGTAGGTCCTTTATGACATGCCTCTAAAATTTTAAATGCCTCGGGCCCATCTACACACCGTCTAATGATTTGGTCCGCACATTGCCTAAAAAGATATGGATCATCCCAAAAGTAATACTTAACTTCCTTAAGAAACTTTTTCTTTTGTTGGTAAGTAAGACCCTCAATAAGCACATTGCCCACAAGATAGTTTGCAATATCCGCAAACCAAGGTGTGGCATCCTCTTGGGAAGAGATAGACATGAGCTCCTCTAGTGGAAAGGATTCATTGATTTCTTGATGTGGGAAATCTCCTTGAAAAGGATGCTCAAGTCTACTCAAATGATCCGCCGCTAAATTCTCGGCCCCTTTTTTTTATCACGAATCTCTATCTTAAACTCTTGAAGCAACAAAACCCATCTCAAAAGCCTAGGTTTAGCATCTTGTTTTGTCATAAGATACTTGAGAGCGGAGTGATCCGTATACACTATGGTCTTAGAAAGCACAAGGTATGGTCTAAACTTCTCAAAAGCATATACTATAGCAAGCAACTCTTTTTCCGTGGTAGTGTAATGAAGTTGTGCACCGGTCATGGTTTTACTCGCATAGTGTATAGGTTGAAAATGCTTATTAACTCTTTGTCCTAAGACGGCCCCCACCGCATAATCACTAGCGTCACACATAAGCTCAAAAGGTAATTCCCAATTTGGAGAAACCAAAACGGGAGCCTTTGTCAATTTTTCCTTAAGTGTCTCAAAAGAGTCGAAACAAGCTTGATCAAAAATGAAAGGAGCCTCTTTCTCCAAGAGATGAGTCATCGGTCTAGCTATCTTAGAGAAATCTTGTATAAAGCGCCTATAAAAACCCGCATGACCTAAGAAACTCCTCACACCTTTAACCGAGGTGGGTGGGGGAAGCTTAGCAATCACATCAATTTTAGCTCGATCAACTTCTAATCCCTTATTGGATATCTTGTGTCCTAAAACAATCCCCTCTTTCACCATAAAGTGACATTTCTCCCAATTAAGCACCAAACGTGTTTCCTCACAACGCTTAAGCATTCTCTCAAGATTGGTGAGACAAGAGCTAAAGGAGTTCCCAAATACGGAAAAGTCATCCATAAAAACCTCCATGGTTTGCTCTATCATGTCATGGAAAATCGCCATCATGCACCTTTGAAACGTCCCCGGTGCATTACATAGGCCAAAAGGCATCCTCTTGTAAGCAAAGGTACCGTATGGACAAGTGAATGTGGTCTTTTCTTGATCCTTAGGGTCAATGGGTATTTGAAAATAACCCGAAAAGCCATCAAGAAAACAATAGTACTCATTTCCCGCTAAGCGTTCAAGCATTTGATCCATAAAGGGAAGCGGGAAATGGTCTTTCCTAGTTGCCTCATTGAGTTTTCTATAATCAATGCAAACTCTCCAACCGGTTACAAGTCTCGTGGGAATAAGCTCATTGTTCTCATTAGGCACCACGGTGATTCCACCCTTCTTTGGAACACAATGAACCGGGCTAACCCATGGAGAGTCGGAAATGGGGTAAATCATACCCGCATCTAAGAGTTTAATCACTTCCTTCTTAATAACCTCATGAATTTTTGGATTAACTCTCCTTTGGTTTTGAATGGCGGGTTTATAATCATCCTCCATAAGGATTTTGTGAGTACAAAAATGTGGATCAATTCCCCTTATGTCGGATATTTTCCATGCTAAAGCTTTCTTATGTTTCTTAAGGACTTCAATAAGTTGCTCCTTCTCATCCTCTTTCAATTCCTTAGCAATAATCACCGGTAATTGGTCTTTTCCTTCTAAGAAAGCATATTCTAAGTGGGATGGAAGTTCCTTAAGTTCAATGGGAGGTGGACTCTCTATGGAAGGTTTCACTATGGAAGGTTCCTCAATGGTAATCTCTTGTGGAATAGGTGAAGGAATAGGGTCCTCATTGAGCAACTTTTGGATTGTAAGAATATCTTCTTCCCAATTAATGGGAGAATCATCATCACCAAGAAAGTTGGACTCAAATTCCTCCAAGAGGAAATCACTCTCTCCAAAAGGTGTTAAAGAGGGAGCAATTGAGGCCACGGTTTCAACATGTGGAATCTCATCACTAGCAGTCTTACAAGCATCATGAAAGTGTTCATTACACACTTCATCTAGCACATCCACAATGTTAATAGTCTCACAAGGTCTAGACTCCTTAACCTCTTTTCTATCACAAACTTTCCCTAACTTAAACACCACTTTCTCATCCTCTACTCTCATAATTAATTCTCCTTCCGCCACATCTATCAAGGTACGACCCGTTCTCAAAAACGGTCTACCAACAATCAAAGGCACTCTAGGATCCATGTCATAATCGACCACTACAAAGTCGGCCGGAAAGGTAAACTTATCCACACCTACAAACACATCTTCCGCTATACCTACGGGGTGAGCTATGGTTCGGTTGGCTAGTTCAAGAGTCATCCTAGTGGGGGTGAGCTCGGGAAGAGATAGTTGTTTCCAAACCGATAAAGGCATGAGATTTATGCTCGCTCCTAAATCCGCCAAAGCCATGCAATTTTCAACACCGGGAAAATTACAAGGTATCAAGAAGCGCCCCGGATCTCCAAGTTTTGTTGGTAAGGTTTTAAGTAACACCGCGGAACAATTTTCATTAAGTGATGTGTTGGGCAAATCAACCAATTTTTCTTTGTTTGAGAGCAAATCCTTGAACATCTTAGCAAACTTTGGCATATAAGCAAGAGCTTCCGCAAAGGATATGTTGATATTGAGTTGCTTGAACATCCTTAAGAAATTGGAAACTTGTATGTCATCTTTGTTCTTTAACTTGTCCTTTTTCAACCTTGAAGGGTATGGAAGAGTAGGTTTTGGTGTAGGTGGATTAGGTGTTGTGGTGGAAGATTTGTCTTTGTTAGCCTCTTCATTGGGAAGTGCGGAAGGTAAAGGAGAAGTATGAGGTGGTTGAGAAGGTGTGTTTGAGTGAATAGGAGCACTTTGAGGAGGTGGAGTAGAAGTGGAAGGCTTATCACAAGTAGGAGCACAAGTCGGTTGAACAATAGTAGGTTTAGGAGGTGAAGGATCCTTTGTTGTTGTACCACTCCTTGTTGTAATAGCATTGACATTAGCCCTAGGGTTTGTTTGTGTGTTGGAAGGTAAAGCCCCTTGTGGTCTTTGATTTAATACCACTAAAACCTTATTGAATTGTTCCTCCATTGTACGTTTCACTTGGTCATTCATTCTCTTCTCAATTTCACGCATTTTCTTGTCAACATACTCTTGAGTCTCTTGCATCCCATATCCTTGAGTTTGATTTGGAGGGTAAGCTTGATTTGGTATTGGAGCATATGCTTGATTGGGAATAAATGGAAGTGGTTGATTAAATCCTTGTTGTGGTGGGTAAAAGGTATTAGCTTGAGGTTGAAATTGATTGGGTGCCTTGTAATTATTTCCTTGGTATGGTTGCCTTTGCCCTTGATTCCTTGCTAAAATTTGAGGAGGATTTTGTGGAATTTGGGTGGGTGGTTGGGGTGGGAAGCCGGGTGGAGTAAGGTAATTTTGGGATTTGTAAGAAAGGTTATTTGGATTGATGTTAGGCTTGAAGTGTTCACGGTGTTCCTCTTGGTAAGCATAGCATTCCCCTTGATACCCTTGCACCTTGTCACATTGTTCATAAGAGTGGGGACCTCCACAAGTAACACAAGAAATGGTGATGGCATTCACATTATTTGAGGAATTGTTCAATGACAAGTTCTTAAAAGTTTGAAGCATGTCTTGTTGTGCTTGCAAATGCCTCTCACTTTCTCTATCCATCCTTTGAAAAATGGCTTCTTGAAACTTGAGGAGTTGATTGTCACAAGGGATTTGAGAAGTGTTTTGGATAACATGAACTCTTTCTTCAAATGGATCGTTTGTTTGAACCATTGCCTTAGTCTCAATAATGTTCAAAGCCTCATGGTATGTCTTGAAATGAATACTCCCTCCCGCGGAAGCATTTAGTGAATCTTGGTGGTGAGGTTTAAGGCCATTGTAGAAGGTATTGATTTGGCCTAGATCATCCATTCCATGGTTAGGGCATCGCCTCAACAACTCACTATACTCTTCCCAAGCATCACCAAAGGATTGACTAGGTTTTTGTGTAAAGCCCATAATCAAATTTCTCAAAGCCATAGTCTTTTGTGGAGGAAAGAATTTGTTCAAAAACTTAGTGGTAAAATCATCCCATGTGGTGATACTATCGGGTGGTTGGGTGTCTAACCAATGCTTAGCACTCCCATCTAAGGAAAATGACACTAACATCAATCTAATGACCTCATGTGGAACCCCATTATGCTTAATGGTGTTGCAAAGTGAAAGGAATCTCTTAAGGTGAGCATGGGGATCCTCATTTTGTTTTCCAAAGAAAGGTGATGCAGCAACCATATTGATCATAGATGTATGTAGCTCAAATGTGTTAGCGGGATAGTCGGGAATCTTAATGGCACTAGCATATCCATGAATGTTGGATTGCATACGTTCATACAAAGTACGATTATCAATAGCCATGGCTTCTTGTGGTGGTGACAAAGCACGATTCTCGTGATCGGCTTGGTGGACGGTGGTGGTCTTACTCTTTCTCTTTTTCTTCCTTTTCGGAGGAAGAGGTTGTACACCAATCGGTATTTGTGCACGCCCGCGAGTGAGCGTGCAACTCAATACGAGGAATGAGAGAGAAGCTCTCGTGTGACTTTGAAAAGAATAAGATTATCCTCTTCGAGTTTCGATATTAAATATCCACAAGAAAATAACAATATATGTAATACTACTTTGGGTGCAAGACCCTCAATGAAGCTTTCCTTCTTAGAATACTCCCAAGTGAACGGGGGGTTAGGTGGCACGAAGCACTTAAGTACCTATTGACCCTTAGATGGCATTTTATAGCACATCGCCTTTCTATTCACTTAAATGTTCGTATTCTTTGAATTATTGCTTATTGAGAGTATTTATCTATTCTTGCTTTATTTTGTTTGATCGATACGCGTGTCAAGGACCGGAACGCCCCTCAACACGGTGTATTGCCTCGGCAATACTTATGGAAGATATGTAGATTGATTGTTCTTATACGTATACGTATTTACTTATAATAATATATGGAAAATATTTTTGTATTTATGAGTTTTTATTGGAAAATACTATATGTACATAAAAACCGAGAGAATCCAATAATATATATTTTTGGGTGCAATCTCTTAGGAAAAAGATTGCTTTTTGGATTTTTTAATTTTTTTGGTCAATTCTTTAGTAAAAGAATTGTTTTGTTAATTTTTTAGTTTTTATATATTTTTATATTTTTTATTTTTTTTATTTGTTTTTTATTTATGATACGTAAAAATAACGTTCACCAAATGAACGGATCCCAAAAGCCAATGAAAACCGTCAATCGATAGTCTCTCGTGTAGTCAAAGAACCGGCAGCGGCGCCATTTGAAATGTGTATAATGCAAGTTCGTTTTCTCAGTTCTTAACCAATAGAAAGTCCAATCAATATCAGATTTATAATTGTTCTTGGTTGTTCAAGCTTGCTTGGTAATCTATTGCTAATTCAATCAACACTATCTAAAAATGAAAAATATAAACCTACTTATACGTAAAACAAGTTGCAAATTCCAAGATTTTATTCAAACAAAATATAAAATGCAAAACTTGAAACTAAAAGGACTGAAAATGTAATTTCTATGAAATGTAAATGCTTGAAAATTAAATTCTAACAACTTTAGGGACTAAAAATGCAAAACTGTTAACTATAAGGACCAATCTTGTAAAACTGATAACAAACTAACCAAATAGTAACAAACTAACAAACTTAACAACTGAAATGTAACAAATTTAAAAGTAAAGGACTAGAACTTGCAAATACCAAAAAATTAGGAAGTTTAGCTAGGTATAGAAACTGATTAAACTTCTAGGGACTAAAGTGCAATTAAGCTAAGAATTTAACTAAAAACGGGACACAAACAAAAATAAGCTCGTTTGAGCTTAATACTCAACCAAATAAGCTGAAACAACTTGCAAAACTCTTCAAATCCAATTAAGACTACGTGTATCTAAGGAATTTAGCTAAAAGTCAAAAATAAGCAATTGAGTGCTTATTGATAAGCACAAAATAAGCTACAGCTTATTCCAAACAATCACAACTTGATTTTTGTAAAGAAACTGATTAAGCACTTGATTTAAAGAAGGGGAAATCAAACTAGAACCATTTTCATCCAGTAATGAAGAAGAAATCTGAAATAAGCTCTTTTGAGCTTATGTTGACCAGGTTTGACCAATTTTTATGAAAAAGCTCAAAACTTCAAATCTTGATATTCAACACTTTCTAAATGGATTGGTGAAAGAAAATCATAAGTTTTATGAAGAGGATTAAGAGAACCAAGAAATCAGTCATCAATTTATCTCAGAGAATAGCATTTGCTCAGACCTTGACTAAAAAGCTTATTTTCTAGCTTAATTCCTGAAACTGTAGATTTTCCTCTTAGAGACTGAAACTTTATGATGTAAGCTATAACTAGAAACAAATTTGAGCAAATTTGATCAAGGAATGAAGGAGAAATCAGCAATTGAAAGTAACAAGTTTGCCAAAATTAAGCTGAAACAAGAATGACCCAAACTATTTGTTAATCAATTGCCTGTTTGACTATTATTTTGACTTGCAAATGACTTAGAACCAATTGTTAACACCTAATGACTGATTATGAACACTAAAACACAAATTCTTAACACTTTAAATCTACTTATAAGCTTCTACCAAACACTCCTTTATCTGTTCTTAACAAGATTTTACAAAGGCTTTTTAAGTTCTGAATTAAGCTGATACAAAAGCTATAGCAGACTAGTTTAAATGAACC
This sequence comes from Glebionis coronaria, assembly GCA_025667525.1. Classification (NCBI taxonomy): domain Eukaryota; kingdom Viridiplantae; phylum Streptophyta; class Magnoliopsida; order Asterales; family Asteraceae; genus Glebionis; species Glebionis coronaria. Next base: position 245,106,117 of record CM046878.1, read on the forward strand.
AAATGAAAGCTAATGAAACTAAAACTAAGCAATTATCAAGACTAGAACTCAATTAAGCTGTTATGCTAAAAAGTGACTGAAAATAAGCTAGTAACTACAAAGCTGAACACAAATGCACAAGATTAAGCAGTAACTGAAATTCAAACACTCCAAACACAATCAAACAACAACTAAAAGCAGTTATATCATATAGCCATCAAGATTAAACTAGGAAATTGAGCATGCAATTGACTGATTTAGAGGAACAAGAAAACAAGAGCAATGAAACCTATTGTAGAAGTCCTTTGGGAAGAAGAGGAGCGCTGAGCTCTCTTGCACTAGTGATACCACCACCTATCACTAGTATTCAACTAAAATCATCAATCTAATCAGCTACAATCATCTACATTCATCATCCTGCTACTAATCTTCAAAGGAACAAAGGATTGACTTGAATTCTGAACAAACAGCTACAAAACTCCTCCAATGACAATTATGATCAATGATTGATCATAACAAGCACAAATCAACAACAGGATGATCCAATAACAGCAAGTAGTAACAGAATTGAGAAGAACAGAATTTGGCGGGAAAATGAAGTTTGAATTTTATTGCATGAATTCAGTTACAAATGTTTGTTACAAGCTACTAACTAACTGACTCAAGAGTTTGTCAGACTCTTGAGTAGTTAGGTGAAAAGTGAGGGAAAAAGGGAAAGGGAAATTTAAGAACTATGTGTTTTACAAAATTGAACTACTCTGGAATGAGGTACATCCTAGCTATTTATAGGCAAGATAGGAGAATTTGTTGGAGTTGTGACGTGTCTGAACCAATAACAATTTGCCACGTGGAAGAATTCTGCATTTGCTCTTTGAAGGTGATGAACTAATTTGGGTGTTTTTGATTGAATGGATAATTTGTTAATTGGATTGCACCATTGTATTCCTCTCTTCAAAACGAGCAAGTTTGGTGTTTTGATCTTCTCATGAAATGCCCTCTATCAAAAACCCGATCCTGGAAATTTTCTTGTTAAAGAAGATGACACGTGTCATTCTCTGGTTGGTTTAAAACATTGCACACGGATTACACTGTTTAGATAGGGTAATAAATGTGGCGGCAGTTAATGGGCTTATGTGGTGATCCGTGTGAGGCACTTCCTTTATTCCCATTGGCTAAAATCTTTAACACATGGATTAAACTTGCAATTCTTTCCAAAGTTGGCAGATTTGGTCCCTATACTTGGCAGATTCCCATTTCAAGCTAAGATCTTCATTCCTTTGTCATTTTTGGTCCTTTAACTTCCAAGACTTGTACAAAATGGTCCTTTGACTGAGTTGACTTGATAGTTGACCAGGTTTGACTTTAATCTTGACTTTTCATAATTTGCACTTTAAGTCCTTCAACTTTCATAACTTGTCAAGATAGGTCCTTGAACTTCAAAGTCTTGTCACTTTAGATCCTCTTTTGTCTTTTTCATCCATTTGAGCTTGCTTTTTTCCTTGTTTTCTTGAAATTGTATCCTTTTACCTACATAAGATCACACAAACACAACATACCACATAACACTGCTTTTTACAAGATAAATGGGTATTTTGCTTCATGTTTTAGGGTTATTTGTTGATAAAAGGATATGAGTTTAAGCTCATATCAGCTGTGGCTGAGGATGAAGCCTTGCAACAACAATGTCGGGAGAAAATCAGACACAATGCCATGTTTTGGGATAATGCAGATTGGATGAATGTGGTTACAATCCTCACCTCTAACTACTCTCAGTTTACCGATGTGTTGAGTGCGGATGTGAACCAGGGAAATTGTGTTTGAAGGGCGGTGTCTCTAATGCAAAGGCAAAGGGAAGATCTAGCTGCTCAACTTCGCCCTCTCTCTTATGTTGAGCAAAAGAAGTTAATGCATCAGTATGTGAAAAATCAATCTGGTGCCTATTTCACCTATGGCTGGACATGGAAGAGGGTAAGGCAGATGCCTGATGATGAGCTTAAGGAGCTGTACACAAAGATGATTAAGTAGAAGGATGTCCCTATGCCGGCTCATGCTATCTATCGCCATCCTCCTCGTGTTGTTCACACCTCTGATGAGATGGCATTTATACATGATCTCATCGTTATTTTCGGGCTTTAAATGCATTAAAATGTCATAAAATACCACATATATGCTTGTGTTTGTTTACTTGTGTATTTTAGGTATGAATATCGTGAAAAAGACAAAAGATCACAAGAAACAAGGAAAAACGGACACGAGAAACGAAGCCGTACAAAGAACCGGGCCCTAGTTCATGAATTATCCAACATTTACCCTTGAAGACTTGAAGATATGCAAGATTGATCCTCAAAAAATGAAGAAATGACACTTAAAACCCTTGTGAATTCATAATTACAAGTTTGGTCCCTTAAGTTTGTCAAAATTGCAAAAAGGTCCTTCAACTTTGAAGAAATGGCAAGATTCGCCCCTCATCAAATCTAATTTGTCAATTATGGTCCCTCATAAAGCCAAAGATACAATGAAGACCTTTGAAGATCAAGAATGTCCAAGATCAGCCCTTGACTTATGGAAAAATGGCAAAAACAACCCTTTAAAACCTTTTGCCAAAGTTTTAGGGCAAAACTGTGAAAACACAAAGTTTATTAATGAAGGGAATTCGTTTTTAAGGCTGAAATACTTGTTATACACCTTTTGCCAAAGAACAAGGACCAAAGCTGCATATTTAGAAGTTTAAACTCCTAATGAAAGTCCCTAATCAATGCAAGAAACCCTAATTTTAACCTAATCAACACAAGGTATTACTTTTCAAACGTAATCTTATTATTGTATAATAAAGAATTACAAGTGTTATGGATAACACCGTTTGATGACAATGTGTTGTGCACACTTTGAACAACAATAAACCTTAACTTATGAATACAGTCGTAGCTGTTTGATTCACTAAGTTATACGCACTAATGTTCTTAATATCTCAAAGTGTTAAACATTAATGCGTGGATACACATCCTATTTATAGTGTTACGAGTTTGACTTAAACAGTACTTGATTTCGACTACACAAGCTTTTACAAGTTCCCACATCAGTCACATGATGTCCTTCTATTCTTGGTAGTCTTCCATTATGCTTTAAGGAACAGTTGTCAAAAATAGTTTCCTTATTCTTCATATTCTCGAACACACAAATGGCATGTCCAAAGTGTGCTGAGAGTTATCAGGGTATTGCCACCCCTGTTAACTCTCAACCCCTCAGAGTCCCTAATACATCTTGGCTGTTATCCATCACAGCCAAGGAGTATGTCTTCAGGTAATCTTCGACTTCCCTGACAATGTCTCTGACATGGACTCCTCTGAGGTTGCTCACAGAGACTTGGATCTCTGTGAGTCTTGCGAAACTTGCCTGCCTCCTAGGCACAGGCAAGGGACTATCTATCAGCCTAATTATGTTTAAATCAATGATCAGGGAATCTAACAAGTTTAGATTCCCAACAATCTCCCCCTATTTAAACATAAATAATGCTAGATCTAACTAAGTTAAGGTAAGTGAGTTTAACAGCTTCTTCTTACACATAACAGATCTAAACAAACATACCTCATGATTTTATTAAGACTTAAAGAAAATTACAAGTTCATTACATAAGTGAAATAAAAGATGAAGGTAAAAAGGGCTGACACCATCTTCAATAGTCATCATTTTTTATTCTTTCTTCAGCTTCGACCACATCTAATCTGTTATCAATTTCATCCTGCAAAGTCTTTGCAAACTTCTTGGAATACTCTGTGTTGATCTTGAGACACTTCTTGTGACAGAGTAGCTGAATAGTTGAAGCCAGGCACAACTCATCTTCCCTCTGAAAAGCATACTGGCAGGCCTTGTTCATAAATGCCATTCCTCTTTCAGGCACTGAGTATGTCTGACCATCAACAGGGCCAACGATACCATTTGGAAGGATCAGATCCCTGTGCATACCATCCACACGAACATCTTCAGTAACAAAAGTTTCATCAATAATTTGGGAAATTCTTCTTCTTTTGTTGCCTGTCTTTGGGGGTTCTTGTTCGAAAAGCTGTGGTGGGGGATCAATCTTGAGTTTGGCAGCTGTTTCCTGGATCTAATTAAACTTAGCCTTAAGAGTTTTAAGCAGAAGGAAATTTTCCTGTCCAGACTTTTTGGCAGCTAAGGCTTCGAGTTCCAACCATTCTGATAACCCAAGTGTTTTTAACCTGAAGTTGTCAAACACATCCATATTCCTCTGTTGATTTTCCCTCCATAAGATCATCTGTGGGGTGTTTGTGGATTTGTGAATGGTGTATTTAAACTTGGTTATCTTGCCAGCAGCATACCGGTTGTTTACGCAGGCATCATAGTCAGCTTTGACTTTCTTTAAGGCCTCAGCGCGTTTTAGTTCCATTTCCCTCAACCTTTGTTTTTGTTTTTCCCTTTCAGGTGGTGTCATCTTCCTCAGAGTAGCTTCATTTAATTCTTTGGCTGTCTTGAGCTCATTTAGTCTTTTGAATTCTTCAGCCTGTTGCTCTATTTCTTCAGGAGTTAAAGGACTCTCATCGGAAGGTGTAAAGGTTGAAAAGTGGGAAAGGTCTATGGTGGATCCTCCTGTCTCTAGCATCGCAGCTATCTTCTTAAGTTTGGTGTCTGTATCAACCAAAACTATCTCCTTACCTTTCTTCGAGACAGAGGACTCCACACTTATGTTTTTCAAATCATCAGCTCTTTTGAGAAACGCTGTCTGAGCCTGATTTTGAATAGATTTTGGGAGAGAGCTCACAGTGAATTTAAGTTTCTTGGCCGCTGGTTCATCATCATCCTCAGGCTTGCTGATGTTAACTAAGATCATGGATTTAGATGAGTCAGCTCCATCTTGTGTTTGTTGCTCCCCCTGAGTATCATCCTCATCATCATGTACTATAACTGGTGTGATGACTTGTAGAGGAACAGGTGTTGTTGAGGGATTGGCTGATGATGAGCCTTGTTCAGCAGATGCAAGGCTGAGTATATTAGTCTTCTCCCCCTCACGTTCATCCTTACTTCCCTGATGCTTGGATGAACGTGCCTGAAATCGTCTTGCAATCTGCTCCACAGAGGCAGCCATGGCACGTTGTCTTTTTCTTGAAGCCCTGGCAATCTTCAGCAAGAGATTGGCATTGGCATTGGTATTTGCCTGAACACGCCTGACAATAAAACCAACATGATTGTATTGCCTGTTGCGAACCGCATTGAAGTGCCTGTTCATGTTGTTTTCTTGCTCATGGAACATAGCAGGGACAACTGAGTCAATAGCATCCTTGATTCGTGTCGAAAGATGGCTTAGTCCCTGGGTCACACCTTTTCTTGCACCCTCCTGAATTGGCTCAGTGACAGCCTCAGTCACAGCCTTCTTTATAATGCCTGGAAAAGTGACAGTGAAATTGTGCATCTCTGACTTGATCACGTCCAGCTTCCTTGATAAGCGCTCAATATCAGACTGATGATGTACGGGCTGAAGATTCTTGATATTGAGGCTTTGCTGAGCAAAATCATCCCCCCTTGGAATCAAGTCGAAGTTGGTCTGGGTAGGATGATCAAACATGAGGAATTCGGCTGTTGGATCATATGTTGGTCTTTGGAAGACTGTTGTTGCAAATGTAGCAGAGTTTGGAGTGTCAACAGCTTCCTTGAGAGGAGAAGTCTTGTCATCTTCTTTAGGAGGAGAGGCTGACAGCTGGTCATCCTCATCTTCTTCATCCTCTTCATCAAACATTCCCTCAGGGAATTCATCTTCAGGCATGGGTTCAAACTCAGAGACATAATCTTCTACTGAGAGCATTTCTTCATCAGCATTGAGCACAGGTTCTTCTTCATTTGGAATGTCCTGAGTTATTGTTTCAGCCTCCTTTTCATGTACCTGAGGTTCTTTGACTGGCTGTACAATTTCAGCCTGCAAGTTTGTTGTAATTAGTATCAGGGAAAAATATAAGGTGAATGGTCGCCATTTCGCTGTCCCAGAGAGGCTGAGGGTGATTACTCAGCCACTCCAAAGGATAAATCCTTGGGATTCTTTTAAGTGTGAATGAATTGTGGTTAATGGTCGCCATTCGCTGCCCCTAGGAAAGCTGAGTGTGATTATTCAGCCCCCCCAAAAAGGTAAAAACCTTTGGGACTCTTTTGATTGTGAAACATATGTTGTTTAATGATCGCCAGTCGCTGCCCCTAGGAAAGCTGAGTGTGATTATTCAGCCCCCCCAAAAGGTAAAACCTTTGGGACTCTTTTAAGAGTGAAACATATGTTGTTGTAGGTCGCCTGTTACGCTGCCCCTAGGAAAGCTGAGGGTGATGATTCAACTCCCCCTGAAAGGATAAATCCTTTGGGACTCTTTTAAGGAGGGAACCAAGAGGCTGTGTGAAGTACAGCTGATCAAGGTGGAGACATTAATGTATTCAGGTTGTTGTTAGCCTGAATACTGTCTAGAGGGTTCAGGGTCATCGGGGTGCTTTATTAACACAAATGAATCACTCCCTGGTGCAAAGACAGAGTATACAGAAGTCTTAAAGTATTCTAAGTGTAATGACAGACTTCTATGGGTCGAGGATTACCCTAACTTCACCACTCTCTCCTACAGACAAATGAGAGTGGTTGTTTGTGAACCTCTAAAAATGTACACTGATTACCTGTGAGATATCAGCTTGGTTTGGCTGGTTTCCTGTAGTCTCTGCTGACCTAGAGACACTAGACGCCTGTTGTTTGTCAGCCAAAGATTCTGAATCCACAAGAGTATCTGGACCAGAGGCGGTGTCAATCTTCTTTTCCTTGGCCTTACTAACAGCTTTGGATAGGGAAGAAGAGGGGATTTTCTTTTTCTTTGGTTGTTGGCCAGATGAAGCCTTGGACTTAGTAGTGTGCTGCCCAGAGGTCAAAGACGTAGACTTGCCAGCGACACTAGAAGTATTCACCTTCTCAGAGGAAAGGAGCAAGGGCTTCTCAGCGTTGGGTACCTGGTTGGCAACGTTCAGCATGTGGGCGGTGACAGGGGTATCCTCAGCTCCTATCTCCTTGTAGATGGCGCCTGTGATGCGATAGGGCTTCAGAGCTGTCAAGGCCTTGTTGTGGTAATTCTCTCCCAGCAAACTCTCAAAGATCAGGGACAGGTAGCGCACATAACAGATGTTCTTTTCCCTGACCTGATTCCTTCCCTTCAGTTGTTCTACCATGTTTGAGAAAAGGATGCTTCCAAAGTCGACATCAGCTCCCCAGATAAGTCCATACGCAATAGCCTGATGATTGGACGACATCTGATCCTGTGATCCCTGCATTCCTCCCAGGGACTTCACAATGTGGGTGAAGAGGACACGCCACATAGGAGTGAAATACTTAATCTTCAGAGGGGCTTTGGCGAGGATCTCAGTTGGTGTAAGGGCAGGGTTAACATCATGGCAAGGGTTGAGTGTGGCCAGGGCTTCCTTGACAGCCTTTTTGTCAACAGTCTTTAAGCATTCATCTCCATGTTTGAGTCCGGCCACACTAGAAAAATCTTTAAGGGAAAAGGCAAAAGGATGTTAATTGCATGAAAGGCTAAATGTAATGGTGTCTTCAACTACTTCAGCAGAATACCAGAATTCCCTAAGGTATTCTTGGTAAAAGGTGGATGGAGATTTGGTGAAGGCTTCATTTAGGTCACAATTCTGCATGAAATTTACCAGATCTGAAAAGGTGCTGTTTGGTGCCTTGATCCATCCAATGGCGTTGTTGGAGGCGATGATGCTCTCGTTGATCTCGAAGTTCACATTGGAGGCTTTTGGTACGGGAAACGCCATTGAATTAAGGTTGAAGAAGAATGAAAATGGCGGATGGTTGAGAGAGATAAGAGTTTAGAGAGAGAAGTTGATTTTAGAATGGTGGTGGGTGAGAAGAGAAAGAAGACAATATATATATTCAAACTTAAGTGAACAGTTATTCAACCGAATTAAATGCAAGGGCGAAAATGACTGCTCAAGTGGGTCCCCTTGACCTTTCAAAAAGTTTGTCTCCTCGTTATCCGAAAAATAAATGATTAAAAAATGTGAGAATGTTTTTTGCATTTACTTGGAAAGTAACTACCTAGTTTCATGTGAAAAACATTTAATAAAACATTTAATATAGAATCAATCATTTAATGAACACATTTAATATCAAGCCACAGGCTTTGAGATATTGAGCATCCCTAGCTCAGCAACTAGCCTGTTGAACGAAGGTTCAGCCAAAGGCTTTGTAAAGATATCAGCTAGTTGCAGCTCTGTGGGAACAAAATGCAGCTCAATATCTCCCTTCACTATATGATCCCTGATAAAATGATACCTGATATCAATGTGTTTGGTACGAGAGTGAAGAACAGGGTTGTTGGATATGGAAATGGCGCTGGTGTTGTCACAAAAGATTGGCACTTTGTCATACAAGATTTCATAGTCAGCCAATTGACTTTTCATCCAGAGCACCTGAGCACAACAGCTGGCTGCAGCAACATATTCTGCTTCAGCTGAAGACATAGCCACAGAGTTTTGCTTCTTAGCACTCCATCCAACCAATTTTCCTCCTAGGATTTGACAGCTGCCTGAAGTGCTTTTCTTGTCAATACAACGTCCAGCATAATCTGAATCTGAATAGGCCTTGAGATCAAAGCCTGATTCCTTTGGATACCATAGACCTAGGGTTGGTGTTCCTTTGAGATACCTGAAAATTCTCTTAACAGCCACTAGATGGGATTCTTTTGGGTTAGCTTGGTACCTTGCACAGAGACATGTGGAGAATTGGATATCTGGACGACTGGCTGTTAGATACATCAGTGACCCAATCATGCCTCTATATAAAGTCTCATTGACAGAGACCCCTGACTCATCAGGGCCCAAGTTGTTGGGTGGAAGCATGGGGCATTTCACTGATGCACAATCAGCTAAGTCATATTTTTTAAGTAAATCCTTAACATACTTTTCTTGACAAATGGAAATTCCCTTAGGACATTGTTTAATTTGAAAGCCCAAAAAGTAAGTTAATTCACCCATCATACTCATCTCATATTTCTTGGTCATTAATTTAGCAAAACGTTTACTAAGATTGACATTTGTTGACCCAAAGATGATATCATCCACATAAATCTGCACAATGATGAAATCACTCTTGTCCTTGAAGGTAAAGAGTGTTTTATCAATAGAACCCCTGATAAATTTATTTTCAGATAAGAAATTTGAAAGAGTTTCATACCATGCTCTTAGAGCTTGTTTCAGACCATACATTGCTTTGTGAAGTCTGTACACATGGTTGGGAAACTCGCTGTTCTCAAATCCTTCAGGTTGTGCAACATAGACTTCCTCAGCCAAATCACCATTGAGGAAGGCACTCTTTACATCCATCTGATAGACAGTGATGTTCATATAGGCAGCATAAGCAAGAAAGATTCTGATGGCCTCAAGTCTAGCAACAGGTGCAAAAGTTTCATCATAATCAATTCCTTCAGTCTGAGAGAACCCCTGTGCTACCAGTCTTGCCTTGTTCCTGATGATGTTCCCAATTTCATCCATCTTATTTCTATAGATCCATCTAGTGCCTGTGATATTCTTTCCAGGTGGAGCTGGCACTAGTGTCCATACTTTGTTCCTTTTGAACTGATTGATTTCTTCTTGCATAGCAGCTACCCATCCTTCTTCTACCAAAGCCTCAGCTACTCTTTTAGGTTCAATTTGTGAAAGAAATTCAGCAAATAGACATTCATTGGCTGAGGCTGACTCTGAGTCTTGGATTCGCTGTCTGGTTGTGACCCCTGCATTTGGTTCCCCAATAATGTTGACAAGAAGAATGTGTTGATCTCTTGACCACTTATTTTGAGGAGCTGGGGATTCAAGAACAGGGGTACTTGAGGGCACAGCTGGTACAATTTGAGTCTCATCCTGCTGACTAGGAGGGCTTTCTTCAAAGACTACTTCAGTGTCAGAGTCTTCTTCAGCCATATCAAGGGAAGCTATTTCATTATCAGCAGGAGAATCTTCAGAGATTTGAAGAATTGGTGAGTCATCAATATCATGAGAAGGACCATCAGAGATTTGAGGTTCTTCTTCATCAAGTTCCTGAGAGGTAGGAACTTCTATGTTGTGAGTAGATAGATGGTCAAAAGCAGGAACATAAGGAGTGAGAGTGTTGGAGTGGTGATGACAGGTAGGTCTAGGTTCTGTGAACTCATCACTTGGGAAAGAAATATTTTCATTAAAATCTACTTCATCACCCTCTGTTCTAGTCCTCTGTATGACTTCATCATCTTCATTAAATCTGACATGGAAAGTTTCTTCTACTTCTTGTCTTCTGATGTTGAATACTCTGAAGGCTTTGGCTGTTGGAGAGTATCCCAAAAAGAAACCATCATCAGCTTTTTCATCAAACTTTCCAAGTTTATCCCTGTAGTTATAAATAAACACAGGGCATCCAAACACATGAAAATAGCTGACGTCTGGAGATCTTTTTCTGAAAACTTCATAGGAGGTTTTTCCATGTCTTTTGACAATGATTGATCTGTTTTGAGTGTAGCAGGCAGTGTGTACAGCTTCTCCCCAAAATTGCTTTGGTAAGGCTGCACCATTTAACATAGTTCTAGCTGCTTCAATCAGAGTCTTGTTTCTTCTTTCAGCCACACCATTTTGTTCAGGGGTGCCAGCTGAAGAGAAGTTCTGAGAAATCCCTTTTTCATCACAAAATGATTCAAGTTGATGATTCTTGAATTCTGTACCATTATCACTTCTTAGAGCTTTGACTCTAACATCATTCATATTTTCAACCTGTCTGATGAAGGACATGATGGTATCAGCTGCATCACTTTTCCTTCTGAGGAAGAACACCCATGTATATCTTGAAAATTCATCAACTATGACCAAGGTGTATTTGTTGTGATTAATGGTTTGAGGTTTGACAGGCCCAAACAAGTCCATGTGAAGGAGATGTAAGCACTTGTCAATAGAGAATGATTGCCTAGTCTTGAATGAAGACCTGTGATGTTTTCCTTTGACACAGGCAGAACAAGTTTTGTCTTTGGAAAACATTAATGAAGGTAGACCAGCAAACAAGTTTTGAGTGGCTATCTTATTGATGTTCTTGAAGTTGAGATGAGACAGTCTTTTGTGCCACAGCCAGTTGACACTTTCAGAGGCTTTGGCAAGAAAACAATTTGAACTGTCTTCAGAGCACACAGCCATGTTGATGACATAAACATCTCTCCTTCTAGGTGCAACCAGCACAACGTCATTGTTTTTGTTGAATATGGTTCCCTGAGTCTTAGTAAACAAAACCTTATAGTCAGCATCACATAATTGGCTGATGCTAATAAGATTGTGTTTAAGACCATTCACATATGAAACCCTGGTAAATGTGATCCCATTGCAATTCACTGAGCCATATCCTTCTGTGTCACCTGAAGAGTTATCTCCAAACACCACTTTGGGACCTGGCTCCTTTGAGTATCTGTGCAGGTATTGTTGAATCCCTGTCATGTGTCTAGAACAGCCACTATCTAGATACCATACCGATTCCTTGAGATATTTCTGCACAGATACATAGAAACAGATTAGTTCCCATGGTGAACCCACTTTCCAGTGGGTTCCCTGAATTGCTTGTTAGCAACTCTTGTGTTCCTGAAAAACTTTTGGCGTTGGGATGGACAGTTCATTGTTTCATGGTTATAACTCCCACAGATATCACACCCAGGGAAGTCACCACACTCGTCTGAGTGATGGTCTGTGAACCCGCAGAATTTACAGGGAGGATAAGATTTGTAATTTCCCTGTTGTCTTTTGGAACTCTGTGGTCTGTCCCTAGAGGGTGCCTGAGCTCTCTTAGCTTCCATGTGCCTGTCATGATCTAAGGTCGAATGGTGAGAATTTTTACAAACATTGCAATAAGGTTTGATTAAATTTTCTCCTTTGGGTTCACCTAGGACTGACTTAGGTTCATGAGAAGTAGAGCATTCAGTGGAAGGCTTAATGTGTTGTTTCAAGAGTTCTACTTCTTTCATAAGAGACAACAGGCGATCTTCAGTGGTGGGATCAACCTTATTCACAGCTTTAGTAGTAACAGGCTTAAAAGCTACTTGTTTACCAGTTTGTTTAGCAGGCACACGAAAAACTTTGGCTGGAGGATTCTCAATATCTGTCCTAAGTTCGTCCTTAGCAGATCTAGAAGAACTGCTAGGTTCAACTCCAGAGAGTTTGGGCAAAGGTGGTAGCTCAGCCACATCTTCAGAGACAGGGTCATTAGTCAAATAGGTATCTGACATATGAATAGTCTCTATAGATTTAAAGACAATGTCTTTGGGTTTGGTGAGAATCCTCAGCTTTTTATTCTTAGCAGTTATATCCCTGTTTAAGTCAGCAGGCACTTAATCCCTAAGCAATTCATCTATAGTAAACCTAGCACACAACCATTTTTCAATAATCTTGTTCAATTCAGTGACTTGATCATTTAAAGCTATGTTTTTCAAGGTTAATCTAGCTACTTCATTTAGTAGGGATATTTTCTCTAAGTTAACCCGCCTGAGAGTTTCACATTCAGCCTTAGCATTTAACATTTCAGTTTTAACAGCGTGAAACTTATCAAGTAGGTTCTTTCTTTGTTCCTCAACAAAGTGCAAATCAACAATGGTGTAATCAAGGACATGCTTACGTTCATCACTATCAGACATAGATAAAAGCCTGTGTACCTTTTTCATTGTGATGTCAACCCATTGTCCTGATCTTGCATCACCTTTTCCAACAGCTGGTTCATCCTCAGCTATTGCCATAAAAGCCCTGACTCTTGTGGTGTCTTCTTCATCTGAAGTCAATGGTTCATCATTCCAATCATAAGTTTCAGCAACCAACCCTTTCTCTGTCTTTTTCTCACCACCTTTCTTTTTGGACATAGCTTCAATCTTCAAGTTCATTTGTTCTAACTCAGCTTTAAGTGCCTTGTACTTATTTTTGTAATCTTTCTTCTCAGTGTCTGAAGAATTGGATTGAGATGAGTTGTTATGTTGTTTTAACTTGTAGGGTTTGGATGAAGATGATGGATAAGAGGGTGAGGATGTCTTGGTGGAAGGACACTCTTTTTGAAAATGTCCAAGCATTCCACAAGCAAAACATGTTTCTTTTGACCTGTCAGTTGGTTTGCTAACAGATCCTACTCTTCCAGATCTTTTGTAGTATCTTCTTTGGTTGGCTAGCAGTGCTCTTTCATGGAATTCTGCATTGAGGTCTGACAAGAACTCTTGGCTGCTACGGGTATCTTCTTCAATATCAGAATCGCTGTCAAGATGATGTGTTGCAGAGATCAAAGCTTTGGAAGATGCTCCTTGGACTACAAATCTTTCAGTCTCTGATTTGTAGATAGTATCGATCAGCCCTTCTTCATAATTGTACTTACCATAGAGTTGAGCAAGGGTATCATTTTTTATTGAGTTGTTAGCTCTCTGAGTCTGATTCATGCTCAGCCACTTTCTTGGAAGGCTGTTGACAAAAGTAGCATTGATCTCAGCTTGACCAATAGTGACATCATTCATAGCGAGGTCATTTAGAAGAATCTTCAGCCTAGTATAGGTTTGCTGAACTTTTTCACCTTCAAGTGACTTAAAGGCATTAAACTGAAGTCTGAGTGCCTGAATCTTTGTCTCTCTTGTTTCAGAGGGTCCTTCATGGCCAAGAATGAGGTCTGTCCACATTTGTTTAGCTGTGGGACACTGAATGACAGACTTCATGATATGCTTGGGAAGACAGGAAATTATGATGCTTTTGAGACGTTTATCTTGGTTTGCTAATTTCCTATCAGCTGCGGTCCATTGTTTGACAGGCTTGGGAAGAGGGTTTTCTTCAGTAGAAGTAAGCGCCATGGGAATATATGGACCATTTTCTAAAATTTCTAAGAGAAAAGGTTCAAGTCCATCAAGGTATACAAGAAATTGACTCTTCCAACTGGCAAAGTCTTCTTCATCAAAGACTGGTACACTAGTTACGTGTGATCCACCTCTTGAGTCAAGAAGTTGGGGTAGATCATCGTCATTTGCTGGGGGGTTGAGTCTTGGTGAAGATGGGTTTGTGGAAGGTGAGTGTGGGCTAGAAGTTTCCGGCATGGTGGATCTTGATTATAAAACTGAGAACGATGTTTCTTGAAGGTTTTAATATCAAACACCGCTCTGATACCAATTGAAAGTCCCTAATCAATGCAAGAAACCCTAATTTTAACCTAATCAACACAAGGTATTACTTTTCAAACGTAATCTTATTATTGTATAATAAAGAATTACTAGTGTTATGGATAACACCGTTTGATGACAATGTGTTGTGCACACTTTGAACAACAATAAACCTTAACTTATGAATACAGTCGTAGCTGTTTGATTCACTAAGTTATACGCACTAATGTTCTTAATATCTCAAAGTGTTAAACATTAATGCATGGATACACATCCTATTTATAGTGTTACGAGTTTGACTTAAACAGTACTTGATGTCGACTACACAAGCTTTTACAAGTTCCCACATCAATCACATGATGTCCTTCTATTCTTGGTAGTCTTCCATTATGCTTTAAGGAACAGTTGTCAAAAACAGTTTCCTTATTCTTCATATTCTCGAACACACAAATGGCATGTCCAAAGTGTGCTGAGAGTTATCAGGGTATTGCCACCCCTGTTAACTCTCAACCCCTCAGAGTCCCTAATACATCTTGGCTGTTATCCATCACAGCCAAGGAGTATGTCTTCAGGTAATCTTCGACTTCCCTGACAATGTCTCTGACATGGACTCCTCTGAGGTTGCTCACAGAGACTTGGATCTCTGTGAGTCTTGCGAAACTTGCCTGCCTCCTAGGCACAGGCAAGGGACTATCTATCAGCCTAATTATGTTTAAATCAATGATCAGGGAATCTAACAAGTTTAGATTCCCAACACCTAAACACGCGCCAAACAAATCCCTTCCTAAACAAACGGATCAAAATGTGTTACTGTAGCAAGTAAGAACACAGAATTTACTTTTTACCAACAAAGGGTAAATTGCAATTAGTTGTTCCCCCGTGTGATTCACACATGAAGAAACCCATCCCAACCTTAAAACTCTCTTCTCCACTCACCAAAGGGTCCCACACTCAAAACCGTTTCACCCATCACATGACAACTTATTCCCCAAGGACTGCCACGTGTCAGGATCAACGGCCAATACTCCTAGCTTAACCCCAAAGCTAAGATAAACGTCTATGATCATTTTGGACAGCTCATATCAAGGATTCGTCTAGAAGCATTTGAGGACAATATTGGAATTTCACTTCTAGGGTTTATGAATAGTGCTTTGTATCTATTTGCCTATAAAAGGAGACCTCAACTTGTGAGAGTCCCTTTGTTCCAGATTTTGGCTATCAATCTTTGTAATTCCTTTTTATGTTAAATAAAATTTGATTTTCTAAAATTTGTGAAATCTCTTTGATGTTTATTAAAAGTTGGTGTTAGAATAGCCTAAATCTGGGTTCCACTTTCATGTTTTATTGGTTTTGAAAAAAGGTTTTAAGGATTAAAACACTTGTTTTCAGAAATCAAAAGGTTTAGTCTGTTTTTGATCTCACTTGTTTGTTTGTTCATCTTAGCAGCTTGGAAGCTGGTACTTGTTCTGCTAGTACCTCAGCTCAAACAATCCAGGGCCTGGATGTAGGTCTTGGAGGTTTGCACCCTTCTCCTTTTTCAATTTCTCTTTAATTTTCTGAATATTTATGATTTTGCATGATTATTGTAGAATCTGTGTTTTTATGGTTAAATCTTGTTTATCTGTGTTGGTTTGATGTTATTAAGTTGTTAATAACTTGATTTGTGGGTTAAATCTATAATATCCTTTCAAAATTTGGGAAATCAAATAATTAAGGGGTGTTTGGGTTAACTGCATAAGCAGGTTTTGTGGTTTGAAACACCTAAATCCAACATATAGCTATAAAATCAGATTTACTTGGTAAAATCGGCTAGAATTTTGGAGACACCTAGATCTAAGCATAGACTAGGGTTAACAAGTGCTAGATTTTAGTTAACACAACCAGGGAAGTAGGATTTGAGGCTTGAAATTGGATATGTGGTCAATTAGATCAGCAAAGTGTGCATGAGTTCTTGTAGTTCATATCAGAAGGTGTAATTTGCTTTGATGTTGTTCCATTCTTTGATTTAGTGGTTGATTTAAGTTTGTTTATGCTTAATCATAGTTTATATAGCTTGTGTATGCATCTTGTTGAATTTGGGGTGCTTATTCTTGCTTAAAACTGCTTAAGTGTTCATAACAGCTTATATTCCATGTCTGTGCTAGATCTGAGCATTGTTTGATTAATCTGGGTTTATTGTGTGAACCAATTTGTGATTTCTTTGTTGATATAGACTCCTTGTGATTCACTGATCACAAGGATGCCCTTGTTTCCATTTGAATCCAACTAGATCTCTCTAAAAAGCTTGGTCAAATAGTCAAAGCAGTGGGAACTCCTTTCCCCTGCTGCTAGCCACTGCTAGTGTATTTTTTGTGTTCAGCTTATCAATAAGCTATTCTAGCTTATTTTAACCAGCAACAACTTGGATTTTGTAATAGGTGCTCATTATTTGACCCATTTGTTCATACTAGAGCAATTGGTGTGTTGACTTTAGGGTTTGACTAGAAAACCAACTTAATTGACTTTTTCATAAGTGCTTATTGGCTTATTCTGGCTTATTGGTTTTGCTTATTTGAATTTTGTTGATTGATTTGGCTTATTGAAGTCATTTGTGACATTTTACAAGTTAAATCAAGTCTTGAGGTGCCCAAAATCTCAAACCCGACTATTTTGTCTTTTAGTGGATTTGTACTTTGCTTATTTCTGGCTTATTGAGTGTGCTTTTTCAAAATTTCTTTTTATAGATCTATTTAGTTCCCAAAAGAAGGTTGTGTGTCAAATTAGAGCTTATGGCATTAGCTTATTGCTTAATGGGCTTAATGGCCCAATAAGGATAAGCTGTTTGATCATTAAGCTGTGATAAGCTCACTTTCAGCTTTTGGGCCTTTAGAGTTTTGTGTTTAGAATTGAATTTTGAGTTAGATAGGGCTTTTCCAAGTCAATTGGGCCAAGTTTGACTTTTTGGGCTAAAAAGCCCATTAGTGTGGACTGTTTTTGGTTTTGGCCCATTTGGGGGCCCAATAGGGGTATTCTGGTCGTTTCACTTTCATTTTCTGTTTAATTAGGTCAAAATAAACTAGTTTGTAAGTTTTTAGAATTTTTTATAATTTTTGGATTTTTAATATTATTTTAATATTATTTTTCAAATTTCACATTTTTGCACTTTTTACATTTTTCTTAGCTTAAATACATTAAAATAGGATTTTTGCAACTCTTAGATTAATTTTATCACTTTTAGATTAATTTTTATAATTATTTTAAGTTTTAATAGTTTTTAAATCATTTTAAATAGTTTTTATTAGTTTAAAATTTTCTAAAAATAGTTTTTAATCTTTTCAGGTCATTTTAGAGGTTTACCAATTGAAAAATATTTATTTGGGCTTTTTGATAATTAATTTGATTTTTAGGGTTTTAATTAGCATTTAAAAATTGAATATTTAATTAATTAAAAGGTTTGAAAAAGTTTTGATCATTGGTAAACTCTTAGTTTATTTATTTTGATTTTTGGTATTTTTTGAATTAATTTTTATTTTTGCTCATTTTACGGTTTTACGTTAAGTCGTAGTAGTAATTAATTTCACGTCTTCGTCATCCTCTTTTCTCATTCCTTTCTAACCAATATTAATCTCAAACCTTGCTACATTTTAGTCACACACATATACCTCCTTGGGAAACGAACTTCATTGGGTCATTAGTGCTTGATTTTCCTAAATCATCACTTAATACTTACCGCTCATTTACGCTCTTTTGTTTTCCTAAACAAGAGGTGTAATTTACCAAAAATCATTTTTGGCGCCGCTGCCGGGGAGGTGTGTCGTGATTAATTTGTCTTGTTGTTTTTAATATTAACCATAAATAGTATTTGTATTAGTAGAAATCTACTAATACGTACTATCGGTTTTTTTGGTTTTTCTTGTGAAATTATTATTACTATATTGTATTAAGTATCACAATCAATACAAAATATCTCCAAAAGTGTGAAAACACAACCTTATTTGGGATTTGATCTCCTAATTATTGTATTCGAATCTCAAACAAAAGAAAAAGACAAAAATAGATAAATACTTTCGTGAAGCTCGATTTTGAAAAATACAAACTATAAGGTGGGTATAAGGCGGGTATTATAAAATATACCCTAAGGAAAAAGGCTCTTAAGTGCTTCGCGCCGCCTCGTTTCCCCGCTTGCCTGTGAGTATTTTGAGATTGATGGCTAATCGAGGGTTTTGCCGCCCAAAGTATTATTACGTATAATATATTTTCTTGGTTTTCTTTGTGATTAAACCCTCTTGAACAATTTGGTTCTCACCAAAGTTCTAAAGTCATTCGAAGGCGTTCACTCCACGTGATCGTTTTCATTCTTTTGAGGCTTCTTTAATCAAGAGTTTGATTCAAGGAGAGATTTGGTAGATTGTTGTCTACGAAGATACACCAAAATCAAAAAAAAAATTAAAAACAATCAAAAACACAAAAAAATTGAAAATTAACAAAACACCCAAAAAGAATTTTCTTTGCTCACCTCCCATTCTTCGTGAAGTTTATGATCACTCGTAATCAAGCAAAACGAGCTCGTAAACGTCTTCAAAAGCAAGCCAATCAAGAGAGTTTGATTGAAGAACAAACTCCAATTGTTGAACCTATTGTAGAACAAGAAGTCGTCATGGCTAATCGTACTATGATGGAGTTGCTACAAGCACCCACCGAGGGTTTTGGAGAGGCCATTGTGATTCCCGCTATCCTTGCGGAGAATTTCGAGATTAAGACGGGTTTAATGTCAATGTTGCAAGCTAATAAGTTTAGAGGTCATGAGAAAGACAACCCGCATTACCACATAAGGAATTTTAATCGTCTCACCGCTACTATCAAGTTTAAGGATGTTCCACATGACGCGATTAAGATGATGTTGTTTCCATACTCGTTAGATTGACCCGCTAAATTTTGGCTTGAGAAAGAACCGCCAAATTCAATTTTGACATGGGGTGATCTCGTTTCTAAGTTTGTGAACAAATTTTTTCCACCATCTAAAACAACACATTTGAAAAATGAGATTTCAAGATTTGTTCAAAGAAATAATGAAAGTTTTTCAATGGCATGGGAACGCTTTAAAGAAATGTTACATGAATGTCCACACCATGATTTTTCGGAATTGCATCAAATTGATACTTTTTATAATGGGCTTAATGATCATGAACGAGATTACTTAAATGCCGCCGCGGGTGGTAATTTTTTGTGCAAAACGAATGATGAGGCTTTAAAGTTTATCGAGAATAGATCTAAGGTTTATAGCCCTCGTAACACACCGAGTGTTGCCAATTTGGGTTCGTCATCGTCGTCATCGTCTCGTAGCATTAATGCCATACATGATGAAGCTAATGAGGAAAATCGGTTTTTCGATAGATTTGCTAATCTTATGACTCATTGGAAAGCACAAGAGGCTTTGAATTCCGCTTCGGTTAAAGCAGTTGCTAAGAGTTGTTGTCTTGTGGTGGAGCTCATGATCTTTCCGAGTGCATTACCGCGGATGGTAACACTTCGAGTGCTTACGTAGCAACGGGAACTTATAACCAAAACGGCCAAGGTTCCCGCCCAAATAAAGCTCCACCAAATGAAAATGCTAATAACTATCGAAACAACAATCAAGGTGATAATTATCAAGGCAATTCACGTAACTACAACAAAGGGAATTATCAAAGTGGGAATGGAAAAGTTACTAATAAAAACCAAAACCGTGATTTTCAAAACACTACACAAGGTTTTCAAAATGCTCACACTAAAAATCTTCAAGGAGACTTTTTGGATTATGCTAAAACAAATGATGCTAAGTTTGATAACATGCAACGTGAGATGATTATCTTAAGATCCGAGTTGAAAAACGAGCTTAAAAACGAACTTGCTAATGAACTTAAAACTCATGCTAATAAAATGGAGGGAAATGTCCAAAGTATTCAACAAAACCAACAAAAGATGGAACAAGGACAACATGAGATTAAGCATGAATTGTTAAAAGCGGATTTAAGGCAATCAAAATTTGAAGACCGAATGGCAAAAATGTTTGAAGCAATCATGTGTAAACCCTCTTCCTCGGGTGGTCTTCCTAGTGATACCATTGCAAATCCGAAGGGAGAAATGAAGGTTATTACTACACGAAGTGGTAAAACTTTCAAGGAACCAATCTCTCGTCCAAGTACTTCTACGGAGAAGGAAATCGAGAAAGAGCCCGAGGTGATGGTCGAAAAGGAGCATATCACAATCCTACGAAGTACCGCTCATACCACACCTACGGTTGAACCAATACCAATTGTGGAACCCGAGATTCCAAGGCCGTTGCCTAATGTCCAACCCACATCACCCTTACCTTACCCTTCGAGACGTAACAAGGAAAAGGCACAAGAACGGAATAATTATCAATTTGAGCTTTTTATGAAAATGTTTCATGATATACATTTTAACATATTTTTTGCCGACGCTCTTATCATGATGCCTAGATTCGCCGAAAACTTCAAAAGTATGCTAAACAACAAAGAGAAGTTACAACAATCGTCTAGTTGTTCATCGGTTTTTCTTAGCCGCATACCACAAAAAGTCGGTGATCCCGGTAAATTTTTGATTCCGTGTGCAATTCAAGATATGGAGGAATGTTACGCCTTGGCCGATCTTGGTGCTAGTATTAATTTAATGCCTCTTGAGATTTTCAAATCACTTTCGCTTCCGGCTCTTACTCCTTCGAACATGTCTATCGAGATGGCCGATCATTCTACGATTTTAGCATGTGGAGTAGCCGAGGACGTTTTCTTTAAGGTCGGAAAGTTTTACTATCCCGTTGACTTTATCGTTGTCGACAATCCTATCGATCGAAAAGTTCTTCTCATTTTGGGTCGTTCATTTTTGGATACATCGAGAGCACTTATTGATGTTCATGCTCGAAAAATCACCCTTCGTATCAATGAGGAAGAACTTGTCATCAATGCAACACAAAACTCCAATCTTTCTCATGTCTATTCTATTGCAACTTTAAACCATGGTAATTCAACCAATGTCGTTTGCAAAGAATTTTCACCAAGAGTTTTAGGAAATGTCGCCAAAAACAATTTACCATTTCCTCCGCCAGTGGAGGGTATGAGTGTAAAGCCTACAAAGAATAAACCATCAATACTTGAATCGAAAAATACTTCGCCTCACCTCGAACATTCATTCTTGAAAAGTGTTGATAAGTCGCCGGTTTCTACGGAAGATCTTTTGGATGATGAATATGTTGACCCTGATGGGGAGGTTTTCTTTGTCGATTAACGTTTTGAGAACTTACCACCACCAAAACCAAAACGATTTTCAAATGTGAGAATTTTTAGTGTGACTAACATCGTCTTAGAAACACCAAATGTTTTCGACATAATCAAAAAGGGTTTTCATAAGGAGAGTTTAAAAGGTAAAAAAGGAAAAGATTTTAAATGTGATTTAATTGATTTTTCTACAAATCTAACTCCTTCATCACCACTTGTTTTGAGTGCTACAAGCTCGTCTACTCCTTTTGACGATACTTTGTGTGGACTTAGTGTGGGGGAAGCCCCTTATGTTCCCTCATCCTTGTCCACCGAGGACGAGATATTCGATCCCGGAATTTCATGTAAAGGGAAATCTCGGTCTTCCACCAATGCAATAAATGGAAACTATATCTATTTGCTTGGTGCGAGTCTACCTCGAGTAGCTCAAAAGTTTGTCTTACCAATTGTCTCACCCTTATATTTCTTCTCATCTATTTTCTTTAAAACCTTTGGGTTTGTGTTGGCACATGTTGAAGTGGCGTTAATTTGTTTATCCAATGAAAACAAAGACGCCATCTTTGATCCCGGTATTTTGCCTCATTAAAGGACTTAGTCCTTAATACCGGTTGCTTTTTGGGCCTTGTTCATGTAGGCCCCATCAAAAATTGACCATACCATGATTTTCCCTAAATGTTCACATTTTGAGGGGATCGAGTCGAGCTCATGACTCGATAATCAAAAACGAGGTGCCTCGTGGGGAGATCCCATGCTTATCCTTTTATGCTTACTAATAACTAATGAGAGGATTTGTACCCTTCCAACTCGTTGTCTCGTGGTTGTTTGTGATTGTGTTATCTAGATCATCATCATCTACGATTGAAGATTCTCGTGTTCGTTTACGTGAGCCTCCATCGTTTGCTTGAAGAAGTTTTTCACGAATCCATTGACATATCCTTTATTGTTCTAACAATTATCTTTTAGCATACTTAATAAACGGCTTTAGATATATTGTTGATCACCCTTTCCATGCTAGATCCTAAGCATTCGATTCTTCGTCTCTAGTATGGGGGTGCTCCACCTTTAGACTCGAAACATTGAGGACAATGTTTACTTTTAGTATGGGGGGGTGAATAGGTACTTGCTTTGCTACGCCCTCACATTTTCCAACTTTCAATGTTTTATTTTATTTTGTTGCTAATAAGGCTAGAATTGGCCAAATTTTAAAAAATTTCTTAGTTTTCATAAGTGTTTTTAAGACACGAATGTATATTTTCCGATGGGTAGAATAAGAGCTAATTTTTGACTTGATGGGCATTTGGAGCCATTTACATTCCTTAACCCGCTCAATTCAAGTTTTGCTAGACTTTTATATAGGGAACTTTAAAACGTGAAAGTCTTAGCTCATTTGGGTTAAGAACAAGAACTTTTCGCAAGTTCCAATAATTGATCCTAGAAAGTCACTTATCAAGGGAACTATAAAATGCATTCTCTAAACTTGAAAAAGTCCAAGAAAGTGCAAGATCCTATAGGTGGCTTGAAAACCCAAAACTTTGATTTGATATAGTCTCAATGAAAGCTAATCCAAATTTGGCTTAATTTTGACTTGCATGGCTAAGTATTCACGAGTCTCTTTAACTAGAGGTCTTTATATAGTGAAGAACGAGAGATGATAGAGTTAGACAAGTGATCATGCTAAACGTAGAACATGAAAATGTTCTTTCAAAAACTCATATGTTTTTAATTGTGGCTTTTTCTTCCCATAAGATCAATGTATTAGGAATAAAAATAATTGCAATAAGTAAGGTCGTACGATTTGAAAGGTTACTTAGCCTCTAGTGCAAGATCGTTTAAAAGTTGCCCGGGGTTGAATAGAGTTCATAGCCAAGGCATTACTTATTGAAGCGGGACGCGAAGATTGGTGAAGATCCAAAAAGGACTTTACAAGGCATGAGGAGCTCTATTTTTGCTAAAGATCCAAGATGATGTGAAGTATCATTATTCCTAAATTAATATGAAGGATCGAGACACACGACGAAAAGCAATTACTCCCCTAAAGATCATGGAGAAAGTCTATCCAAAAAGACCCTTACAAGGTATGAGGATAAATATATCCAAGTCCGAAAAGGAGGCAGATCGTTGTATATCAAAGTCCAAAATAACGATTGAAGAAAAATGATGAAGTCGTGGTCCAAATATGAAGAATCTCTCAAAAACGTCAAGTGAAGAAATTCCAAATATATGAAGAGAAGACCATAATTTCAAGAATGTCTTCCCAAGATTTGTAGTATGAAGTACATGCGAAATATCGGTCCGAGAAAGGTCTCAAATCGTGAAACGAGTTATGCCAAGATATGAACTTAAGGAGATACACGAGAAGCCATTTTTAAAGATTTTGTCCTTTGGCTAACTATCGATTAAATCGTGCTACTTTGCTTTCGGACTAATAACTACTCAAATAAGTCAATATGAATCACTTGTGATCCATGACAAATAGTTAAAAAAATGATAGTAACCCATTTCCTTTTATAAATAACTAGGATTCCGGGGAGAAAAAAGTATTACACAATTTAGACGTATGAGTAGTGTTAGCATTGTGACTTGTACCAACAATGATCTCGTTTTTGCACTTAGCATGGAATGTATGACAATCAAGGATGACAAAATTTACTCTAAGGGACATTTACTTGTTTCTATTCTTTGACCCTAAAAGTCACATTCGTGATGAAAATCATACATTATGTCTTTACACATCTTCGTAGTATTTTTGAAAGTCTTTTACTCTTCAATAAAGGTTAATAAAATTGAATCTTGGTGATTCTTAGATACTTTATTCTAGCATTACGTGAGGGCACGGCAATGGGTTAGTATGGGGGAGTGATGAGATGGCATTTATACATGATCTCATCGTTCTTTTCGGGCTTTAAATGCATTAAAATGTCATAAAATACCACATATATGCTTGTGTTTGTTTACTTGTGTATTTTAGGTATGGATATCGTGAAAAAGACAAAAGATCACAAGAAACAAGGAAAAACGAACACGAGAAACGAAGCCGTACAAAGAACCAGGCCCTAGTTCATGAATTATCCAACATTTACCCTTGAAGACTTGAAGATATGCAAGATTGATCCTCAAACAATGAAGAAATGACACTTAAAACCCTTGTGAATTCATAATTACAAGTTTGGTCCCTTAAGTTTGTCAAAATTGCAAAAAGGTCCTTCAACTTTGAAGAAATGGCAAGATTAGTCCCTCATCAAATCTAATTTTTCAATTATGGTCCCTCATAAAGCCAAAGATACAATGAAGACCTTTGAAGATCAAGAATGTCCAAGATCAGCCCTTGACTTATGGAAAAATGGCAAAAACAACCCTTTAAAACCTTTTGCCAAAGTTTTGGGGCAAAAGTGTGAAAACACAAAGTTTATTAATGAAGGGAATTCGTTTTTAAGGTTGAAATACTTGTTATAAACCTTTTGCCAAAGAACAAGGACCAAAGCTGCATATTTAGAAGTTTAAACTCCTAAACACGCGCCAAACAAATCCCTTCCTAAACAAACGGATCAAAATGTGTTATTGTAGCAAGTAAGAACCCAGAATTTACTTTTTACCAACAAAGGGTAAATTGCAATTAGTTGTTCCCCCGTGTGATTCACACATGCAGAAACGCATCCCAACCTTAAAACTCTCTTCTTCACTCACCAAAGGGTCCCACACTCAAAACCGTTTCACCCATCACATGACAACTTATTCCCCAAGGACTGCCACGTGTCAGGATCAACGGCCAAGACTCCTAGCTTAACCCCAAATCTAAGATAAACGTCTATGATCATTTTGGACAACTCATATCAAGGATTCGTCTAGAAGCATTTGAGGACAATATTGGAATTTTACTTCTAGGGTTTATGAATAGTGCTTTGTATCCATTTGCCTATAAAAGGAGACCTCAACCCGTGAGAGTCCCTTTGTTCAAGATTTTGGCTATCAATCTTTGTAATTCCTTTTTAAGTTAAATAAAATTTGATTTTCTGAAATTTGTGAAATCTCTTTGATGTTTATTAAAAGTTGGTGTTAGAATAGCCTAAATCTGAGTTCCACTTTCATGTTTTATTGGTTTTGAAAAAAGGTTTTAAGGATTAAAACACTTGTTTTCAGAAATCAAAAGGTTTAGTCTGTTTTTGATCTCACTTGTTTGTTTATTCATCTTAGCAGCTTGGAAGCTGGTACTTGTTCTGCTAGTACCTCAGCTCAAACAATCCAGGGCCTGGATGTAGGTCTTGGAGGTTTGCACCCTTCTCTTTTTTCAATTTCTCTTTAATTTTCTGAATATTTATTATTTTCCATGATTATTGTGGAATCTGTGTTTTTATGGTTGAATCTTGTTTACCTGTGTTGGTTTGATGTTATTGAGTTGTTATTAACTTGATTTGTAGGTTAAATCTATATTGTCCTTTGAAAATTTGGGAAATCAGATAATTAAGGGGTGTTTGGGTTAACTGTATAAGCAGGTTTTGTGGTTTGAAACACCTAAATCCAACATATAGCTATAAAATCAGATTTACTTGGTAAAATTGGCTAGAATTTTGGGGACACCTAGATATAAGCATAGACTAGGGTTAACAAGTGCTAGATTTTAGTTAACACAACCAGGGAAGTAGGATTTGAGGCTTGAAATTGGATCTGTGGTCAATTAGATCAACAAAGTGTGCATGAGTTCTTGTAGTTCATATCAGAAGGTGTAATTTGCTTTGATATTGTTCCATACTTTGATTTAGTGGTTTATTTAAGTTTGTTTATGCTTAATCATATTTTATTATGCATCTTGTTGAATTTGGAGTGCTTATTCTTGCTTAAAACTGCTTAAGTGTTCATAACAGCTTATATTCCATGTCTGTGCTAGATCTGAGCATTGTTTGATTAATCTGGGTTTATTGTGTGAACCAATTTGTGATTTCTTTGGTTATATAGACTCCTTGTGATTCACTGATAACAAGGGCGCCCTTGTTTCCATTTGAATCCAACTGGATCTCTCTAAAAAGCTTGGTCAAATATTCAAAGCAGTGGGAACTCCTTTCCCCTGCTGCTAGCCACTACTAGTGTATTTTTTTGTGTTCAGCTTATCAATAAGCTATTCTAGCTTATTTTAACCAGCAACAACTTGGATTTTGTAATAGGTGCTCATTATTTGACCCATTTGTTCATACTGGTGCAATTGGTGTGTTGACTTTAGGGTTTGAGTAGAAAACCAACTTAATTGACTTTTTCATAAGTGCTTATTGGCTTATTCTGGCTTATTGGTTTTGCTTATTGTATTTTTGTTGATTGATTTGCCTTATTGAATTCATTTGTGAGACTTTGCAAGTTGAATCAAGTCCCAAGGTGCCCTAAATCTCAAACCCGACTATTTTGTCTTTTAGTAGATTTGTACTTTGCTTATTTATGGCTTATTGAGTGTGCTTTTTCAAAATTTCTTTTTACATATCTCTTTAGTATCCCAAAAGAAGGTTGTGTGTCAAATTAGAGCTTATGGCATTAGCTTATTCCTTAATGGGCTTAATGGCCCAATAAGGATAAGCTGTTTGATCATTAAGCTGTGATAAGCTCACTTTCAGCTTTTGGGCCTTTAGAGATTTGTGTTTAGAATTGAATTTTGAGTCAGATAGGGCTTTTCCAAGTCAATTGGGCCAAGTTTGACTTTTTGGGCTAAAAAGCCCATTAGTGTGGACTGTTTTTGGTTTTGGCCCATTTGGGGGCCCAATAGGGGTATTCTGGTCATTTCACTTTCATTTTCTGTTTAATTAGGTCAAAGTAAACTAGTTTGCAAGTTTTTAGAATTTTTTATAATTTTTGGATTTTTAATATTATTTTAATATTATTTTATTATTATTTTTCAAATTTCACATTTTTGCACGTTTTACATGTTTCTTAGCTTAAATACATTAAAATAGGATTTTTGCAACTCTTAGATTAATTTTATCACTTTTAGATTAATTTTTATAATTATTTTAAGTTTTAATAGTTTTTAAATCATTTTAAATAGTTTTTATTAGTTTAAAAATTTCTAAAAATAGTTTTTAATCTTTTTAGGTCATTTTAGAGGTTTACCAATTGAAAAATCTTTATTTGGGCTTTTTGATAATTAATTTGATTTTTAGGGCTTTAATTAGCATTTAAAAATTGAATATTTAATTAATTAAAAGGTTTGAAAAGGTTTTGATCATTGGTAAACTCTTAGTTTATTTATTTTGATTTTTGGTGAATTTTTGGTATTTTTTGAATTAATTTTTATTTTTGCTCATTTTACGGTTTTACGTTAAGTCGTAGTAGTAATTAATTTCACGTCTTCGTCATCCTCTTTTCTCATTCCTTTCTAACCAATATTAATCTCAAACCTTGCTACATTTTAGTCACACACATATACCTCCTTGGGAAACGAACTTCATTGGGTCATTAGTGCTTGATTTTCCTAAATCATCACTTAATACTTACCGCTCATTTATGCTCTTTTGTTTTCCTAAACAAGAGGTGTAATTTACCACAATCAACCTCCAAGCCTACTGTTTCTCCCACTCCATCCTCTGTTTTTCAAGAAGAAGGTACTTCTTGTGTTCCACCTACTGGTGAAGCTACTACTGCTGTTCCCACTACTTCTTCTTCAAAGGTTGACCCCACCCTCTCATGATGATGCTTCTACCACACCTAATGTTGATGCCACACCTGCTACTCTTGTTGATGATCCTACACCTCCACCGGTTTCTGAACCACTCTCTACACAACATACAGCTGCAGCCGCTACTGAACCTATGAATGTTGATGCTCATTTTTCTACTGCTTCTACCACTACTGTCAAGGTCAAGGAGGAACCCTCTACTACTTTCCCCACCCCTCGCCGATCTATTCGAAAGAAGCAGGCTCGCCGTGGTAAGACTATTCCATTTAAGAAGAGGGATCCTGCTCACTTAATAGACGCCGCTTCTGATAGCGATGACGACTTGCCCCTTGGCCGTGGAAGGATTGTGCATTGGGAGGTTCAACCATCGCCCATTCGTGATGGAAGTTTTACTCATATGGTCCAGACCAATGATAGCCACCATAAATATTTCTCTGGTTTGAATGATATCTTATCTTGGGTGGATCGTCAGGATCTTATGGTGTTATATGGGTTGGTTGATGCTGGTATTCCAAAGTCCCCGAGTGATGTTCCTAACTGGACTAGGTTGGTCCTTTGGGGTGATTTGAAGATCATGTTGGATTGTCCGCCTGATTCTCCTAGTGCTGGTGTATGGAAGGAACAACCTCGTTGGGTGATTAAAAGGTGGAAGTTGTATGTGTTGGAGTATGCTCGTGTCATAATAAATATTTATACGGCTAAACACATCTGAGCCTATGGGGTCACACACATATACATGGAGGTACCATTTTATATATATCGTGTCTATTGTATTTACGATATATAGATAACCTAGTAACTAGAGATGAATATCGGGCTTCTTATGCAACCCATTTAGATCCCATTTATTGCCAACAATTAAAAGAGTCAAAAAGGAATTCATATTAGACGTTTTCATTATTGGTTTTATAACATAAAACTGATTGCTATATTACGTTATATAGATGATTGATTGATCAATCATGATATTAATGACTTTGATAATATATGCATTTGTTATTCATTTTCCTTTCTTGTGATAACACACGAAAAGAAAATGAAAACCATGAAAATGAGATTCTTAACAATAAAGAGTTTCTTCCTTTGGTGCTCCAAAAATGTCACGGCAAAAATAATATAGACAAGATGTTTATATTATTGATCTCATATCTTGTATTTAGTGTAGATCAAGATTTATTCAAGAGTTACGGGTCATTAGACTAGCATCTATTTGGTATACAAGGAAGTGTAGTGTGGATACATCATAGAGATGATCTACTTTGATCATTGGGTTTCTTGGTTAGATCATGTGTTGGTGATCGTCTCCGTTTGATCCTACCGTATCACGCTACAAAGGTATACTTTTATCTTCCTTTTTATTGATTAATCATATGACTCTATGGATCCGTTCGTAGGTGATCTTTCCGCTGCGTTTATTATTTATTCATATCATGTTTATATGGATAATCACCTATATCACGAGCCATCATATGATGTCATATGATTATCGGGTATGCGTAAAACTGGCTAAAAATAAGTGTTTTTGATGGTTTCGTTAAACCAATTTTAAAACAGCCCATACGGCCTTATTTTCGACTTATTACAGATATTTAGAAGGTCTTATAATCTGTTTTTGATGATCTAATTGCCACGAGTTACGCATACTTTAATCTGTATGTTACCGGGTACGTGAAAAATGGCCTAAAACGCGTTTTATGGAACGATTATTGAATCGGGTTTTAAACAGCCCTTATGAACATATTTTCTGTAAATATATGATAATTACAAGGTTTCTAAAATGTGGTTTTAAGGTCATAAGTTCATTGGTTACACGTACCAATCGGGGGTTTACTTAATTGATGATTATTGCTTCGATTTCGTTGGCTAACAGGTGTATCTTGTTGTTTATTTTATATCCATGAAAAATACATGCATGTTTGGCCATGGACTTAGCCAACACCTTGTTATATTCATAATCTTATGGTATTATTATGTTTCGTATGCAAAGCCGATGAAAACCTAGACCAAGTGTGACATGTTGGGTGTTGATTTGCATTTAATTTCAGTTTTGGGGATTTGCCATTCATTAATATGTTTTTATGTTGGTTATAGCCATTGTTTGGCCATGTTACAGTAGTTTAATGATATGTTTAATATTGTTAGTCATAAATCAATTGTAACCAATGCTTGGATGGGAATGGCTAAGGAATTAAAGACATATTGTGAAATTCGGAGCTGCTGAGTGGCATGCACTAAAACGTGATTTTCCGGAGTTATATAAGGAGATAGAAGCCCAATTTTGGTGTGATGATTCACAACTCATGGGTCTTCAAAAGTCTCAACTGGACCTCATGCAGGGGCAGACTCCTTCTATGGGTTTTAGGCCCTAGAAGTCGACTGAAAATTTATGGCAGTTTTGGGCCTCATGTTCACTTTGGGTTCTACTTGCTCTTGATGGTCTTGGAGCAAGTGGGAGCCCACTTTGTGGTTGTGTTGAATTACCCTTAGTTGACTTCTTGGTCCTCGTGATGGCTCACGAGATCAAGCATAGGTTTTTCATCGGTTTGCGGCTTTGCGTACTTGTGGTTGTGTAGTTGCTTATTTGCTTGATATCTTGCTATAACTTGCAAATGTTTTTATAAAAACTTAAAATCAATCACAAACCAATTATAAAACTAAATCTTTGATTTAGTTAAAGTTTAAATATGATGTAAAACTAAAATCTTGTTTTCATAATAACTCGTAACGTGTTATGAATGTTATTTCTTTTATGTATTGTCTCTAATATTAATTCCACTTAAGTTTTATATTTGTCTTTAACTTGGACAACTTGACACGCATAAATTAAAACAAGATTAAACATAAGTTAAGAAATGTTTTTGACTTGTGCTACGATGGATGAATGCAGGCTTCCTCGTATACACTTTTGATTTACAAATCAAAGTTTTATACCCGTCTCAAATTTAAGTCATGATGTCCAATCGTTTGAGATCACTTGCAATTACTTTTTGCATCTTGTGAGACAGATGTGAATTGTAACCCAAGGTGATTATTATCTATGCGTGAGACCTAGACTTATTCCCGCATGTTCTAAATTGGATGATTTAATCGGTACAACGGTGAGACCTTGACCGAGGCAAGGATGGGACTAAACATGCCAGTTTGACATTTAGTGAAATGTTTACGTATGTCATGAGTCCCATAAGGATCTAAGAATTGCACAAGATTTGCAATTGATGAACGTCATCTACCTGTTGAATCTATCATTGCTAGCAGATCCACTGATGTGATGGTGGAACCTCAATGAGGATCTTAGCCTTTTCTTAAAATTAATTGTTTTTTATAAACTTGGGTAGTTATTTTTAAAAGGACAATTATTGAAAATACTAAATATGAAGTTTGTATCTCTATTAATGATTTTATGCAACACAAATCGTAAACACAGTTTGTTTCCTTTTGTGCTAGAGGAAAACAAACTAAGTCTTCTTTCCTTGTAAGAATAAGACTTGTTCCCATCCTTTCTCCTTGTATGAGAAAGCTGTAATAGGAACACTTGAATCTTCTCAATTCTACTCAATCATAATACACACCTACTCAAGAAATCGCATTGTCTTGTAAGTCAAAACGATTAAGTACGGTTGCACATCTTAAAGTGTTAAGATATTGTATGAAGTCTTGATTAGAAATTGAAGTCTCAATAAACCGTGAGAGGAAAGGAAATTACTAGCATGTTTTTATAGTATATTTTCCTTACACAAACAAGTTCCATAAGATTCTACACACCTTTAAGGTAAAGTAGAAAGAGGAATTGCATGCAAAACTTTCAAGTTAATGGAATCGATAGAAATCCCATTATAATATAGTAGAACTTGATACTTTTCTTTGAATATCTATGTACATGTTTACTAGTTTACGCGACTCACATTGGCTATAATGTGTAGACATTAAAAGAACTAGAAAGTGTACAAACTGCTACTTGCTTTTTCACTAGTATAGATACATTAAAAATGTTGTCTTAACTAATGGGAGCAATGCAGTTTTCAATCATAGGACACACTTGTAATGTTGTCTTATTCAGTGGGAGCTATGAGCTTATCATATTGTAAGTGACCCACTTAATTTCTTGATTG
Source organism: Glebionis coronaria (assembly GCA_025667525.1). Taxonomy (NCBI): domain Eukaryota; kingdom Viridiplantae; phylum Streptophyta; class Magnoliopsida; order Asterales; family Asteraceae; genus Glebionis; species Glebionis coronaria. Next base: position 245,138,272 of record CM046878.1, read on the forward strand.
TCTTGAAATAGCATCATAGTTTTCTAAGCCTTATTGCATATTATTTTAAAAGATAACTAGTCGCTTTTCTGATGTCGCTTCCGGAAATGTTATCTAAAAATAGTTATGTATGATTGCTTATTAAACGATGAAGTTCTACATAACCCTTCTATACAAGCTTGATTTGAGTATGACTTAAATCTTATTATATCTGTGATACTTTAATATTATTCATATATGATGTTGTGCCATGCTCAAGTGGGAGAAATATTAGAGTGTGCAAGGTACAACACAATATGGCTTAGAATATTATGTTAGGACTTATACATATTGATGTATGTTGTCTATAGAGAACTAATGTCAAGAAATAATAAAAACTACTTCATCACATTACCTAAATGCTTTAGCTAATAAGCATATGTCTTCTTGTAAAGACATAAATATGAAGTATGTAAGTTAACTTGAAAATACTATTGAAGCCAAAAGTAGGCATTCAATAATACTGTATTTGTAATATGTTTATGTTTTCAAGTAAAGACATAAACATGAACTTCCTTGAATTGTTCAAAGACTTATAAAATAAAGTAAGTACTTCACTTGTTATGTCTTCCTGTTAGGGCATATACAATGAAGATATTGAATTGTTCAATATCTTATAAAGTATATTTAGCGACCAACATGTTATGTTTTCTTGTTAAAACATGAACATGAGGTTCTTGAACTGCTAAAATAATCATGCTTTATAGCATGCAATCGGCTTGAATATATTGTTTATGCAATTTGGTTTGACCAAATTATAAAATATGTTAGGCAAAGATTATTAGGTTATCAAAGGATACTGTCTCACAATCGCAACACCATGTCTCATGTGTAAAATCAAATACTATTGTTATTATTTGATCCTTGATAACATTAACTACTCTCTCTCTCTCTCGTATCTTATTAAGGTTAACAAAGATTTGAATGAGCCCGTGCTTATTCAATATGGTTCCAAACAAGAAGGTAACTAAGAAACCATCAATTTATGGAATGAGATGAATCCCAGTAAGTCTTAGTTGAACTCTTGAAATTGTTAAAATCATGTTAGACGTATTATTAACAAACTAGAATCAAGAAATTTCAATGTATTTTACACATCCCAAAATGAGAACAATTCATTGTTGCTCGACATGATGTGTACTTGGAGAAAGTCTCCTCTTACAAGAAGCAAGTGGGAGCCTTTATGCATCTTTGAAGAAAGTAATGAATAAAATACAACCTTCTGAATACACTAGTGAACGACACAATTGAGGCTGAGCATGTAAATGCAAAAGCCACAAAGTGTTGTAACTCCCATTCGCATATCCGCAAGGATACCTTAAGCACATGAAGATATGAATGTCATGTCAATGTTGAGGAATCTGAGTTAGAGGATCATAGTGAACCTCATAACTATCGAGACTTGTTTTTAGATTCGGAATCTAATGAATCACTCAAAACTATGAATGGTTAGATGTAGTCCATAAAAAATCAATTTTGGAATTTGATTAGCTTTCACAAATCAGTAAGATTGATAGGTTATACATGGTCTTCTATGAGAAGATAGATATGGACACAATTGTACACATTTATACACACTCTCTTTGAATAGAGTTTAAGGCATGCTCAAGCAATTGATCATGATTTAAGTCTTTATTTTATTTACGAATTAAATTAATAAAGATATTAATTACCATACTTGATTTCATGAATATGAAATATGGCAATTGGTGTACAAACTCTAAAAACCAAGTGTGGATTAGAGAATGCGTTTAGGAGCTAGAATCTTAAGTTTAAATCAAGGATATGATCATGATTAAAACAAAGATAACTCTTTAAGCTAGTGGGAGCATATTGTTTTGTTTTGTTAGAAATACGTTTTTACGTATATTAGAAGTATCGGTCACTCCACAATAATATTCATGTTGTAATAGCTCGTAGTTAGATAATAGTTGTTAGTTACTTATTAACTTAAGTAAGAACCGGTCCATGGGCTTGTCATGGACCGGCCCAAGCCCATGTTTAGCTTGGTACTATAAATACCCCTTTACACTAAGGAAAGGGGTTGGTTGTTGTTCCATTTTCACATTGCATATTAATAAAACCTTTCATATATTCTCTCACTTTCTCTCTCTAGTTTCTCTCACTAGAAAACATCAACCCACTTCATAGATTCATAGGTTATCAATATTCTACATTTGGTATCAGAGCTATGGGGTGATTTAAGGTAAGGATTGTGTTGCTTTTTTAGTTTTTGAATCAATTAGTGATCTTTAGAAAAAATCAATCTTGAATCTTGTTATTTTTGGTGTTTTTGTTATTGGGATTGATTGATAAGGATTGGGTTTAGCTTATTTTGGTAAAAATCATAAAACTTTTTGTGGTTTTGGATCAAAAATCGGAGTTAATAGTTACTTTTTAAGTCTCGGAAACTATTTTTCCAGAATATTCCGAATAGGGATTCCGAATAGGGAGGATTTTCAGCATAGAAAGTTTATTCCGAATAGGATTCCGAATAGGAGGATTTTCAGCATAGAAGAAATTTTTCCGAATAGACTTTCCGAATAGAAGAATCTTTCCGAATAGAAGAATTTTTTCCGAATAGAAGAATTTTTTCCGAATAGAAGACTTTTTTCCGAATAGCCGTTTTTTTCCGAATAGCAAAAACTTTCCGAATAGCCAATTTTTCCGAATAGACACCAATTTTCCGAATAGCCAACTTTTCCGAATAGACACCAATTTTCCGAATAGCCAAAATTAGGAAATATTCCGAATTGCCATCATTCCGAATAGACAACAGTTTTTCCGAATAAGCCAAATTGCCAAGATATTCCGAATTGAAGAAAACATTCCGAATAGGGGTTTTTCCGCATAAGGGTTATTCTGCATAGAGTTTATTCCGAATAGGGTATTTTCAGCATAGGATTATTCCGAATAGGCATTATTCCGAATAAGGGTTTATTCTGAGTTTGGGTTATTCCGTATAAGCAAGTTCAAGGGGTATTTGAGTTTTTTCAACGATCTTTAGTGGATTTAATCTTGAGTTTAACCAACACAACACAAATTCTCAACCTTTCTTCACTGCTCGATCAACCGATAATCTTTGAGTCTGTTAAGTGATCACAATGAATCCAAGTTTAATTCACGACGGATGTGGTGACAAAAGGGTGGTAGGAATAGGTTTAGTCCAATGATTCATCAGAGCCGATGGAATCTTCCCAAGGACAATTCCCTAGATAGAATTAGAAGTCCTAGGAAAGATGGAGAAAGAATGTGAACGTAGCTGAATGCCGACCAATTACTTAAGCTAGCACTGGAACAATCACAACAAGGTGCTAGTGATGACGTATTGGTAAGCATTGAAGGGGTTGAAGAATGAAAAAGAAATGTAAAGATAAAGGGTGTAAAGAAAGAAGCCCTCCTTACAACTTTAGGCAGAAACCGGGTCAATACATATGCTATTGAGGTCATTTTTGCTAATGATTCTCGGTATTGAAGAAAGACATCATGGACCCAGTGATGCAATGCACAACCCTTCCCCAGCTAACTCAAATATCTCTCAAAAGGTATTTGTTTTAATCACACGGAGATCAACACGTTATCTATTGGTTTATTCACTCCGAATAGACTGGTATTGAAAAGGTGGCACTCCTCTCCAGCCATCGCTCACTAAATCAAAACGCACAATCGAGTCTAGAGCCAAGAGATCATCAAAAGCCTCATTAGGACACTTTCCATTTATTCCTTGCTTTCTCACACACTGTGAAAAGTAAGAGATTTTCATGAGTCCTACGCAGTATTCTTGTAATATTGCCAGAACATCCGAGTAATACGCAAGTATTACAATGAAGATGGAAATCCTGCTTGAGCCAACATCAAACAAGCTCATGGTAGGTTACACGTGCGGTTCTTTTAGAACCAATCTTGTGAAAAACTGGAAGGTAACAGTGGTTTAATTCTTAATTGAACTTAAACTCGTTCCAGGCCTCTTCGCATTATCATATGATCTTGCCAGAACACTCAGAGTGACTCTTTATTGACCACAGTGACGAGTGGAAATCCTTCTAGTGTCAACATCAAACAGCACTTGGTAGGTAACGTGCAAGATTCTTTATGAATTGAGCTCGTGACAACTGGAAAGCAACGATGGTGAAAATCTTAATTGAAATTCACTTGTTCCAGGTTTCATGAATTGACGGCTTTTAATCACAAGGTTAATTTATCCAAGTGATTCACTCTTTATGTTCGCAGTCAGCTTTGGACGGTCGAATAAAGAGAACGGGTTTACCCGCGAAATCCTGTCAGGAAGTTACTTAATTGAAACTATCCGTCACGGGTACGATATCTAATATCGTCCAACGGTCTTCACCGACCGGAGGTAAAATGCTACCGAATTAGAATAAAATGTTCAAAGCCATTTTATTCGTGTCGTTGCTGTGTACCTGTTAAAGACGGTGGCGTTGCTGTGTACCTGTTGAAGACGGTGGCGTTGCTGTGTACCAGTGAAGACGGTGGTGTTGCGGTGTACCTGTAAAAGTCGTTCCCACATGCTTATGTCTTTTGCAACAAAGTTCAGCAAAAATTCAAGAAAGTACAAGATGAAGTCTTCCGCTGTACCAAACTCTGAAGCTTTCGAGAATTCAACAAAAAAAGACGTAAGTGTGTGGAACATGAAGTCACGAGGAGGCAAAGTTCACAAGAAAGGCAAAGATCGCACGTGAAAGGCCAAAGAACAATGCTCTCAAGTCAAAGCCAAAAAGATCAAATCAACATATTCACAACAAAAGAAAGAAAAGAAGAAAAGACTACGAGCTAAAGAACGAAGACTTAGTATAGTATGCTAGGTTTAGAACTTTGTAACGTGGAGTGACCTCCCTTAGGGGGAGATTGTTAGAAATACGTTTTTACGTATATTAGAAGTATCGGTCACTCCACAATAATATTCATGTTGTAATAGCTCGTAGTTAGATAATAGTTGTTAGTTACTTATTAACTTAAGTAAGAACCGGTCCATGGGCTTGTCATGGACCGGCCCAAGCCCATGTTTAGCTTGGTACTATAAATACCCCTTTCCACTAAGGAAAGGGGTTGGTTGTTGTTCCATTTTCACATTGCATATTAATAAAACCTTTCATATATTCTCTCACTTTCTCTCTCTAGTTTCTCTCACTAGAAAACATCAACCCACTTCATAGATTCATAGGTTATCAATATTCTACATGTTTGTTCTTAAATCAAATATGTTGTTAACATATTGGAAATGACATTCCAACAAAGCTAGTTTTTAATCCTTGGTTTGGAATATATTTCTATTGAGAGATATAAGAAATAACACAATAACCTTGGAACATATGCTTATTAGGAAAAGACATATGCGGTTAATAAGTGTAAATATGACACATCACTGAGAAAGTCTCAAAGTTCTATCTCAATTGATAAGATTGAATATGTACATGGAAACCTTTAGTTTACCTAGTGGATTCATTACATATTTTATGACTAACTTTAATACTTGCATGAATGCAAGATGAACTTATCATGAAGTATCTAAGTGAAAGTCACTAGATTACTATAGACTTGTTCATCATTTACGGATTTTAGGTAAGGAGATTAGTGTCGAGTTCATACACTAATCTTACTTTGATTGAGATGATACTTAATTCTAGTCATAGTATAATTTCATTTTAAATGATAATACTACTATCTAGACGTGCTTGACGAAAAGCACTGTTGCACTAATCATTAGTAAAATAAGAATACTTTACAGTTTGGGAAGCTGTTAAGAAGATTGTCTTAAATAGGTGTTCTACTTGCTTCAAATAACCTATGTAATGTACTATGGAGATGCTAGTATTACTGTATTAGCACTTGTGCGCACATATAAAAAATGACAATCATCATATTATTCAAAATCTTTACTATTTGTGAGTTTCTAAAATAAGTATTCTCAAAACTTCACTCAGATGAGAACTCAACAGGTCCTTGTGTAAAGTCAGTGTCTTGTAACCAAACATGTTAATCATGCTAGGAACATTGGACTTTGACCTTCTAGTAGTCTCATGTATATCTGTTTTTTAAGTATTTGGATAATGGAGCGTTAAGCAGTTCTACTAAATAATGAATTGATATACTTGGTATGATCGTCTTCATTTATACTACTGTGTTCTAAATTAGCATGTTTAATCCGTGAATAATTTATTTATTCTAAATCGTCCATTGTCGGTTGTTGATACGAGAGTATTGATGAATTAAGACAAATATGAGTGTTTTGGTCATATTCATTTGGAATGAATATTAATTGATGATGCCGCCAAACTCATATGTGTTTATTAGATGAACATTGAATTGACCCAACCTACGAGTATTCACTGCATGGATCGGCGTCAATAGTGAATCTCACAAGTGGTTGAATCTCTCATCCTTAGACTTGAGATGCAAGTAGGTTTTGTATGTGTGGAATGTCAATCTTTGATATGGTTCAACGTTTTCCTGAACAAGGCTGCTATAAAGACCAATTTCAGGTGCGATGTGAAATACATGAACGACACGTGCAGTCAAAATAGGATTTGTTCCTCCACATGTATTGGAGTTAGATACTACTGGGCCCCTCGGTCAATTGTACAGATGTATGTGTGGCCACACCCAAATGTAATTAAGATGATGCTCGATTAATTTGGAAATCTAGTTCAATATGAATATCGAGAAATAGAATAGTTAAACTTAAGAATGACTGTTGATCCATGTCTAAAGTTTAACATAGTATCTGAAACAAAAGGATGACTGATATCTAAACAACTTAAATGAGATGTTTAAGAAACTATCCTCATATGTTTCTAAGGGCATTGGCGTGTTGCTAGACGCTAACCTTTGCTTGTGTATTTACTTGATTATTATGACGTGCGCAAGTGGGAGCTGTTGGAGTATGGTCGTGTCATAATAAATAATTATACGGCTAGACACATCTGAGCCTATGGGGTCACACACATATACATGGAGGTACCATTTTATATATATCGTGTCTATTATATTTATGATATATAGATAACCTAGTAACTTGAGATGAATATCGGGCTTCTTATGCAACCCATTTAGATCCCATTTATTGCCAACAATTAAAAGAGTCAAAAAGGAATTCATATTAGACGTTTTCATTATTGGTTTTATAACTTAAAACTAATTGCTATATTACGTTATATAGATGATTGATAGATCAATCATGATATTAATGACTTTGATAATATATGCATTTGTTAATCATTTTCCTTTCTTGTGATAACACACGACAAGAAAATGAAAACCATGAAAATGAGATTCTTAACAATAAAGAGTTTCTTCCTTTGGTGCTCCTAAAATGTCACGGCAAAAATAATATAGACAAGATGTTTATATCATTGATCTTATATCTTGTATCTAGTGTAGATGAAGATTTATTCAAGAGTTACGGGTCATTAGACTAGCATCTATTTGGTATACAAGGAAGTGTAGTGTGGATACATCATAGAGATGATCTACTTTGATCATTAGGTTTCTTGGTGAGATCATCTGTTGGTGATATTCTCCGTTTGATCCTACCGAATCATGCTACAAAGGTATACTTTTATCATCCTTTTTATTGATTAATCATATGACTCTATGGATCCGTTCATAGGTGATCTTTCCACTGCTTTTATTATTTATTCATATCATGTTTATATGGATAATCACCTATAGTATGCGGGTTGTGTTGTGCATGTGTTGGAATTGGAATCTGGTGCTAGTGTTTTTATGCTTTTGGATTTGGAGTATCCCCTGACCATTGCTACCATAGAAGCCGTGTTGGAAAGCCACCTGGTGGTGTCCAATGCTCTTTCTGGCAACGAGTCTGCTATGGCCACCACCATGGTTGAAGTAATTCAAGCTCGACTACTTGCGGACAAGGTTGCTGCTTCTGGTCAGTGATTGGTTTGTTTCCTCTATACTTTTGATATTTCATACATTCTTTTCACCAATATGTACAGTGATTGGTGACTAACACTTTACTTAGTTTGATAAAAAAAACATACTTTTATATAATATTTGCTTATACTTCTAACATGTGATGGGATTTTAAACTTGTAAACCATATAATATCTGCTTATACTTTTCCATCATGAAAATATTTTTCTCTTAGATTTTTCACACTTGGGATGTCATGTGGTATACTACTAGTGTTAGATCTGTTCCACACAACAAATGGTGTTTAACTCACCTTGTCTTGCCGACAAGAAAGAGTTGATTCACCATGAGGGTACGGCTCTGGTGTGATTCTCAATTCCGTTGATGGTTGCCAATTTACCCGAAATTGGATGGTTTTCACTTTCCTTGGTCCTAGACTAAAATTTGGCTAGTCCAAGGGGGTACGACTCTTGGTAAAGATTCATATCAAATCCGTTGATAGTTGTAATAGCTTGATCAAAGCTATAGGGTTTTCAGCTCACCGATGCTTTATTGCTAAGAGTTGGCTAGTCCAGAAGGGTACGGCTTCTGGTAAAGACTTCAATCAAATCCGTTGACGGCTGTGATGATTTTCCCCAAATCAATAGGGTACTCCCACTCACCATTGATTTACATTCTAAGAGTTGAGTTGGGTTCTGGTCTCCCAGGATGATGCTTATTCCACCACAAAGACTAGCTAGCCCAAGAGCGAGCAGCTACTTGGCAAAGGCATATCAAGTCTGCTCATTTGCTGTAAAGATCCAACAAGTGCAGATGTGTTCCAAGCTTTCAAGAAGCTTCTCTATGTTACTAGTTGCAGCGGTGTTTGTGCTTTTACTTCTGATGGTTATTTTGCTACTATTGTTTTGTTGTTTCAATCCTCGTGCTGCTTTGCAATATCTACCAAGAAACTTGAACTCAACCAGTCAAATTCAAGTTTAGGGGAGGATTGTTAGGACCTATGGAATAGATCTTTTTAATAGATAAAATAGGTGTGACAAATCTAACATTTTCAGGTAGTTAAATATTTTCTCGTATAATATTTTGAAACTTATTTTTGTGTTGGTTGACGAACTCACAATTTACGGATTTAAATTTGGGCTTACGTGCATAATTTGGCGTCTTTTACGACTAAACCGGAAACCTTAGGATTACGTATTTACGTTTTTGAACTCCGTTTTTGATGAGACAATTTTTATTGGATTCGTTTTGTGACGGTGATTCATAATTTATAAAAACGTTTTTTGTAAAACGGCCCGAGGGCACGCAAATCGAGAAAACTAGAATCGAGAAATACCCGTAAACTAGTGAGATGGGACAAAACACTTTGCCCCATCCCACTAGCTTATATGGGACGGCAAGGAGGACACCACCACACATAGGTGGCATCAATTTGGCTAAGTTACACAAGTGTAAGCTTTAGCTTACACTTTAAGCCAACACATTTCCCACTTAAACACAAAACTAGCTAATGGTTTTCATTCAACCATTTCCTACATGCAATTCACTCTCAAACTCTCTCTACTTCACCCTTTGTGCCGTCCCACATCAAGCAACAAACACCCTCATTGATCTTTTCTAGCTACAAACCACATGTTTACTAGTCCTATTAAGGTGTTTCCTTGAAGCCTTGATCATTTGGTGGCCATATAACCAACTTTGGAGGTGATTTGCTTGTGTCCTAGGGCTGATTTTCCAACATATGTTCTTGATATTTGATGGTCTTGGAGATACTTGTTGTGTTCATCAAGTTCTTGCCTTCCTAAAACAAGAAATCCACTTGGATTGGTAAAGAAGATCATCCTCTACATTTTTCTCTTATTATTTTGTAAAGAACAGATGTATTTTCTTTCATTTTATATATGTATATGATGTATATATGATGATAAAAATGTTGTGTGGGGATCAAGTGTTGATAAACATGCTTAAAAATGATGATAACCATAAGAAATGAAGCTAAAATCATGACTAATTAGTTGGCTGTATAAAAACAGTAGATAACTAAATGATGAACTGATAAAAATGCATGGTTTGATCTATTTACAGTAAGTATATGATGTTATACACATGTGAGAGTTGGCCATGCAATGGAATCAAAATAATGAGTGAGATATGATCAAAACAAGTTAGGTGGTACAATCTGAATAAGCAGTTTTGTAGGGACTGTTAAGGCAAATTAGACTCAAAATGGGCAGTAGCTATAACTAAGTTATATTTAGCACATATTATGAAGAAGTTGTCATCCAAAAATGAGCTTCTAAGTCATTGTAGAACTCTAGATATGATAAAAATGGTAAACATGAAGTTAAAAATCAGATTTTGGAAATAATGTTTATTATTATTATATAAGCACTCACTTTATAATTTATAAAATGTAAAGTATAAACCCACTAACTTATAGAACTTAATTATATAAATGTATAAAAGGTTAATTTAATGGGTAAATTAGATAAATGGTGGTAAAAATAATATTTATAAGTAATAAAAACTATAAACTTGATTTTTACGACTTTTTCGGCTATCGCCGTGAAATTAACGTTTTTCATCAAATAAAACTTAGACGACCAAACCCGTCTAATGTAAAGTTTATAAAAGTTATATACTGATGTATAAGTAACTAAGACAAGTAAAAACCGATAAAACCCGAACTATAAGAATTACGGACATTTACGAGCTAAATAAACCTATTAGACTAATAATTGGACTTAACAAGATAAAAACTTGTAAAAAGAATTATTTGGGCTTAACCCATTTGGGCCCAACATGAAAAGTATATATACTGATCATATAAGTATATAATGGGTAAAAACAAGTAAAAGAACTTATAAAAGACTTAATGAACTTAAAATAGGTAAAATCGGTAAAACTAGTGAACTAGTAAGACGATACCAAAACGTAAACACTAAAATGAGTAAATGAGGATTTATAAACCCACTTGATCATCATCATATGTACAATAATCATATATATGTATATTGTTATTTTGATAAAAGTCATTGGACCGAGTCTAAGACCGATTATTATTTATATAGGTTTCCGTGACCGAAGCACGCCCGTAGCCGATAATCCGCCTTTCGTTAACAACGTGAGTTCATAGCCTCGCACTCTTTTAAATGTTTTATAAAATGATTTGTAAACCCGCGAGGGAGATAACATGCTAGATTTTTATAAAAATAGAACACAAGTAGTCCCGATTGTATGCTAAATGAGATGGACCCGAATGATGCTATGACCCTATATTCGAGACTAAAAGGATTATTAGTAGTTAGGTTATGTCACTTAAAGTCCTATTAGCATGAATTGTGAACTACCGGGATTTGGTAGACGCTTATGCATTTAATAGTACTATTTGGGGACGATCACCCCAGTTCGCGCCTTGACGGTTGATCCCCGTCGTACCACATTGATTGGTAAGCGAATTTATGTATGAGAAGATTCCATAGCGTGATTTTTGTGACGACACGCTAACTTAGATGGGCAAATTGTTTGTCGGGTTCGCGGCCCGCTGTTTTCACAGTAAGGTAACAATGTCATGCGGCTAATAATAATCCTAATACAATATAAGACATAAATAATAAACGATGACGACGCTATTACGATGAATATATTACCTATCATGGTAATATAGAGACTACGGTCTCATGGACGGTTTCAGATGTATGCTTGATTTATATATTGCCTGACTAGCAATATGTGGACTTACTTCCGATATTATACTTGTGTTCTGATTTTAAATGATTGTAAATGATTGTTTTATATAACGGTTTTCATTAAACTCTATGAATTCACTCGGCATTCGCTGATATGATTTTTGCATGTTTTCTATCTCAGGTGCTTGAAGGTAATCCGGATGGAGATCGACTCTGATGGCCCACACTTAATATTAAAAATGTTCATTCGATCTGTGTTTTGTAAACTTAATGACCTGTATAATTTGGGACCTGTTGTACACTTTTAAACCTTTTTATCGAATGAATGTTTGTTAAACCTTGTACAACCATTTTTATGTGTTGTCTACGATTGGAGTTATTGTGCTATCCCGTAACACTCTGAAAGACCCTTCCGCTGTACCGATACGATAAATGAGAGTGTTACAGTTTGGTACCAGAGCTCTCGTTGTAGAGAACAAAAGATTTTAAAAACCAAGGTTTTTAACAAAACTTTTCAAAATCTTTTGACAATGAACATTTGAGAAAATATTTGAAAAATCTTTTGACTATAACGGTGCCAGAGATCTCCGACGTTACCAATAAGCCCAATTGAGAAGATATATATTTTTATATATATAATTTAATTTATATATATGTATATATCGTGATTTCATTATGTAATTGTTTAACTAGTATGTTATCCTAATACGAGATAAATATATATAAATGCAGATTGTCATGGCTGACCCTAATATTCCTGTAGAAAACCATGCTATTCCCGAACCTAATATTGAAGATGATCCTTATTTAGACTTAGTAGATTTTGATATTGATGATGAGGAGGAACCATTTGAGGATCCCGAGCCCGAGTTAGGACTAGGAGATCAGATTGCCCCTCAGGTTGACTTAGTAGAGAATGAGATTGAGAATGTGGGTAATGAGAATGTGGATATTGAGAATGTGGGTAATGAGAATGTGGATATTGAAAATGTAGGTAATGAGAATGTGGATATTGAGAATGCTGATATTGAGAATGAGGATGAGATTGGATTAGATGAGTTAGATGACGAGATTGACGACGAGGATGTCGAGGAGGATGTAGGTATAGATGTTGAGGTTGATGACGATGAGGAAGCTGAGCTTATTTATCCGTATGATGTTCCAGAGGGCGAGCCTTTGCCCCCACCAGTTTGTTTGTCTGATTCTGAGGATGAGTTACCTAGGGATGAGATGTCTGAATCATCTGAATCTGATTCTGAATCAGAGGAGGATGAGGATGACGATGCACCTGACGGTACTGATGGTATTGATACTCGTAGACGTGAGATAGGAGAGTCGTCTAGTGCTCGAGAGGCTACTCATATTGATGGTCTTGCACCATGGGCCTTGAGACGTGATCTAGATGCTTCCCGTGTTAAGAATTGTGTGACAGAGGTTGGATTAGGTGTCGTTCAGACTCAGGTTGCTTATTTGGAGTCGAAGACTAAGATTGGAGAGAAAGAGCGAGAATTGCTTAGTTTGGATTTGAGTGATGGAGAGCGTGGATTGAATGAGGCATTTAGGAGGTTATCAATGTTGGAAAGTGGTGAGTATGCTGCCATGAAAAGAAAGGTAAATTCTATGGAGATTCAGTTGAGTGTAGCTCGTGCGATGCGTGAGAAAGCTGAAAAGGAGTTGAATATATCCGTGGGATGGAATAGTAGATTTTATGCCGACATGGTTGAAAGAGGAGTAATCCGTAAGCGCCCAGCTGAAGAGGAGTCTAGTGATCGTCCGACAAAGATCCAGAAGACGATGGATGATGGACCATCTGGCGGTTCTCAGTAGACCAGTCTGTGTTTAGTAGTGACCTTTATATCTTTTGTGCTTGTAGCTTTGACTGAACCGACTTGTTAGTAGTAGACTTGGCACGAATTTTGAGTGTATATAGTGTTAGAACTTTGATATGGATGTACTAAGACAATACTTTTGTTTCAGATCAAATGAAATATCTATCTTGTCTTGAATTCAATATTGTGCCTTATTTGTATCTTGATTATGAATTCGATCCATATTATATGAATCCTTTGTTTGATGAATGCTTAATACTTTGAAATTGTGGAATTATAGAACTATGCCGCCCAAGAAGGCTGTGACTGAGGATGATGTACGTAGGATTATTACGGAGCAAGTTACCGCATCTATGACTGAATTTATGGCAAATGCTAGAAATGAAGCTGGCGGTAGTGGAGCTGGCGGTAGTGGAGCTGGCGGTAGTGGAGCTGGCGGTAGTGGAGCTGGCGGTAGTGGAGCTGGCGGTAGTGAAGCTGGCGGTAGTGGAGCTGGCGGTAGTGGAATTGGCGGTACTAATGTGAATGTGAATGCTAATAATGTGAATGCTAATGCTGGAGGAAATATAGGAGGACTTTGAACGAATGCACCTGAAGTTGGTGGCTGTACTTATGTGACGTTCATGAAGTGTGAACCTCTACCTTTTAATGGAACTGAAGGTGCCGTAGGATTAAGCCAGTGGATTGAGAAGATTGAATCGGTGTTTAGGATTAGTAAGTGTAAGGAGGAAGATAAGGTGACTTTTGCTATGGCTACTCTTAAAGGTCGTGCGTTGACTTGGTGGAACGGGAGAATTGCTTTCATGGGTCTTGATGCTGCTAATGCTACTCCTTGGGCTGAAATCAAGAAGTGGATGACTTTGGAGTTTTGTCCTCGTAGTGTGATCATTAGGTTAGAACAAGAGTTGATTCATTTGAGAATGAAAGGTGTGGACATTGATAGTTACACGAATCGATTCCATGAGTTGGCCTTGCTATGTCCTCGATTGGTTGAACCCGAAGAGATCCGAATTGAGCAATATGTGAAAGGGTTAACCAGGAATATCCGGGGGGACGTAACATCATCTAAACCACTGACCATTGATGATGCTGTTCGAATGGCTTACCAACTCATTGGACAGATAATTCAGGATAAGGAAGATGAAGCCCGTGTTGGTGAGAAAAGAAAGGGAGACGGTGAGCGTGTAGATAGAGGTGATTATAGGAAGAATTTCAATCGCCGTCAGAACAAGAGAAAGGGGAATGCAAATGCTATTACCAACAATGCACCGCGCAACGATGATAGATGTCCTAAGTGTGGCAACAAGAGGCATCCTGGCGACTACTGGAAGTGCCGAAATTGCGGAAAGCTTGGACACAAGGTTGAAAGGTGTAAGAAGGGAACCATTTGCTTCAACTGTAATGAAGAAGGTCATAGGAAATCGGAGTGCCCCAAGTTGAAAGCGATTGTACCTGGAAGAAACCCCCAGGGTGGTATCTACCAACTTGGAACAATTGAGGTGAAGAAAGAGGATCCGAATGTCGTTACCGGTACGTTTTTACTCAACAATCATTATGCTGTTGCTTTATTCGATTCGGGTGCCGATAGGAGCTTTGTATCCACTAAATTTAGTGCCCTTATTGATATTGAACCTGTTGAGATAAGTACCAGTTACGAGGTGGAATTGGCTGATGGTAAATTAGTGAAAACTAATAAGCTATTAGAAGGATGCTCTCTAAATCTCTTGAACCATTCCTTTCCGATTGATTTGATGTTGATAGAATTAGGTAGTTTCGATATTATTATTGGTATGGATTGGTTGTCGTTGAATAATGCTACTATTTTATGTGGAGAGAAGAAGGTTAAGATTCCTCTTAGGAATAGAACGTTAGTAATTGATGGTAGTCGAGGTGAATCCCGTTTGAAAATCGTTTCATGTATTAAAGTCCAAAAGTACATCAGGAACGGTTGTGAGTTATTCTTAGCTCAAGTGACCGGGAATGAGTCTAGGGAGAAACGATTGGAAGATGTACCTATTATTTGTGAATTTCCTGAGGTATTTCCTAAAGATTTACCCAGACTTCCATCGATAAGGCAAGTAGAGTTTCGAATCGATTTAATTCCTGGTGCTGCACCGGTGGCACGTGCGCCTTACCGATTAGCCCCTTCTGAATTAAAGGAGTTATCTGAGCAACTTAAGGAGTTGTCTGATAAAGGTTTTATTCGACCGAGCTCGTCGCCTTGGGGAGCTCCAGTCTTGTTCATTAAGAAGAAGGATGGATCTTTTCGTATGTGCATTGATTATAGGGAACTGAATAAGTTGACAATTAAGAATCAATATCCTTTACCTAGGATTGATGATTTGTTTGATCTACTGCAAGGATCTAGTGTGTATTCTAAGATAGATTTGCGGTCAGGATATCACCAACTTCGCGTCCGTGAAGAAGATATTCCTATAACTGCATTTAGAACTCGTTATGGACACTATGAATTTCAAGTAATGCCATTTGGGTTAACTAACGCACCTGCGGTTTTCATGGATTTAATGAATCGAGTGTGCAAGCCCTACTTGGATAAATTTGTGATTGTGTTTATTGAAGATATTCTAATCTATTCTAAGAACGAAGATGAGCATAGAGAACATTTGAGGATTGTTTTGAAGTTGTTGAAGGATGAAAAGTTGTATGCTAAGTTTTCGAAGTGTGATTTCTGGTTGGATTCTGTGCAATTTCTTGGTCATGTGATTAACAGAGATGGAATTCATGTTGATCCTGCAAAGGTTGAAGCTATTAAGAATTGGTCTGCACCGACAACGCCAACGGAAGTGCGAGAGTTCTTAGGATTGGCTGGCTATTATAGGCGATTCATTAAAGAATTTTCTTTGATAGCTAAACCCTTGACTAAGCTTACTCAGAAGAATAAACCTTTCGTTTGGGGAAGTGATGAAGATGGAGCATTTCAGATATTGAAGAAAAAATTATGTAGTGCGCCAATCTTATCATTACCCGAAGGGAGTGAAGATTTTGTAGTGTATTGTGATGCATCTCTTAGAGGTTATGGAGCTGTTTTGATGCAGAGGGAGAAAGTGATAGCTTATGCTTCTAGGCAATTAAGGAAGAATGAGGAGAATTATGCTACTCATGATCTTGAGCTAGGAGCTGTGGTCTTTGCTCTTAGGTTGTGGAGACATTATCTGTATGGCACCAAGTGTACGGTATTCACCGATCACAAAAGCCTACAGTATATTCTCGACCAGAAGGAATTGAATATGAGGCAACGAAGATGGATAGAGTTGTTAAGTGATTATGATTGTGATATAAAATATCACCCAGGAAAAGCTAATGTTGTTGCTGATGCGTTGAGTAGGAAAGATAGAGAGCCTATCAGGGTGCGTTCTCTAGTCTTGACCGTGCACAATAATTTGCCTGAGCAAATTAGAAATGCGCAAATAGAAGCTTGTAAGAAGGAGAATTTTGTTAATGAAGGGTTCCGAGGAGAAGGAGATCCTTTAGAGGTTAGAGCTGATGGAGTGAAATGCTTAAGAGGTCGTATGTGGATACCTAAGTTTGGAGGCTTAAGAGACTTGATTATGTTAGAATCCCATAAATCTAAGTATTCCATTCATCCGGGATCTGATAAGATGTACCATGATTTGAAGAAGTTTTATTGGTGGCCGAATATGAAAGCTGACATAGCTATGTATGTTCTTCAATGCTTGACTTGTGCTAGAGTCAAAGCCGAACATCAAAAGCCATCAGGACTACTTCAACAGCAAAAGATTCCTGCATGGAAGTGGGAGCGAATTACGATGGACTTTATCACCAAGCTTCCTAGAACAACATCTGGGAACAATTCGATTTGGGTTATTGTCGATAGACTGACCAAATCAGCACACTTCATTCCGGTTAAGGAGCAGTTCTCACTGGAGAAGCTGACTCGAATATACCTTGATAATGTTGTATGCAAACATGGAGTGCCTGTATCGATCATTTCAGATCGAGATCCTAGATTCGCATCGAATTTTTGGAAATCTCTCCAAAGATCTTTGGGAACGAATCTCGATATGAGCACTGCTTATCACCCCCAGACTGATGGGCAGAGTGAAAGGACGATACAAACACTGGAAGATATGTTGAGAGCTTGTGTGTTAGACTTTGGTAAGAATTGGGATAAACATTTGTCGTTAGCAGAGTTTTCGTATAACAATAGTTACCATTCTAGTATTAAGGCTGCACCGTTTGAATCTTTGTATGGTAGGAAGTGTAGATCTCTTGTATGTTGGAGTGAAGTTGGGGATACCCAGCTCACGGGACCGGAATTGATCCGGGAGACTACGGAGATGATAGTTCAGATTAAGAAGAGGTTGTTGACTGCCCGTAGTAGACAGAAAAGTTACGCGGATGTGCGGCGGAAGCCAATGGAGTTTGAAGTGGGTGACCGAGTAATGTTGAAGGTATCGCCATGGAAAGGCGTTATAAGATTTGGAAAACGAGGAAAATTGAATCCCCGTTATATTGGACCCTTTAAGATTTTATCTAGAGTAGGTCTGGTGGCTTACAAACTAGAGTTACCCCCAGAACTTCATGGTGTTCACAACACATTCCATGTATCTAATCTGAAGAAATGTCTAGCAGTGAGTGATGAGAAAATTCCGTTAGGTAAGGTTCGAATAGATGGGAAGTTGCATTTTATCGAAGAGCCCGTAGAAGTTATGGACCGTGAGGTAAAGCAACTGAAACAAAGTCGGATACCTATTGTCAAGATCCGATGGAATTCAAAGCATGGGCCGGAGTATACTTGGGAACGAGAGGATGAAATGTGGAAGAAATATCCGCACCTCTTCGATTTCAATAAGAAACGGACATCCAAATGAAATGGATCACGAGGACGTTGATCCCTTTTAGGAGGAAAAGCTGTGACAAATATAACATTTTCAGGTAGTTAAATATTTTCTCGTATAATATTTTGAAACTTATTTTTGTGTTGGTTGACGAACTCACAATTTACAGATTTAAATTTGGGCTTACGTGCATAATTTGGCGTCTTTTACGACTAAACCGGAAACCTTAGGATTACGTATTTACGTTTTTGAACTCCGTTTTTTATGAGACAATTTTTATTGGATTCGTTTTGTGACGGTGATTCATAATTTATAAAAACGTTTTTCGTAAAACGACCCGAGGGCACGCAAATCGAGAAAACTAGAATCGAGAAATACCCGTAAACTAGTGAGATGGGACAAAACACTTTGCCCCATCCCACTAGCTTATATGGGATGGCAAGGAGGACACCACCACACATAGGTGGCATCAATTTGGCTATGTTACACAAGTGTAAGCTTTAGCTTACACTTTAAGCCAACACATTTCCCACTTAAACACAAAACTAGCTAATGGTTTTCATTCAACCATTTCCTACATGCAATTCACTCTCAAACTCTCTCTACTTCACCCTTTGTGCCGTCCCACATCAAGCAACAAACACCCTCATTGATCTTTTCTAGCTACAAACCACATGTTTACTAGTCCTATTAAGGTGTTTCCTTGAAGCCTTGATCATTTGGTGGCCATATAACCAACTTTGGAGGTGATTTGCTTGTGTCCTAGGGCTGATTTTCCAACATATGTTCTTGATATTTGATGGTCTTGGAGATACTTTTTGTTCATCAAGTTCTTGCCTTCCTAAAACAAGAAATCCACTTGGATTGGTAAAGAAGATCATCCTCTACATTTTTCTCTTATTATTTTGTAAAGAACAAATGTATTTTCTTTCATTTTGTATATGTATATGATGTATATATGATGATAAAAATGTTGTGTGGGGATCAAGTGTTGATAAACATGCTTAAAGATGATGATAACCATAAGAAATGAAGCTAAAATCATGACTAATTAGTTGGCTGTATAAAAACAGTAGATAACTAAATGATGAACTGATAAAAATGCATGGTTTGATCTATTTACAGTAAGTAGATGATGTTATACACATGTGAGAGTTGGCCATGCAATGGAATCAAAATAATGAGTGAGATATGATCAAAACAAGTTAGGTGGTACAATCTGAATAAGCAGTTTTGTAGGGACTGTTAAGGCAACTTAGACTCAAAATGGGCAGTAGCTATAACTACGTTATATTTAGCACATATTATGAAGAAGTTGTCATCCAAAAATGAGCTTCTAAGTCATTGTAGAACTCTAGATATGATAAAAATGGTAAACATGAAGTTAAAAATCAGATTTTGGAAATAATGTTTATTATTATTATATAAGCACTTAGTTTATAATTTATAAAATGTAAAGTATAAACCCACTAACTTATAGAACTTAATTATATAAATATATAAAAGGTTAATTGAATGGGTAAATTAGATAAATGGTGGTAAAAATAATATTTATAAGTAATAAAAACTATAAACTTGATTTTTACGACTTTTTCGGCTATCGCCGTGAAATTAACGTTTTTCATCAAATAAAACTTAGACGACCAAACCCGTCTAATGTAAAGTTTATAAAAGTTATATACTGATGTATAAGTAACTAAGACAAGTAAAAACCGATAAAACCCGAACTATAAGAATTACGGACATTTACGAGCTAAATAAACCTATTAGACTAATAATTGGACTTAACAAGATAAAAACTTGTAAAAAGAATTATTTGGGCTTAACCCATTTGGTCCCAACATGAAAAGTATATATACTGATCATATAAGTATATAATGGGTAAAAACAAGTAAAAGAACTTATAAAAGACTTAATGAACTTAAAATAGGTAAAATCGGTAAAACTAGTGAACTAGTAAGACGATACCAAAATGTAAACACTAAAATGAGTAAATGAGGATTTATAAACCCACTTGATCATCATCATATGTAAAATAATCATATATATGTATATTGTTATTTTGATAAAAGTCATTGGACCGAGTCTAAGACCGATTATTATTTATATAGGTTTCCGTGACCGAAGCACGCCCGTAGCCAATAATCCGCCTTTCATTAACAACGTGAGTTCATAGCCTCGCACTCTTTTAAATGTTTTATAAAATGATTTGTAAACCCGCGAGGGAGATAACATGCTAGATTTTTATAAAAATAGAACACAAGTAGTCCCGATTGTATGCTAAATGAGATGGACCCGAATGATGTTATGACCCTATATTCGAGACTAAAAGGATTATTAGTAGTTAGGTTATGTCACTTAAAGTTCCATTAGCATGAATTGTGAACTACCGGGATTTGGTAGACGCTTATGCATTTAATAGTACTATTTGGGGACGATCACCCCAGTTCGCGCCTTGACGGTTGATCCCCGTCGTACCACATTGATTGGTAAGCGAATTTATGTATGAGAAGATTCCATAGCGTGATTTTTGTGACGACACGCTAACTTAGATGGGAAAATTGTTTGTCGGGTTCGCGGCCCGCTGTTTTCACAGTAAGGTAACAATGTCATGCGGCTAATAATAATCCTAATACAATATAAGACATAAATAATAAACGATGACGACGCTATTACGATGAATATATTACCTATCATGGTAATATAGAGACTACGGTCTCATGGACGGTTTCAGATGTATGCTTGATTTATATATTGCCTGACTAGCAATATGTGGACTTACTTCCGATATTATACTTGTGTTCTGATTTTAAATGATTGTAAATGATTGTTTTATATAACGGTTTTCATTAAACTCTATGAATTCACTCGGCATTCGCTGATATGATTTTTGCATGTTTTCTATCTCAGGTGCTTAAAGGTAATCCGGATGGAGATCGACTCTGATGGCCCACACTTAATATTAAAAATGTTCATTCGATCTGTGTTTTGTAAACTTAATGACCTGTATAATTTGGGACCTGTTGTACACTTTTAAACCTTTTTATCGAATGAATGTTTGTTAAACCTTGTACAACCATTTTTATGTGTTGTCTACGATTGGAGTTATTGTGCTATCCCGTAACACTCTGAAAGACCCTTCCGCTGTACCGATACGATAAATGAGAGTGTTACAATAGGAGGTATGTAGTTCCTCCTAGTCCTAGTAGTAGTAGGAGCAACACGTGCTCCTGGTCTAGTAGAAAGTCAAAAAATATTATTCTTAGTAGTTTGTTAGGATATGCATGAGATATGTTAGGAAAGGATATGCATATCAGGAGTTACACATTTATGTTTAATATAGTATTAGGGTTTTCTTGTAGTATAAAAGGAACCCATTAGCAGAAGGGGTAAATATACCTTTCACCATTATTCATTTCATATTAATAGTAGAAATCCTTAGTAAGGATCAAGTTATTTAGTTATTCTGTTTCTTCTTGATCATAGTATTTGTATTCTACACTTATACTTTGTACTACATTAAGAGTCTCTCTGTGAATAAACTTGTGGTTACAGAAGTCGTTCACCATCCTTAACAGGCTGCAAGATCCACATCTAGTGAACCCAACAGAAAAGGAAATTCTATCTTCTCCAACTCCAAGGTTAAGTTGTTTTTGTTTCACACGAATCACAACATTAGCTGTATGCAAGAAGGGTCTACCAAGGATAAGTGGTACCTTGTTATCTTCTTCCATCTCTAGGATTACAAAGTCGACAGGAAAAATGAACTTTCCAACTTCAACTAGCAAGTTTTCAGCTATTCCCATTAGGTATTGAAAAGAACGGTTCGCAAGTAGAACACTCATTTTTGTGGGTTTAAGAACATCTTTTGAGAGTTTAGCATACAATGAGTATGGCATGAGGTTGATACTAGATCCAAGATCGGCCAAGGCGTTACAAGAGTATGAGTGATGGAAAGTACATAGAATTAGAAAACTTCCAAGATCTCTAAGTTTTAGAGGTACTATGTTTTGGATAATGGCAGAACATTCATCATTCAAAAAAACTGAAGATACATCTTCAAACTTATGTTTGCTTTTGATAAGTTCTTTGATAAATTTGCCATAGTTTGGCATTCCAGCCAGAACATCGACTAAAGGCATATTGATTCTAACTTCTTGGGTTATGTCGAGGATTTACCATACTTAGCTTGCATCTTTTGCTTGCGTAAGCGTTGGGGGTATGGTACTTTTGGTTTATATGGTTTGGGTGTTGGGTTTTCAGTGATTTTTGTTTTGGTTGGTTGTGCTTCATCTTCATCGTCATTATCGAGTGGGTTTTCAATTGGTGTGTCTTGGGCAGGTTTGGTAGGTGATTCATAAGATAAACCACTCCGCGTGAATACAGTATTCTCATGTTCATTACGAGCTTGCGGTGGTTGATATTTGTTGTTGTTCTTGGGGTTTGGGTTGGTGTTGCTAGGTAAAGAACCAGAAGCGCGATTCGATTGCTTATCGACAAAACGATCAAACTTAGCTTCAAGGTTTTGAATGGAAGCTTGGTGGTTTTTGTTTAAAGTCTCGAACTTTGTTTTGAGGTCAGTGAATGTATCTTGCACGAAAATGTTGGTTTTTCTTTGAGATTCGATAAAATTCTCGAGCATGGTTTCAAGGTTTGGTTTGTTTTCGATTTGGTTAGGTCTCTTTTCATCTCGATCGTAACTTGGTTTATCGTTGGATCTCCAATTATCGCGGTCACGATTATGATAATCATTAAAAAATCGAGTTCGACGAAAGGTGTTCATGAAATTGGCTTCTTTTTCCTTTGTCATTGGTGTGTTGATTGTAGTAAAAACACGTGTTTAGGAAAAACGCGTATAATGGGCAAGTATTAAGTAGTACGATTTAATTAAAAACCGTAAAACCGATAAATGCGGGTTCGTTTTCAAAGGAGGTGTGTGAATTAAGTGCCAATTATATAAAATCAAATTTGGATTAGTGTCGTTTTTGGTTTAGAAGAGAGAAAATTAAAGACAAGCTACGACTATGATTACACTACGACGTAATGACGTAAAACGCGAACATAAATACGTAAAACATGACAAAATTAAAAATTAAAGCTAAAATTAAATTAAAAATGAAAACTAAGTCTAAAATAATATAAATAAGAATAAAAATTCAATAAAAATTTTTTATAACTTTTTATTAATTAAATATTCAATTTTAAATGCTAATTAAAGCCCTAAAATTAAAAATAATTAACAAAAAAATCAAAATATTATTTTATCAAAAAAATATCTTACTTATATTATTTAAACACTAAAAAGTATTTTTCCTAAATTTTTAAAACTATTTTTCTAATTTTTAAAGGCTAAAAACAATTTTTAAACAAAATAATGATAAAAATTAATAAAATAATGATAAAAATAAATTTTATTTTTCTAAAAATTATATTTTAACTAAATTAACAAGGGAAAAATGAAAACCCTAAAAAAACTAAAAAAATGGCTAAAAACGGAAGTACCCCGAAGTACTCCAATGTGGAGTACTTCTGTGTTGTCCAAGATCCCACCAGACAACTTTCTTGTCCAATATCAGTGTTGTCTGATATCAGACAACACTAAGAAAAACAAAAAAAATGCAGCGTTCTCGGATAACAAAGAGAATTGTTACTGTATGGTTTTTCGGCTCGTTTTGTTCGATTTTGAGCTGTTTTCTTGCTGTTTTTGGGCACAAACGGAACCCCCACAACAATTGAGTTGTGGGGAGTCAATCACAAACACACAAACAAATAAACAAACACCAATTCCACAAATCCAACAAAAATAAGCAAAAATCACACATATGTAGAAAATGGAGTTGATGATGCAAATTGGCTAACAGTGAGTATCAAAGACCTATTTTAAGCTACCAAAATCCACGAAAACTCAACTACCAGATTATGCACAATTAATCTACCCTAAAATATAAGTACAAGCCAAGTTTAAAAGCATAAAACCCACCGCTAAACCCAATGAACATGCTGGTGTACTCAGTAAAGCAGAATGTGGCTCGGCTGTGGTTCTGAGTATGCTGAGTAATGGCAGTGGGTAAACGCCAAGTTTAACTTAACCTAAAAGCTCCAAAACTTCAAATAAAGTGTGCCTAAACCTAAACTACATAAGACCTAACATTGGACTAACATTAGTTGAAATCAAGCCTCAATAATTTCCCCAACACCTACTGATGACAGCAAAATAGGGGGTTATGAGGGGTTTTAGGCCAACAGTGGGCTTTCAAACCAAATGTGAGCCACCAAATGCTTACCCAAATCCTAAGACCATGTAACCTAGACCTTAATTCTAACCAAAACCTTCCATGAACCAAATTTTCAAGCCAAAAAGCACTAAAACAAGCTCTAAATCCTACTGTTTGTGCACAACAAGCATAATAGGTGTGTTTGCTGATGTGGTGGACCTATTCACCAAGTTTAGGCATTCAAAACCACCAACTAAACACACCAATTCTAAATTTAACAGTATGTAATCTTAAATCTATCCTATATCTATCTAAAAACAAGGAATCAAAATCAAATTCACAAAATCAAAACACCTAATGGCCTACTGTTTGTATGGGCAGATTTTTACCCAAAACTTGAAAACATGCAACTTACTCTAAACTCTAAGCTACTTTAAACCAACACCTAAAGTGACTTTATTTTATCAACTCTAAAAAGTGGAGGTTGATATATAGAGCATTATTGTCACCTAATACCCTAGAAATCCTTAACCCAAACACTCTTTAAAAATCTGTTGATAGAAAATTTTCAAAGAAATTTCCACGAACCAAACTTAAACTGAACCATACTAACCCTAAAACATGTAATTCAAACTCAGAATACGCATTAAAGAGGAAATTTGCATAAAGAATATACACAATCAAGACTTCACAAAAGGCACAAAATTCATCAAGACTTTAACTTCTTTGAAGGGTTCAAGCCATTTACCTTGTACGATTTACATCCAAACCATACAAAGGCCGGCTGATGCCTTCTCCAAATAAGCTAGGGGCTTATGCTTTTGGTTTTTGAGAACTTATGGGGGCTGATGTAGAGAAAGAACCTCAAATATCTTCAAACAAGGAGAAGGAAATGGTGCTTTGATGGGGAATTTTGCTCCTGCTCAACACAACACACCTTCAAGTAGCATGAGCTACACACAAGCTTGGTGTCAACAGGCTTGTGGTAGCTTATGCTACAGTAAGTACACAAAAATATCAAATATACTTCTTTTTTTCTTTGAAAAATCTGTTTAAAACATCCAATTTGAAACCAAATCTTGAACTAATTTGTAACCAACCAAGTAATATAACAGCCTATTACAACTTATTGGAGTTGGTTTGGTGTCAAGCAAACGAATCCAAAAGCTCAAACAGTCCGGTTCTTAAACAAGGCTTATGCCAAAAAC
This sequence comes from Glebionis coronaria, assembly GCA_025667525.1. Lineage (NCBI taxonomy): Eukaryota > Viridiplantae > Streptophyta > Magnoliopsida > Asterales > Asteraceae > Glebionis > Glebionis coronaria. Next base: position 245,163,944 of record CM046878.1, read on the forward strand.
TTTTGAACAAAAACCAATATTTAATAAGAGTTAAACTATTTTTGCATAAAAGATAAAAATTAAACTAAAAGAGACAGATAATAAAAGGGAACACAGATTTTTGAAAGATTTTAATCAACACTCTAAATATTCATTAAATTAAAAAAATAAAAAAAGCTGGAACAAGAAAAATGTAAACTACTACTATCCTATTTATATTACAAGGTGAACATAAACCCTAGCTGAAAGTCTATTACAAAATCTCTAATTTGCCCTAGCATATTCCAAATGGATATGCTTATTTTGAATTCAGATTCTTGATGACCATGTGATAGCCAGTGTACTTGATGCAATCTTAGACGTTGGTTTGATGTGGTGAGAAAGTAATGAAATCATATCCATCAATTGGTATGCAAAATACCAATCTCGTGACTCTTCTTGGCTGGAAAGTTGGCATGTAGTGCTGATGTGGCCATTATTGCACATGGGATTGTCTTGTGGTCGGGTGAATTGGGGTTTGGAAGTCTCAATTTTCATTTACCCTTTAGTTAGATTCATCCTGGTAATAAGTACCATGGTAAGAAGAAGAACAGTAATATCTTTCCCTCCAATTTCTTTTTTTTTCTTTGACTGTGTTGACCCAAGTGTAAACGGGGTGGGTTGTATGAATGGGTTTGGGTTTGATAAATGGCAAAAAGACCCCTTGCACTCTCATTTTGTTGGCATATGAAGTTTCATCAGCTTTATAACAAAATCCTTTGTTATCATCTTTGACCAAGTTGTCAAATATGGCACATGTATTTCACCAACTTTTAAACAAGGACCATAAATGCAATTAGAGCAATCTTAAAGGGACGATATGGTCATTTCTTGAAACTTTAGGACCAAACTTGTAATTTTTTGAGTTTTACAAGGGTTAAAAGTGACAAGTCTTCAATAGTTGAGGGACCAATCTTGACAATCTACAAAACTTCAAGGACTTCTTTGCAAAATTCATTCTTCGGGTCCGGTTCTTTGTGCGGCTTCGTTTCCCGTGTTCGTTTTTGCTTGATTCTTGTAATATTTTTTTGATTTCACGATATTCGTACCTAAAATACACAATGAACAAACGCAAGCATATTTTGGGGTATTTTAATGATATTTTAAGCGTTTTAAGCCCGATTTGGACGATGAGACTATGTATAATTGCAGTCTCATCGTGTGTCATCGTCATGACATTTACTAGAGGGATGGTTTCCACAGTTTTTGTAGGTTACACGACTTTTTTTTTTCATCTCTTTATATTGAGTGTCGATTTTGATAGACATGGCGTCCATGCGAGCCATAATTTTTTCAGTGTCGTTTGGGTTGTTGCTTTCTTCGGCAAAAGCTACGGTTTCTCGTGGGTTTTTATTTTTGTGGTTTGTGGACCAATCAAGCTTGAGTAAGACTTCGTCATCTAACAATTGGTAAGCTTGGTTAGGGGTTTTGTAAAGGAAAATACCACCCGCTGCGGTGTTCAATGCATCTTGGGTAGCATCGTCAAGACCATGATAGAAAATCATGATTATTCATTCCTATTTTAGTCCATGACCATGGCAGTTACTGAGTAATTCTTTCATTCTTAACCATGCGTCAGTGAGAGTTTCTCGATCTTGTTGAGAAAAGCTTCGGATTTCTCCGAGGAGTTTTTCAAATAGGGCAGGCGGAAAGAATCGGCTAATGTAAGCGGTTCTAAGACCTTCCCATGTTCGAATGGTTCCTTCGTTAAGTTTGTCGAGCCATGACTTGGCTTCTCCAGTCAAGGATGATGGAAACATCATGAGTTGAATGGCTTCAGCTTGTCCTTCTCCATAGTTAAACATTTTGCATATTTCGCTAAATTCATGGATATGTTTGTGAGGATCGGTTTTGATTCGACCATGAAATTGGTGGTTTTTTACAAGTGTCAAGTGGTTTTCTTTGATTACAAAATCGTTCGCAATTTCAGGTAAAACAATTGCGGAGCCAGGAGTTGGTGCTACAACACTATCGGCGAGACCACATTGGTTCGTCATCGGTGTCCGACATTGGATCGTAACGGTTGATGGTTTTGGTGAGAAATAAGAATTGAGAAAGGCTATCAAAAGGTTGGTTGATTTCACGAGGTTGATGTTACTCGTGTATCCTATCTAAAGGTACACAAAGGTGAAATCTACGTAACCTTCGGTTAAGGGTACGTTCAGGTTCTGATACACGTTGATAATGGTGGAGTTTCATATGAACGGGTGTGCAATAATGGTGGAGTTTTAGATGAACGGGTGTGCATCCAACAAGAGTTTTTGGTTTACAGAGGAAATATGCGGCGCACTTTCGTTCGCTACAGAAATTGCGGTACTCTCTGTACTGCAGAAAAATTTTCGGTTTTGTTTGAGTGGGAAATGGTTCATTTCTTCAAGGATTATAAAAGTTTTGGTTACAAAACAGGATTGTAAGTCCCCGGCAGTGGCGCCAAAAAGTTGATGTTCGTTTTGTAAGTCTTAAATTTATATTACAAGGTTTAGACAAAACAAGGGACTAGAAATACAAACACGGGCAAGTATACCCTTTCGTTCGTAATATAGCTTTGTAGTGGTAAGCCACGATCGTTCGTAGGGACTTAATTTCATTTTGGTAATCAATATAATAATTGAAGAAAGAAATGATTGATATGAATAACAATAGTAACAAATATGACTAATATGGGATAGTTCGTATGAGTTCATGATGATGATAATAATGATCGAGATATGTTTAGTTAGGTAAAGAGTGATAAAACTTTTTCGCCAAAATGGTGTGTACACAACTTACTTGGTGTGATTCAAGACTTACGTTTATTCGAGCGACTAAGCTCAAAACAAGTTGTCAACGAGCTCAATACTATATCACGGTTTCTAAGCGGATTTCTCCAACCAAAGATTCAAAACCATAGACAAGTCTTTAAAAACTTATTACAACGATTTACGTTTCTCAACGCCAAGCCATCATAACAAATAAACTCTAGATAAAATATGGTTTATAGAACTAGGTGGTCAATGGTTCTACAACATTAGCTTGAAATCAAATATAAAGGATCATATCGTAGAATCATCACTAATCATAGTCACATACCCATATAGTCATAAATAGCTTAGCCTAACAAAGTAATCAGAGTAACAAATGGAAAAGAGTAAGAGAACATCATACTTAGATTGATTGAATGAACGAGTACACAAGTGTCACGATTGTATCGTTTCTCCAAGTATCGAAGAGTGGAATACTCTCATTACAAGTATTTCCCAAAAGTGGATAATACTGAAAAATAACTAAGAAAGCTAAGAATACTCGGATTTATAGAGTAGTAGTTGACAGATGAGTTGTGTTTAAAATGAGTAGAAGTGGCTCCTATTTATAGTGTTGGCTGAGGCAAAATGTGTGCCGCACTTATCTGAAAGTGCGCCGCACTTTGTATGTGGGAATGTGCGCCACACTTCTGACAATGTACGCCGCACTTTTGTGCGTTCCAGATTCTTCTTTCAATAGTTTGTCATATTTGCACAACAAGGACCCTCCTTTGTGTTTTCTTCACTTTGCTTCTTCATACTTCATACCTGCATATAAAATGTAATATATTAAGTATCGAAAGCTATTATTTATAATACAAAGTGGCATTATAATAACATGTTGAATATGTATATTTTGGTCGTTATCACTTGCACTTCTAGAAGCTGGACCATGAAAAACTTACACTCAAAAACCTCCTCATAACAAAGCCAAAGGATTAGTAGCTGAAAACTTTGATTGGGATGATGAATATCTATCTTCAGAGGAGGAAGAAGTCAGATATCAAGTGTTGATGGCTCTAGTTGATGATGAACTATCTGTTGGAAAGAGTCATGCTCGAAATGGAGAATGGGTTGACATCACCATGCGAAAGGTAAACATGCTTCTCTCTATGGATGAAGAATCTGATTGGAAAAAGTTCCTTAAGTATATAAACATTGACTTATCGTTTGTTGTAGAGCAAAGATTAAACATTCTTTCAAAATATAATAAACTGGTTTTTGAATTTAACAAGTGTAGAGATGATCTACTAATTTTGAAACAAGCCAAACTTGATGCAGTAAGTTGTCGACTTCAGAACACAGAACTTACTAAAATTAATCATGCTCTTTAAGAACAACTTAAGGAAGAAAAACGCATCAATGAGAAATGGACGCATAGCTCTACCTTAGCTTCTCAGTGTGTTGTCCCATATTATTAGATGATTAATGATAGAAAATAGATGAAAAATATATGAATTTTAGAGAGAGAAAGTAGTGAGAGAAAGTAGAGAGAGAGATGATTAACTTGATGAATATTAGATTAGAATAATGAGAGTTACTAATGATCATCCAACCTTCCTAACATGCTAGGATGGGCCTTATATAGTCGGGCTTACATGTAACCATAATGGGCTATATTGTTTGGACCGAGCTTGTCTTTTGGGCTTTAAGTAGCTTAAATCCAAGCCCATGGAACCACGAATATTTAATTATCTATTACAACGTTCTAATAAATATTGCAATAGAAACCTATGACCGAACATTCTTGTTTGACTCAATATTTTGAGGCTAACAATCTCCCCCAATGTGAGGTCATTCCTCTTCGATATTTGGAGTCGAATGGATATTTTTGAATTTCGTCATTAATGGGTCTTGAACGTGTAACAGTAGTCTTGTTCCTTCATGATGTGATCTTTGAGCCATTGTCATTGTCTTTCGACTTAGTCTTTTATCTTGAGAAATTCAAATCATTCTTGACTTGTCTTTGCCATCTTGCGATCTTGTATCTTTATCCACATGCTCACACTATTAATTGTTGAATAACTCTTTAGGCATGAATATGTGGTTTTGAATCTTTGACTTTGTTGAGTACACCGTGACGCTACCTTCTCGAGACAAAACATAGACACGGACTGAATGGCTTTGACATTCGTCCTAAATCGGTAGCGTTTTACCTCCGATCGGTGAAGACCGTTATACGATATTAAATACCGTACCTGTGATTAGGTAGATTTTAATAAGAATCTCCTTGACAGGGTTTCGCAGCTGTACTAGCCGTTCTCTTTACTCGACCGTCTCAAAGCAAGACTGCGAATATAAAGAGTGAATCAGTTGGATAAATATTCGCTTGATTAAAGTCGTCAATTCAAATTCCTGGAACAAGTTTGATTCATTAAGAATCTTACCATTGTTTCTTTCCAGTTGACACAAGCTTGATTCATAAGAATCTCACAAGTCACCTACCGTAGCGCTGTTTGATGTTGAAGCTAGGATGATTTCCATTCGTCACTGTGAATATTAATGAATATCACTCTTAATGTTCTGGCAAGACCATAAACATATTGCGTAGAAACCTGAAACGAGTTTGAATCGATTAAGAAACAAACCACTGTTGCTTTTCAGTTCTACATATGTTCAATTCATAAAGAATCTTACACATGACCTACCGTAGTGCTGTTTGATGTTAACACTGGAAGGATTTCCACTCTTCATTGTGAATACTAAGTAGTATCACTCTGAGTGTTCTATCAATATCGTAAGGATATAGCGTAGGACTCTCTTTATCTTCATTCGTGTGTCCTAACGAGATTTGATTGATCTCTTGGCTCTAGACTCGATTTGTGCACTTTTAGTAGTCGAAGGCTGGAGCAGATGCCACCTATTCAATATCAACTATCTCGGAGTGAGAAAGTTAATAGAAGTTGTGTTGATCTCCGTGACAATAAAACAAACTTCTTTTTAGAGAAGCCTGAGTAGATAGGAAAGGGTTGTGCTTCACATCACTGGGTCCATGATGAGTTTGTCTTCATGATGAGTTGACCCGGTTTCTGCCTAAGTTGTATGGAGGGCTTCTTTATTTACACCATTTATCCTTACATTTCTTTTTCATTCTTCAACCCCTTCAATGCTTACCAAGACATCATTACTAGCACCTTGTTGTGATTGTTCCAGTCCTAGCATCAGTACTTAGTCGGCATTCAGCTATGTTCACATTCTACTCCATCTTTCCTAAGGACTTCTATTAATCTATTGGATTGTCCCTGGGAAGATCCCTCCGGTTCTGGTTAGATCATAGGAATTAAACCTAACCACCCTTTTGACACCAATAACGTCGTGAATTAAAGATGTTGTGGGTTTTTGATCGTAACCATGAATGCTTTAGTCTTTAGATCACATTTTAATCACATTTTCTCCCCTATCTCTAATATATAAAATCTTTTGATATTAGAGATACCAAATTTGATTAAAATATATTTTGAAAAATAGTCTTGAAAAACTTCCAGGAGAAAATTGTATTAAACTTAGCATGAATTTTGAACGCTCCCCCTCAAAAATTGATCCAATGGAATTGTCATTACGAGGATATGATCCACATTAAACTTTTGAGGATAGGAGTTGTTAAACACACAATTTTTGAAAGATTTTGAATATCATTGAGAAATTCTTGAAAAAATTGTGTTCAACTCTTTTTGAAAAATCAATTCTTTTTAGCGAAAAGGTTTTTCTAAAGCATAAACTTGAGTTCATAGACTTTGAATGTCTTGACGAATCCACTCAAGTGTAAGAAGATTTAACTTCTTTTGCTGAGGGTAAGGGCACGAAAGCGTACACTCCCCCGTGAATATAGATCCGGGTTGCAATCTGAAAGTGATTACAAGCCATTGTGTTGAGCTCAAAACGTTGAATGTTTTGTGACAAGCTCAACCCGAGATAGATTGTTCTACCCGTTGTTGGAAATACTTTCCAAAAGAGACAATTTCCTGTATAAAAGATAGAAATGACATGTTTTGAAAAATATTTACAACTTTCATTCGAGCTTTATGTACACACCCGTGTCATTATTGAGCGACATTTCTAGGTACGTCCATATTATCGATACTGAAAGACATGTCGAGAAGAATATTTTTGGATTTTCAAAGATTTTTATTTTTGTATTTTGCTTTTTCATTAATATTTACAGGTAGATGTTTGATAGATGAATCAAGCAGGCTTCTTTGCCAGAACCTCCAGTTCTGCTGGAGTCAAACATCTCATACCAATTTGCCAAACTAGATACGTAAACCTCTCTTTCGAAAGAGATTTTGTAAACAAGGCAGCTAGTTGGTAATCAGTTCCAACAAAGTATAATTCAACAATATCATTTTCAACTTGTTCCTCAATGAAGTGATATCTGACGTCAATGTGCTTCATGCATGAATGATGTACCGGATTGCAGGAGATGGCTATGACCGACTTTGATTCACAGTACATAGGTACTTTATCAAAGTGGAATCCATAATCAATGAGTTGTGTTCTCATCCAAAGAACTTGAGCACAACACGTAGATAGAGACACATACTTCGCTTCGGTAGATGAAAGTGACGTGCAATCCTGCTTCTTGGAAGACCATCCCACAAGCTTATCTTGACCTAGAAATCGTGCACCACTAGAAGTACTTTTTCGTGTATCAAGACACCCTGCATGATCAGAATCTAAATAGGCCGTTAGAACGAAACCGGTTTCCCTCGGATACTAGAGTCCCATGTGAATGGTATTCTTAAGGTACCAAAAGATCCGTTTAACCTCCTTGAGGTGTTTTTCAGCGGGTCTTTCTTAATATCGTGCACAACAGCATGCAACATGATGAATATCAGGTCTGCTTGTTGTCAAGTACATGAGGGACCCGATCATGGAACAATATCTCGTTTAATCTATGGGTAACCCCTCCAAATCAGCATCTAGGGATGTGGTTGATAATGGTGTCCCAACGGGGTCACATGATGTCATACCATGCTTTTTGATTATCTCTTGACAATACTTAGCTTGGTTAATGAAGATACCACTTGGGGATTGGTGAACTTGAATTCCTAGAAAGAATTCTAGTTCGCCCATCATAGACATTTCAAATCTGATGTGCATTACTTTTTCAAACCATTTTGAAAGTTTTGGGTTTGTAGACCCGAAAATAATGTCATCAACATAAATCTGCACAAGCAAAATGTCATCCCCATATTTATAAGTGAACAAAGTTAGATCAATGGAACCTTTTGAGAAACCTTTGGAGACCAGAAATTTCGAGAGCTCGTCGTACCACGCCCTTAGAGCTTGCTTAAGTCCATAAAGTGCTTGGTGGAGATGATACACCTTGTCAGGATAATGAGGATTGACGAATCCTTCCGGATGGGTGACATAGACTTCTTCCTTCAAAGGACCGTTAAGAAACGCCGTCTTTACGTCCATTTGATAGACAATGAATCCCTTATGTGCAGCATAAACAAGAAAAATCTTGACCGCTTCCATTCGAGCTACTGTTGCAAATGATTCTTCAAAATCAATACCCTCTTTCTGTCCATACCCTTTAGTCACTAGCCAAGATTTATTCTTGATGATCGTGTTCTCTTCATCCATCTTGTTTTTCCAGATCCATCGATGATTTAATGGTATTACATCGTATGGTCTGTCAACAAGTTCCCAGACTTTAAGTCTTTCAAATTGTTGAAGTTCATCCGTCATCGATTCAATCCAAGCGTGATCAGCCATGGATTCTTTGATGTTTTTCGGTTCAGCTGAACTCATGGCGAGTGCGAACATACAAACATCGCCATCGGTGTTAAGTTGTCGTCTTGTGCGAACGAGCTGTGAAGGGTTTCCAATTACATGAACCAAAGGATGATCTCGGGTCCAATGATGTGTTGAAGGATGTCGTTGGTAGAATGTGTTCATATTTGACAAATCAACATGGCGAGTAGAAGACTCTCCAGTTTCGTGTACCGGTGTACCGAATGGGTTGATAAATTCGTCTTCGTCAGATAATGCATAGTCTGCTTGATTTATGTTCTCTGGAGCAATGACAGTAGTCGTGGATTTTGTAGGATCGATTGTTGAAGTGATATTCTGAGGAAGTAACTCTGCATCAACCGATGTTGAAGTAGATGAAGTTGTATCCTTTTGTTGACGATGATCGAATCATCATTCTTATCATGAGTGACAGCGGAAGACTTCGATACAACTTGTTTCTCCCCCGTGAAATATTCATCATACATTGGTCCATATAACATTTCCAACTCTTCAATTGTCGTGTTGATTGTCATATCAGCTCTAGGAACATTTTCTGGAACCAGCGTTGAACTTGATGATTCGTTGCTGTGGTCTTGAGTTTCGAGTTCCGTGCGGTTGTAAACGGAAGTCGTTTGTCGTTGTGGATCGGGACTTAAACTTTTTTGTTCAAGTGCAATTTCTTGAAATTCGTCAAATCAGATGTGAATAGTCTCGACAATCAATTTTGTTCTCTTGTTGTATACTCTATATCCCTTAGACTGAGTTGCATATCCCACAAAAATACATGCATCACCTTTCTCTTTCATCTTATCCAAATTTTCACCATCTCGTATTATGTAACAAGTACATCCAAAAACATGAAGGTGTTTGAGTGAAGGTTTTCGATCATGAATTATGTGATATGGTGTCTTTTCGTGTCTTGGGATAATTAAGGAGCGGTTTTGTGTGTAGCATGCGGTTGACACGGCTTCGGCCCAAAAGTATAGTGGAAGTTTTGAAGCGGATAATAATGTTCGAGCAGCCTCAACTAAAGTACGGTTTCGTCTTTCAACAACGCTGTTTTGTTCGGGTGTTCGAGCAATAGATGTTTCATGTTCAATTCCTTCGGCTTCAAAATAGTTTCTCAGATTTGAATTCAAAAATTATGTACCTCTGTCAGTACGAACCACTTTAACTTGAGCTTGAAGACCATGTTGTATCAGTTTAAGAAAGCTGATGAGTACTTCGGGTGTTTCATCCTTAGACCTCAAGAAGTGAGTCCATGTGTACCTTGAGTAATCATCGACAATTACCAGAATATATTTCTTTCCATTAATACTTTGAACACGCATGTGACCACACAGATCCATATGGAGAAGATCTAACCGTCGTTTAGAGCTTGGTGTGGTCTTTGTTTTGAATCTACTTCGTTTAGCTTTACAAATTTCACAAGAAGAACAAAGATGATCTTTGATGAATTTCAAACTTGGAAGGCCTCTCACAATATCTTTCTTGGAAAGCAAGTTGATGGTATCAAAGTTGAGATGAGAAAGACGTTGATGCCATAACCATGCCTGGGTCGTTGAAGCTTTAGCCATGAAACAGATTGGAGTTGATGAACTTGTGTCTTGTAGTGAAATAGTGTAAAGATCAGTACCCCGTGTACCGGTAAGTAAGTCATTCCCATCATAATCACGAACAAAACATGTCTTCTTTCTGAAAGCAACCTCCAAATCTGCATCACAAAATTGACCAACCGAGAAAAGATTGTGATTGAGCCCTTCGACGTAGTATACCCTTTTTATTGTAATATTCCCCTGAACCAAATCTCCATATCCTAGGATCGGTGCAAATTGATCATTTCCGAATCGGACCGTACCCAGGAACTTCTCAACGAAGTTAATTAGAAGCTTGAGATTCCCCGTCATGTGCTTTGTGCATCCGGAGTCCATTATGAAGAGAATTATTTGTATCACCTGCAGAAGAGTTAGAACACGATGGAGCATTTGCTAAATTGGATACCACAGTAGTTGTGATAGTAGAATCATTAGTGTCCTTATCAACATTTAAAGGAATACTAACACTCGTTTTCACATTTTCTGTCCTAGATTTAGGCATCCATTTATATCTTGGAGGACATTGATTAGCAAACCACCATTTCCAAGACTTGCTAGCACACTCATATAATTCCTTAATTATTGCACATGTCTGATGAATTAGGTGTGGTATTACTATCAACCGTTTCTATCATACATGTGTCATTAATGGCATTGGGTAGATCACTATGCTCATGAATATCACCAAACACATTATATTCATCAGTAGTGTGTACCTTATCGATTGGCTCAGTGTCAAAGATAGGACCATTGTCCTCTTTAGTGACTTTGAGAACTTCTACAACCTTTGCCATGTACGAGTAATGTGCATCGAGTTCTTGATCGGAATCTTCATCATCAGTGTCATCAAGCATTGTTCCTTCCTCAGCTGACAATTTAACCCCTGCTTCCATCTTCTTGAATAGTAGCATCTTTACCTTGTGATAGCTGGAGTCTCTAACCCTTTTCGGCTTCCTTCATTCCTTTGCCATATGCCCATAACCTTGGCAATTGAAACATTGAATCCCACTTTGCTGAACCACTTGACTTCCAACAGTTTCTCTATTCCCAGTAGCAACAGCAATCCTCTGAGTAACATACTTGGCAGTTTGTCGATCATACCTTGCAGAACCCTCAACATGCGTTGGATTATGTCGATCATACCTAGAAGGACTTTCACCACGTCGACGTGTCATACCTTGGAGGACTCTCAACATATTGGTTCTTTGTGTTAGATGATGTTCGAAGATTTTTGTTGGTGGGTTTGTAGATTTTCTTGTAAGTCTTCATTATGAAACCTATTTGTTGTTTCATCTCTCGATTCTTTTGAGCTTGGTCTTCATCACTATCTTCTTTAGAAGATGACTCAGATGGTGGTGATGGTGCTCTTGGCACTTTGCCTCGTGATCTTGTGGATGATGAAGACTTAGATGATGTGGAGTATCGTGGTGAGGATGATGTAGTGGAGTATGGCATAGGAGCACGAGAGCGATGGTCTTGAACATGTTGAGTGGTAGTCACTAAAGCAAGTGGATTAGCCGTCTTTGCAACACTTTCAGCTCGAATCTCAATTGCTTCATTCTGAAATTGCTTCAAGATATCAAAGAGTCGATGATATGAGACCTCGTCTAACTTTTCTTGTTGTTTCACTAAAGTGACGAACCGTGTCCACTCGGGTTGAAGTTGTTGAAGAAATTGAACATTGACTTGCATGGTGGAGACTTGCATTAATTCTTGTCATGTCATACATCATTTTATAAAACCTGGAGTAGTATGAATCAATTGATTCTCCATCCCTTGAAGTAAACTTGCCAAAGTTTCAAAACAAGTTTCTTTTGACATCTTGTTTGTTGAGTGATTCTCCTTGTTGCAAGCGTTCAATAGCGGTCCACATTTCATGTGCAGTAGGGCATGCATCAACCGTGGAGTAAATATCATCTCCAATCCCACTTAGAACCATATAGATAGCTTCCTTTTCCGCATCATGCCAAGAATAATTTTTAGGTGTGAGATCGGATCTTGTTTCATCACGTTCACTTGCGGGTATTAGATCAGTAGTATCTGTGGCTGGTCTTGGAGGAATTGAGATCTTCTTGAATACATATGGTCCATGAGTAATACATTTCTTCAAGGCATCACCATTAGGTCTTGTATCAAGGTATTGTATGAAACGTGATTGCCATTGAGCATACCGACCAGACACAAGCATTGTTGGTCTCTCTTTGTTACCCGCCACCATGATATTGTTATTTGTGACACGATACTCTTGAGTAGAATCCATATCTAGAGACTTGAAATAGATGAAGTGAAAATGGATCTTAAGTAGATGTGTTGTGATTGTTGTTGCGATGAAAAAAATGTTAAAATCCCCTAAAAGTTGTCTTCACAATAAACCAAAAATTCGAAGGCGAAAATCATACGAAGTAAAAATTTTCACTTTTGTAAAAATCCCTATTTTTGGAATAATGACCTTTCTTTCGATAAATGGAACTTTTTCGGAATATTGTGATGTTTTCAGTGAATTGGGATTTTCGGAATAATTGATGTTTTCAGAGAATTGGTGATTTTCGGAATAATTGATGTTTTCAAAGAATTGGTGATTTTTGGAATAATTGATGTTTTCAGAGAAATGGAGATTTTCGGAATAATTGATGTTTTCAGAGAAGTGGAGATTTTCGGAATAATTGATGTTTTCAGATAAGTGGAGATTTTCGGAATAAGTACTATCTTCGGAATATGTGAAATTTTCAGAGAAACGAGGATTTTCGGATAAAGTGAAAAATTTCGGAAAAACGTACCTTCTTCGGAATAATCTCTTCTTCGGAATAGATGCTTTTTTAGAATCATGGGTTCTTCGGAAAATGTGAAATCTTAGGAAAATGTGAAATCTTCGGATAACTCACTTTTTCGGAATACTAGGTTTTTTGGAATAAAGGACTTTTCAGAAAAGATGATTTTTTCGGATAATAAGACTTTTTCGGAGAAATATCTTCGGATAAACCACTTTTTCGGAGAAATATCTTCGGATAAACCTCTTTTTCGGAGAAATATCTTCGGATAAACCACGTTTTCGGAGAAATATCTTCGGAATAAGGAAATTTCGGAAAAAGTTGTACCTGATATCTTCGGAATGAGCAGATTCTTCGGAATTACCACAAATCTTCGGAATAATAAACCCTTATCCGAAAATCTTTTTTCGGAATAATAAACCTTATCCAAAAAACTTTTTTCGGAATGATCTTGATGCAGTTTACGAACCGTAACTCAAAAACCAATCCAAACACCTCAAAACCTTGCGATTTTTACCACAAAAACCGAACCAAATCCCTACCAAATCTATGTAAAAGATTTACATCAATATTTAGAGCCCGAAAACACTAACAAAAAAATTAATTCGTGATGATTGAGAGGAAAAAATCACACGAAACAAATAAATAACCAACAACCAAACACAATCTACCCCGTGGCAATTGATACCAAATGTTGTCCCATATTATTAGATGATTAATGATAGAAAATAGATGAAAAAGATATGAATTTTAGAGAGAGAAAGTAGTGAGAGAAAGTAGAGAGAGATATGATTAACTTGATGAATATTAGATTAGAATAATGAGAGTTACTAATGATCATCCACCATTCCTAACATGCTAGGAAGGGCCTTATATAGTCGGGCTTACATGCAACCATAATGGGCTATATTGTTTGGACCGGGCTTGTCTTTTGGGCTTTAAGTAGCTTAAATCCAAGCCCGTGAAGCATGACTATTTAACTATCTATTACAACGTTCTAATAAATATTACAATAGAAACCTATGACCGAACATTCTTGTTTGACTCAATATTTTGAGGCTAACACAGTGTATAAACAGTCAAATCCCTACCCAAAAGAAGAAAATTCTTGGGGCATGCCAACTCACTAAGAAACCCCATAGTAAGGAAATGAGTGAAAAGGCATTTCTCCCAGCCTCAATAGGGTTTGATCAAGAAATGATACCTAAATCAAAGGATTGGGTTTAAAGAAAACCCTGATAGTGTGTTGCCTAACTTTGATAGTGGAAAGATATTAATACCTGAATCTCAAGCTGTTAATGATCTGCTTGGTCTTAATGAGAAGAATGATGTCCCTAATAAATCAAGTAACACTAAACCACTTAGTGTTGCTGAGACGGACACTCAAACTCCTTTTCCCCCTTTGAAAACTCTTCAAGGGTCAAGTCCATGAATAGAAGTGATTCCCTTATCTTATCAAGAACACTCACCTAGAGAAAGAGCTGGAGTGGGTTGTCCTGAAAAAATAAATCCTGACTCAAAAGAAACATCAAGCATATTGAGTCAGGAACTGTCACTGAGAGAACAACTCAACTCACCCCTTCCTCAAGTACTCCCACAAACTCAGTCAACACTACTCCTATTGTAAATCAAGAGTTAGCTAGATTGTTTCAACTATTCGTGGAAGAGAATCTAACCTCAGCCTCTAAAACTCATGGTGAAACATCTGTGTCCTCATAGCCTGAATCATCAAAAAGTAACAAAACAGAAAATGAGTCTTCCAAGAAGGTTAAACCAAAAAACCTTCATGTGAACTGTGTTACTATACCAATCACACCACTGATAATTTATTTAGAGTTCTCTATTGCATGAAATGTAAAAGTGAAGATCATAGAACAACTAATCATGAGGTACACATGGCCTCCATTAGGAATGCTAACAGATATAATGCTCAGCCTTATAACTATGGGCCCGTCTCTAAACAAATAAAGAAATCCAAGGCTAAGCCTTTCCACCCTATACACACTATGGCATCCTTGATCATAGACCTGATGACTGTGTATATTACCCTAAGTGTGATATTTGTTGAAGCAAGGATCACACTTCCTCACGACAAAATAGGATAATTATGGTCTGAGGAGGCATGTTTGCTGAGTCATATCAAACTACTGAATCCTCAGTAGGACTAAGCTATAACACATGTGGAAGAAATGTTCATTCCACCTCAGATCATGCTGAGTTTGAGTACTTTAAACGAGGTGAAATACGTCAGGATCCTAGAGCCAAAGATCCTGCTAGAAAGTGGGCTCACAAGAGAAAACAATCCACCTTGTTATTTGTGCAGAAACACTTCAAGGATCCTGTCTGGTACAAAGACAGTGGGTGTTCAAGAAGTATGGCAGGGGTCAAAAGTTATCTACACAAATACGTGGAGCAACAAGGTCCTAAGGTAGTATTTGGTGATAACTCATCTTGTGTTACTGAGGGATATGGTTCAATAAAATGTGGTGGAATAGTGTTCTCAAAAGTGGCGTTTGTAAATGGTCTAAAGTATAACCTCATAAGTATTAGTCAACTGCGTGATGCTAAGTACATCGTTTAGTTTGATGATAAACAAGGAACAATCTTTAATGCTAACAAAGAAGTTGTACTGACTGCTCCAAGAAGAAATGATGTATATGTCGTGGACATGTCATCTCATGAGCATGTTTCTTTGCTAAAGCCTCAGACTCCGTTAACTGGCTTTGGCATAAAAGACTGTCACATCTCAATTTCAAAGATATAAATAAACTTGCAAAACAAAACAAAGTTCTTGGCTTACCATCTCTTGTGTACTCGAGAGATAAACCTTGCTGGGCCTATGAAAAAGGTAAACACAAGAGAGATTCTTTCAAGTCAAAACAAAACTTCTCTATCAGGAAATGTCTTCATCTTCTTCATATGGAGTTATTTGGACCTGTCAGTCCAATGTCCATAAATCATGAGAAATATACATTTGTGATTGTTGATGAATACTCTAGATACACATGGGTATACTTCCTTAAAAATAAAAGTCAGGCTCCTGAATTCATTATATCATTTATCAGGAAAGTAGAAAATCAAAATGACACCAAAGACAAACAAATAAGGACTAATAATGAGACAGAATCCATGAACCAAGAGCTTAAGAGTTTTTGTGATGAGAAAGGAATTTCTTATAACTTCTCTTCTCCTTACACACATGAACAGAATGGTGTGGCTGAAAGGAAGAATAGAACTCTCATTGAAGCTGCAAGGGCTATACTCAATGGATCCAATCTTTCAAAACACTTCTGGGCTGAGGCTGTAAAACTAGCTTGCTATCCTTAGAACATAAGTATCATTTTCAAAAGACATGATAAGACTCCTTACGAAATCTTCAAGGAAAGAATTCCATATGTCAGCTACTTTTATGTGTTCAGATGTCTTGTGTTCATTACAATAAAAAGGATCATCTTGGAAAATTTGATGCAAAAGATGATGATGGATACTTCCTTGGATACTCCTTTGTCTCCAAAGCCTTCAGGGTCATTAACACAAGGAGACAACAGGTAGAGGAATCATTTCATATCACATTTGATGAAAGTACGGATGCCATTAACTTCATAAATGAATCAGTGGAAGGGATTGGGATTAATGACTCATCGAGATATCCTCCTAATGAGTATGAAAATGATCCCTCATGACAGTATCAAACTAATGCTGACATATCCTTTCATGTGTCACCGCACAATAGGTCAATCAACAGCTTGATTACAAATCACCATGTCCCTAAAGTTATTGCTACTCAGGCTGAAGAATCAACTGATTTTCTCATCCATGCAAGCACTGACGGGACAAATGATGAAATTAATAACCTACCAATCACTAAAAATCCTTTAGTGGAATGCAATTAGTCAGTACCATGTATTGAAGAACCTGTCCCTAATAACCACCAATTATCCACAAGCTCCAATCCATATCCTCAGGACAGATAGTCTAGACAACAACATATACAGCTTGTAAATATAATTGGTGATGTATCTGAGGGGATGCTCACATGAAGTCAGACTGCTAAACTCTTTATTGCCTTAGCCCATGAATGTCTATTCGCAGACTTCTTCTCTGATATTGAACCCAAAAAAATTTTAGAGGCCCTGACTCATCCGGGGTGGGTTGAGGCTATGCAAGAAGAACTCAATCAATTCCTCAGGAACAAAGTATGGAAACTAGTTCTTCTCCTTAGGAGGAAATCAGCTCTTGGCACAAAATGGGTGTTCAAAAACAAGACAGATGAGAATGGAATTGTTATCAAAAACAAGGATAGCCTTGTTGTTCCGGGGTGTGGTCAGCTTGAAGGCATTGACTATGAAGAGACATTTGCCCCTATTGCAAGAATAGAACCATTAGGATCTTACTTGCCTATGCCACTTACATGAACTTCAAATTATTTCAAATAGATGTGAAAAGTACCTTTCTGAATGGCAAGATCACTGAGGAAGTTTATGTAGCTCAGCCTCCTGGTTTTGAGAGTCCCGAGTTCCCAAACCATGTCTGTAAACTTGACAAAGCTCTATATGGACTTAAACAAGCGCCAAACGCATGGTATGAAACTCTCTCTACCTTCCTGATAATGAACAAATTTGTTAGGGGGAGGATAGACAATACTTTGTTTATCTTTAGAACCAAGGAAGATGTTCTGCTAGTTCAAATATATGTTGATGACATTATATTCAGATTCACTAACTATGACCTTTGTAGAATGTTTGAAAAACTTTTGACAAAGAAATTCAAAATGAGTATGATGGATGAATTAACGTATTTTCTTGGACTACAAATCAAGCAGGGGGCAAAGGGATCTCAGGCTGTCAAGAAAAATACACCAGAGAAATAATGAAAAAGTATGACATCTCTGAGTGTGCTTCAGTAAAGACTCCCATGGTTCCCCTTAACAACCTAGGTCCTGATCTCACTAGTAAACCAGTAAATCAAACCTTATTCAGGGGAATGATTTGATCATTACTGTACCTAACAGCTACTCGACCTGATATTCAGTTCTCAACTATCTTATGTCCAAGATATCAGACCGACCCTAAAGATTCACATCTTACTGCTGTTAAACAAATCTGCAGGTACCTGAAGGGTACTCCAACATTGGGTCTATGGTATACTCGTTGCTCAAGCTTCGATCTTAAAGGATACTCAGACTCAGACTATGCTGGCTGTAATATGGATAGAAAAAGTACCCCAGGTGCATGTCAATTCCTATGTGGCAAGCTAGTTTGTTGGAGTGCAAAGAAACAGTAGTCATTAGCCATGTCCTCTGATGAGGCTGAATATGTGGCTGCATCTGGTTCTTGTGAAAACATCCTTTGGATGAAAAGTCAACTTAGGGACTATAATGTGGAACACAAAGTAGTCCCCATCTTTTGTGACAACACGAGTGCAATTTCTATTTCCAACAATCCAGTCCTACATTCAAGGACCAAACACATAGACATAAGATATCACTTTCTCAGGGACAATATCTTAAAAAGAGATATAGAGCTACACTTCATTCCCACTAAGTATCAGCTAGTTGATATTTTCACTAAACCCTTGGATGAACCAACGTCCAGTAGACTAAAAGCTGAACTTGGTATGTGGAACATCGATTAATCAGGATCACTACGGACTTGGTGTTCAGTATAGTGTACACTCATAATATTCTCCCTGAGTAAATATATCTTATTGTCTCTCCCTTGACACTAAGGTACATTAAATGATGTAACTAAATGCTCTAAGGATTTAGTTACATAATGTCCTAGGTTGGTGACTCACAATATTAAATAAGGAACAAATAATCCTTTGAATAACTGGCATCAACCAGTAAAGGGGTCACCAAATGTCAAAGTTCCCACTAAGCATTAATTTCTTGCCCTTTTTCAAGCAAAATCCGTTGCAAAAACGTCCTTTCAACTACACATGACCCCACTTGAAAAAAGCGTTATAATTACAGGGACGGGACAGTAGTCGAGAAAAAGGAGGACCACTTTGTACATTTCATTAAATGCGGATGTGTAAAGAAATTCAAAATTTGAGATTATAACAAATAATTTCTCTTTCACATCCAAGCCTATAAATACCCACATATCAAAGCAAACACACACACAAATCTTTTAGCAAACTTACTCTGCAAAAATATTTTCTCAAAGCAAGTGTGTGTGTTCAAAGATTGTTTCCAGCAAAAGGTATTTATTCTAAAGGTATTCACATTGATCACTCTTTTCATTGTTATATAGCATACGCAACAGCGATCAAAGTTACTTAGTGTTTCTATCTTTTGATATTCATCTAGATTTCAAAGTTTGCATTGAGTCACTTGGTGACCAATTGTTTTATTATAAGAAGAAACAAGTCTTGGTTTGATTCCTACAATTTCCATAGTCCTTTTACAAGTTTTAAAATCATATCCTAAAATGGCACTATCGAAGGCTATTTCATATGCCCCTCAGGCTGAGCATCTCATCAGTGATGGAGTCCATTATTAAGGACATAGTTACGAGGGAAATTTCAGTTACCCTCGTAATGTATCGGCCTACAAACCTGTTTGCAAATTTCTTCAAAATTGTGATTGGGTTGAAGCTTTTACAAACACCCCTCAGTATTTTACCATGAATATCTCAGGGAATTCTGGTATACTGTTGTGGTTGTAACCCCACCTACCCAAGGGCCTGAAGGTTCTCAAGGGTCTGAGACCAAGTCACATATGGGATGTGTCATTGGGTTCACTGTGAACAATGGGAAGACACCATTGATTTTGGACTTCAAAAATTTTTTGTCAAGCCAGTGGACTCGATTATAATTAAGGAAATTATGTTGCACACCCTGACACTAAGTCAGTTAAAAAAGGATTAAAAGAAATCGAGGTCCCTGAGTTACTTGTATATAAAACCCTATTCATCAAAACTGCCTTCCCCATGGCTTGGAGGATCCTGGTCACATTTGTAATTCGGGTGATCGGTGGGAATTACTCATCTACTGAGCAAGTTAATTCTACTTAGCAGATGCTAATATACAGTCTTATCAGTGGACTGAAGATTGATATAGGAAAGATCATTTATAATGATCTCGTAACCAGGCTCCTGGAGGAGTCAAGGGAAAATTATATATCTTACCCAAGGTTCATATCTTGTGCCTTAGAAAGGTTATTAGGTTCTCTTTACACTTAGGATAAATTTAATGTGTTTTCTACACCCATCCTGAGTTCCACAAACTTTTCTAAGAACCCATCAGAAGTCGCCCCTATAGAATTGACGGCTCATATGAATGAGGTGATCAGTCATGAATCATCCATGTCTCCCATTCCCTTCTTACCAAAGAAGGGGAACAAGGAGAGTCAGACTGTGCAAAAGACCAAACCAACGGCATAGGGCCCTGAGGCTTCCGAGACACGTCCTAAAAAGACCAAGGCTAAAAAGACTACCTTTTTCAGACCAAGCTTCAACTACCCCAAGGAAAAGAGCTTACTGGAGGCCCTGATGCATCATAGTTAGGGTGGACGGGCCAACCTACTGATCCTCTTGATGGAGAAGGAAATATACAACCCTCTTCTACGGGACTGCCTTTCACTCAGTCTGATGAGGGCATTCTTAAATCACAACCTTTATCTGAGGACAAAACCAAGGCCAAAGACTCAGGAAGACACCCACGGGTAACACACCTTGCTGGTAGGCCTATCACTTCCACAACATCCGATGAAGTCACACTACCTCAAAAGTCTTTGCCTGAGGAACCAAAAAATGATTCCACGGACACAAAGGGACGCCTACGGGTAAAACACCCCGCTGATAGGAATCTTACCTCTACCAACCCCAATGAAGGCACACTAAATCAAAAGTCTTTGCCTGAGAGAACCACTACTAATCCCAAAGACTCAGGGAGACGCCTACGGGTAAAACACCTAACTGATAGGGATCTCACTGCCACCCTTGATCAATCACAAACTGCCCTTAAGAATCAGTTGGACCAAACCCAATCCTCAGGATTTGGGGCAGGGAGTGACCAAAACAAAGGAAAGCCTTCTTTTGAAGGGGAGCTGGATAAATCCAAGGAGTCACTAAACTATATAGACTTTATTAATTTACTTGAAGAGCCTTATGAGCTACTCCATGTTTTCAGAGATGACGATGACATGATTTTGGTTGGGGATGAACCTGACACTCAGGACCCTCCTCAATCAGACCAAAAGCCATGATCCCCATCTTTGTTAGAAGACATACTGCCCTCCCCTGAGGCTCAACCAAAGCCCTCCCCTGAGGCAACCGAACATAAGGTAATTGTAACACCCCACTTTGATAAGTAGACCGTTACCTGTATTTATGGCGTGTCATCAAAGCATGCAAGGAAACATGTACTAAAACTTACATGAACAAAAGGAAAAAATGGAATCAAACATCGGTTCCCACACATATGCCCAAAACATGAATAATGTAATAGAAATGAGAAGGACAAAACAAGTGTCCAAACAAGCATAAATATATGAAGCCAAAAGGAGAGGAAGTCTAAGGTAGCTTCCATCCTATGCGCGTCCTCCAAATGCTCGAGTCTGTCCTTGGGTACCTACCGTTTTGGGACATGGAAGAAAATTAACGGTTGAGCAAAACATTGATTAAACGGATATATAACGTTGTATGATTGATAGAAATATTAGTAAAGACTGAAAAGTAGCGGAAATGTATAAGTCCTGGAAAACCTGGTACATGTTATAAAACTGGTTTTATAGTTTAAAAAGACTTATGTTTTTATATGAAAACTGTATTTTAATTAGCCCAGAGCCCATATAGGTCATGAGGTTCACCATGCATGAATACATAGAGGGGTGACCTCATCATGCAATTAGAGGGGTTGCCTCTAATTATATAAGTCTGGGTAGGAGGGATCAACTCCTTATGAAGGATGTAAGGCACACACCACATTCACCATAAAAATCATGTAAAACATGTAACTAGGATGCACCCATACGCCCCACATGATAATATAAATAAATGGCCAAGACTAAAAGGAACACCACGAGCAATCACTCCGTCGTGGGAAGTCATAACACTGGTGCCTCTAGTGTTATGGTTATGGTACCTCCATAACCAGATGATGTGGCATGCATGTGTATGTAGCTCAGGGATTTAAAACTAAACATAAGCATTCAAAACATATAAAATACTGGTGAAAACAGTTGGCTGCAAACGGGGAATCCTAATAAAGGAAAAGAATGTCCATACTAAAGGACGAAATATCCGTACCTTATGTCCAGTAGTGAAGCTAGAATGGAAGCTGAATGATCTACTCCGACTTTGCGGATACTACATAAATGAGGTACGTGTATGAGTTGTCTGATTACTGAGTGTGCTACTGGTTTTGTGTGTTCTTAACTTATTTTATAGGTTCTTGTCATGTTTTACTATTTTTAAATGTTATCTTGTATTTATTCATATTTTACTGGTATTCTAATTATGTATTTCATGCGTTATTGTATTACTATACTTGTAGTGTAATAATAAGTAACTTTCTAAAAGTAGCAGGTTTCTAAAAATAGAAAGTTAGAAAGTTTCCAGAAATAATAAGTTTCCTGAAATAAAAAGTTTCCATATTTAGAAATAAGCTGGATTAATAAGTCTAAGCATATAAGCTAGTGCTTATTAATCATAATTTATAGGTCATGATGGTTTATTAGTAAAGTTTATAAAATAAATACTTTAGGCTAAAGCGATGATTATTAATTAATAATAATAATAATACATGATATTATAAGTGAATATTAATTAATAACATTACATGATTTTAATAATTAAACTTTACCTCAAATGACTGACTATATAATTAAATTAAACCATGTTAGTAATTTAATTAAACCGTGGTTAAAATGAATATAAATTAATTAAGCTAAGTTTCCCTGATTAATTAAATGTACATGAATAATTATCTTAATAATTATTTTATCCTGAGGTTTATTTAAATAAAATGAGCATACATTATTTCATGGTTTTTATTTAAATAAAATATAACCTAAGTCTTGGTCATTAATTAATTTATTTTACCCTTGTCTTAATTAAACTAATTAATATAACATAAAGTTTATTTTGCACAAATTATAACCAAACAACCAAAACAGCCTGATTAGCGACAAAATTTTATGTCGTTGTGCTGTCGCGAAACTGCCTCAGGGAAATCTGCGACATAATTTATGTCGTTGATTCAGTCGCTAAACTGAACTATAGAGACTTTATTAATTTACTTGAAGAGCCTTAGGAGATACTCCATGGTTCCAGAGATTACGATGACATGATTGAGACTGGGGATGAACCTGACACTCAGGACCCTCCTCAATCAGACCAGAAGCCACAATCCCCATCTTTGTTAGAAGACATACAACCCTCCCCTGAGGCTCAACCAAAGCCCTCCCCTGAGTCAACCGAACATAAGGTAATTGTAACAACCCACTTTGATAAGTAGACCGTTACATGTATTTATGGCGTGTCATCAAAGCATGCAAGGAAATATGTACTAAAACATACATAACCAAAAGGGAAAACTGGAATCAAACATCGGTTCCCATACATATGCCCAAAACATGAATAAAGTAATAGAAATGAGAAGGACAAAATAAGTGTCCAAACAAGCATAAATATATGAAGCCAAAAGGAGAAGAAGTCTAAGGTAGCTTCCATCCTATGCGCGTCCTCCAAATGCTCGAGTCTTTCCTTGGGTACCTGCCGTTTTGGGACATGGAAGAAAAGTAACGGCTGAGCAAAACGTTGAGTGAATGGATATATAACGTTGTATGAATGACAGAAATATAAGTAAAGACTAAAAAGCATCAGAAATGTATAAGTCCTGGAAAACCTGGTACATGTTATAAAACTGGTTTTATAGTTTGAAAAGACTTATGTTTTTATATGAAAACTGTATTTTAATTAGCCAAGAGCCCATATAGGTCATGAGGTTCACCGTGCATGAATACATAGAGGGGTGACCTCATAATACAATTAGAGGGGTTGCCTCTAATTATATAAGTCTGGGTAGGAGGGATCAACTCCTTGTGAAGGATGCAAGGCACACACCACATTCACCATGAATATCCTGTAAAACATGTAACTAGGATGCACCCATACGCCCCACATGATAATATAAATAAATGGCCAAGACTGAAAGGAACACCACGAGCAATCACTCCGTCGTGGGGAAGTCATAACACTGGTGCCTCTTGTGTTATGGTTATGGTACCTCCATAACTAGATGACGTGGCATGCATGTATATATATGATAGGTGTGTAAACACCCATCCTTTTACCACTTAATTCTGGCTAAAACAAGACCAAAACGCGTATTTAATATCATTTGTTTGGAATTATGCGTGGTTTTTGTGTTTATTGTGTCTTCAGAGCCAACCGAATGATTATTGAAGAAAACATGGGATTACACGGGTTTTACCGAAGAAAAAGACTCAAGATAAAGTCTATTGTCCAAGAGATGCAAAAGATTTGAAGTCACTGGGCCTATTCGAAGATTTATCGAAGAAAAGGACCAAAGATGGAAGATTTACATAATTCGAAGAAACTCAAGTCTATTAAACGAAGAAATTAAAAGACGAGTTGAATTTAATCGACGACAAATCCCGAATCAGAATCGAAAATGTCAACTTTTTTGAAAAGACGAGAAGACAAGAAGAACGGGAGAAAGCCCACTCACCAACCAAAAGACAAGGCTATATAAAGCCCATCCCCTCACACTTTCCTGGCAGTTAGTTTTTAGTTTTTTTTCTTTCCCCACTTTTTTCTCCTTTCTGTTTCGTAGCATCACCAACACCACTAGGGTGTTTGGTGATTTTGATCTTTGATTTTAAATCTTGTAATTTCATCCTTGTTTAGTGATTGTTAAAACATTAATCATTCAATACAAGTTCTTGTTTAATCTTTCCATTTCATCTTGTTCATCATCATCTTTCTTCTCAAGTTCTTAAGTCATTATTTGATTGATTTGATCTTTAAAAGTTGTTGGGTTTTGTGTTTTTGTTGATGGGATTTGTAGTTTATGGTTAGTAGATGCTTTGTGTTTAGTTTTATTTAAGATTCGGTGAAAAATTTGGTGATTTTTGGCATTAAAATCATTTTCCCTGTTCTTCCGGTAAGTTTCTGTTTTTGAGTTTCCCAGGTTCCGGATGAACCAAAAAGTTCCGGATGAACCAAAAACTTCCGAATGAGCTAAAAACTTCCGGATGAACATAAGTTCCGCATGAGTTGATAGTTCCGAATGAATTCCTTTTTTAAAAGTTCTGAATGAACTGAAAGTTCCGGATGAACAAATCTTCCGAATGAACTGAAGGTTCCGAATGAGTTTAAAGTTCCGAATGAATGTGTTTTTGAAAAGTTCCGAATAAACTTCCTTTTAAATCTTTCGAATAAACTTCCGCAGAAAGTTCCGAACTAAGTTCCGAGTGAAGGTTCCGAAGAAAGTTCCGAATCAATCTTCCGAGTGAAAGTTTCGGATAAAGTTCCGGGTGAACTTCCGAATTAACTTCCGAGTAAAGTTCCGAGTAAAGTTCCGCATGAAAGTTCCGAATCAAGATGAACTTCCGAATCATTTTCTTTTGAAGTATTTCTAAGGTTTACTTTCTGTTACTTTATTTCATATTTATATTTTAACTGTAATTTTAATTTTAATTTTAATTTTAATTTTAATTCAAGTTTTATTAATTGTCATTGCTTTTAAATGTAAGTTTACATTTTAGAGCATTTAACATTTAGTAGATTAGAAAACCAATCTTTTTTTAGTAACCAAGAACAATCATTCCACTTTGAACCGAGATCAATTCAAGAGGATATCGAGAGAACTTAGAACCCATAAAAAAATGCAAATATTATAATGGCGCCGCTGCCGGCTCTTCTCGTTAAGATCAAAAGTTTTTTGTGAGAACTTGGATTTTGGGATCCGTTCCCCATGAACGTTACTTTTTCTTAAAAAAAAAATAAAAAAAAAAAAAATTCAAAAAACACTAAAAAAATATAAAAAAAATTTCAAAAATCCTAAAAAGTAAAAAACATAAAAAACCAAAAATATTTTTGCTTTGTTTTTGCCTTGTTAGTTCTTTTGCAGTTGTATGCGCACTCGATCAACGTCTTATCAAGAGCCCGAGCCTCTCGATCACTTAGACATGGCCGGTGTACACAACAACAATAACATACCACCTCCAAACAATAATAATAACAACAACCCTCCTTTCAACAACATGAATAATAACAACAACAATGAGCCTCTACCGGATAATCGCCCGATGATTGAACTGCTGCAAGCTCACGTAGATGGCAACACGGATCCAATTGTTATACCAGCGTTTGCAGCCAACAACTTTGAGCTCAAATCAGGCTTTATCCAAATGGTCTCCGCTCAACCATTCTTGGGACGTACCATTGATGATCCACATGACCACATCAAGAGATTCTTGCAACTCTCTACCACTGTCAAGTTAAATGGTGTCCCACAAGAGGTTATCAGGTTACAACTTTTTCCCTTTTCTTTAGAGGGACAAGCCCGGCATTGGCTTGCTAAGGAACCGCCACAGAGTATTCTCTCGTGGACGGATTTGGAGACCAAATTTATCAATTACTTTTTCCCACCCTCTCGTACTACCGCTTTGCGGAATGAAAACATAAATTTTGAACAAAAGTACGATGAGTCGTTTAGTGAATCTTGGGATCGTTTCAAAGATCTTTTAAGAAAATGCCCACAACATGGTTTTACCAAAGTACATCAAATTAATACTTTTTACAATGGTTTAAGCATGAGTGACCAAGATTCACTAAACAGTGCCTCGGGGGGTAATCTTTTGGCTAAGACTTCCAATGCTGCTTGGGATATCATTGAGAATAAGTCTCGTGTGCAAACCAAGAGTGTTAGGACCAATGTCGCTAGTGCTAGTACTAGTGACAGCGACAAGCGACTTGACAAAATCACTACGCTTCTTGAATCGCTTGTTACCCACACTGTCAGCAACAACAACAGCAACAACGCTAAAAACGCTCAAGTCAATGCTGTTAGCCAACCATGCGATATATGCGGGGGTCCTCACTCTTACACCACTTGTACCGCCACCCAAGACTACCCTACTGAGAACGTGAATGCAGCTTATGGCACCTATCCTCCACCTGCTTATCAAGCTAGACCTCAAGGTGACCGTAATTTGCTTAGCTACCGCTCTAACAATTATCTTTCCCCACCCGGTTTTCCTCCAAACAACCCAAACCAACAACAAAACCTTAACCGCCCTCCTCAACAACAACAACAACCTCGTACACCATACATCCCACCCCACAAACAGCAACAACCACCTCAACATAACAACCAAGTTTACCAACAACCTGCTTATCAACCACCCGCATACAATGCTCCTCCCAACCAACCAACCGTTCTTCACCAAGAAGTGGAAACTTATATGAGGACTAACGATGTGATAGTGGGAAATCTTCAGCGCGAAGTGCTCAACCTGAAAGCAGACCTGGTCAAACAAGGAAACGATTTGAGAGCCGACATGAGAAATACGTTGGATAGCCAAACGAATGACTTGAAGAACATGATGGCTAGTTTCTTCCAAGGTAATCAACCCTCTTCTTCGGGTACTCTTCCGAGTAACACCGTTGCAAATCCAAGAGGGGAGATGAAAGCAATCACTACTCGCAGTGGTAAAGGTACCAAGGAACCCGAGCTTCCTATACCTCCACCGGTGGTTGTGACTAAGGAGAACGAGTCACCTGCTCCTATTCCTCATCCTTCTCCTTCCCCAATTTCTCCACCTCTTCCTTCTACCCCTCCTCCACCCAAGGATGTGAGTGATCCTATTCTCCCAAAGCCTTCCTCTTCTTCCAATATACCTTATCCATCTAGGTTGAGGAAAGAGAAGCTCAAAAGCAAGGACGATATTCAGGTTTCAAACTTTCATAAAATGTTTAAACAACTGAATTTCAATATCTCCTTCGCTGAGGCTCTCGCTCACATGCCTTAGTACGCGAAAATGTTTAAAGATCTTTTGAGCGACAAGGAAAAGCTTCTTGATATTGCCAACACCCAACTTAATGAGAATTGCTCTACAGTGCTCTTAAGGAAATTGCCAACCAAGCTTGGTGATCCGGGTCGTTTCTTAATCCCTTGAAATTTCCCGGGAGTAAAGAATTGCATGGCCTTAGCCGATCTAGGTGCCAGCATTAATCTTATGCCTCTAAGCGTTTGGAAGCAATTATCTCTCCCTGAGCTAGTCCCCACCAAAATGACTTTGGAATTAGCTAACCGTACGGTTGCTTATCCAGTGGGGATAGCCGAAGACGTCTTTATAGGAGTCGACAAGTTCACTTTTCCTGCCGATTTCGTCGTCGTCGACTACGAGATGGACCCTCGTGTTCCCTTGATCGTGGGTCGTCCATTCCTGAGGACCGGTCGCACACTCATCGATGTTGAAGCCGGTGAGCTTATCATGAGAGTGGGTGACGATAAAATCGTCTTCAACATGGGAAAGTTGTCTAAACAATCTTATTCCAACGAGAGTGTTAATTGTATTGACGTTCTTGATGAGGCTTGTGAAGAACACTTTAATGATGCTTGTAAAAATATTCCTACCTCTCTTCCCAATGTTGAAACCGTTTCCTCTATTGATTCATCACTGTCGTTATTTGGAGAAAGTGATTTGTTTTGGAACAATCTTGAAGACACCATGCGAGATGTGAATTTAGCTACTAATGATTCTCCCACCGATGGGGATGAAGACATGCATTTCTTTGACAACCTTCTCAACGAAGACAATCCTTCTCCTCCATCTCCCACGGTTATTGCTATCGATAATCCGACTTCGAATACGCCTCCCGTCGAAAATCCTCCGGATTTAGAGTTTAAGGAGTTGCCGCCCCATCTCGAGTATGTATTCCTTGAAGAAGAGAAGAAGTCGCCAGTCATCATTGCTAAGGACCTAAAGGAAGAAGAAAAAGCCCGACTTATCACCGTGTTGAAAGATCATAAGAAGGCTATTGCTTGAAAAATCTCTGATATTCGCGGAATTGATCCTCACTTCTACACATACAAAATTCTCATGGAGGACGACTTTAAGCCCACAATTCAAAGCCAACGAAGGGTGAATCCAAAAATCCACGAAGTCATCAAAACAGAGGTTATCAAACTTCTTGATGCGGGTATGATTAACCCAATTTCGGATTCACCATGGGTTAGTCCAATCCATTGTGTGCCCAAGAAGGGCGGTATAACCGTTGTTCCCAATGAACACAACGAGTTGATTTCCACTCGTCTCGTTACTGGGTGGAGAGTTTGTATAGACTACCGCAAACTCAATGATGCCACGAGAAAGGATCATTTCCCTCTACCTTTTATGGACCAAATGCTTGAACCTTTAGCGGGTAATGAATATTACTGCTTTCTTGATGGTTTCTCGGGTTATTTTCAAATACCCATCGATCCCCAAGATCAAGAGAAGACAACATTCACTTGTCCCTATGGCACATTTGCTTACAAAAGAATGCCTTTTGGCTTATGTAATGCGCCCGGGACTTTCCAAAGGTGCATGTTAGCTATCTTCCATGACATGGTTGAACAAACCACGGAAGTCTTCATGGATGATTTCTCGGTCTTCGGGGATTCCTTCTCTTCTTGCCTTGCCAATTTGGAACGAATACTCAAGCGGTGCGAAGATACTCGCCTTGTTCTAAATTGGGAAAAATGCCATTTTATGGTAAAATAAGGCATCGTGCTAGGACACAAAATTTCCAAAGCCGGTCTTGAAGTAGACCGTGCTAAAGTCGATGTTATCGCTAAGTTGCCTCCACCTTCAACCGTGAAGGGTGTGAGAAGTTTTCTGGGTCATGCGGGCTTCTACCGTCGATTCATCAAAGATTTTTCTCAAATCGCTCGCCCGATGACCCACCTCTTGGAAAAAGATACTCCTTTTATCTTTTCCAAAGAGTGCCTTGAAGCCTTCAACTCGCTTAAAGATAAGCTAACTAAGGCACCCGTCTTGGTTACCCCTAATTGGGAGCTTCCCTTTGAGTTGATGTGCGATGTTAGTGATTTTGCTATTGGAGCGGTTCTGGGAAAAAGAGTGAACAAACACTTCCAACCGATCCATTACACTAGCAAGACAATGACGGGGGCTCAATTGCATTACACGACAACCAAAAAAGAGCTTTTAGCTGTTGTCTATGCCTTTGAAAAATTTCGCCCCTATCTTGTCCTTTCCACCACAATCGTTTACACCGATCATTCCGCGCTGAAGTACTTTTTGACAAAGCAAGATTCCAAACCAAGACTTGTTCGCTGGGTTTTGCTTCTCCAAGAATTTAAAATCGAAATTCGTGATAAAAAAGGAGCAGAAAACCTAGCCGCGGATCATCTCAGCAGACTTGAGGATCCTTACCAAGGGGATCATCCGAACAAAGAAATCAATGATTCTTTTCCCTTGGAGACCTTAATCTCTATCAATTCAAATTCTGATGCAACCCCGTGGTTTGCGGACTTTGCAAACTACTTGGCGGGTGGAATTCTCAAGGAAGGGTTAACATCCCAGGAAAAGAAAAAGTTTTTCAAAGACATTAAGAATTACTTTTTGGATGACCCGTACCTATTCAAACAATGTGCCGACCTGATTATTCGCCGATGTGTTGATGGACCGGCAGCTTTGAAAATCCTTGATGCTTGCCACAAAGGACCCACCGGTGGTCACTTTGGTCCCAACTACACCGCCAAAAAAGTGTTTGATTCGGGATTTTATTGGCCCTCCATATATCGTGACGCTCACAATATGGTTAAAAGATGTGATGTTTGCCAAAAACAAGGCACAATCACACATAAAGACGAGATGCCTCAGAATTTCATTCAAGAGTGTGAAATTTTTGATGTTTGGGGTATCGACTTTATGGGGCCATTCCCTTCTTCTAAAGGAAACAAATACATCCTTGTAGCCGTTGACTACGTTTCAAAGTGGGTTGAAGCCAAAGCTTTACCTACTAATGACGCAAGGGTGGTTTGTAACTTTTTGAAAGCTCTATTCGCTAGATTCGGTGTGCCTCGTGCCATTATCAGTGATCGTGGGACTCATTTTTGCAATGACCAATTCGCAAGAGTCATGGCTAAGTATGGTGTAAATCATCGTCTTTCCACAGCCTACCACCCACAAACTAATGGCCAGGCTGAAATATCCAACCGAGGACTAAAGCGAATTCTTGAAAGGACCGTGGGAGAGCATCGTGCCGCATGGGCTGATAAACTTGATGATGCTTTGTGGGCTTTTCGTACCGCATACAAGACTCCGATTGGTTGTACACCATATCGTCTCGTGTACGGGAAAGCGTGCCACCTCCCCGTTGAGTTGGAGCACAAGGATTACTGGGCCTTGAAGTGGGCTAATTTTGATATCAACAAAGCCGGTGACCTACGCAAGATCCAACTCAATGAGCTGAATGAACTACGTAATGAGGCTTATGAAAATTCTTTAATCTATAAGGAAAGGACTAAGCTCATTCACGATTCTAAGATTAAGAACCGAGAGTTCCATGTTGGAGACAAAGTCTTACTTTTTAACTCTCGGTTGAAAATCTTTTCGGGCAAGCTGAAATCTCGTTGGTCCGGCCCATTCACCATTGCCCAAATTTTTCCATATGGTACTCTCGAGCTTGCTCAACCTAATGGACCTAATTTTAGGGTGAATGGCCAACGAGTGAAGTTGTACTTTGGTGAGGACACCTCTCAGGAGGTGATTCCATCCCTCACCACGTTCCCCATAAACTAATTTTGGGTCGAGTCAGGCTCGTGACTCGGTTATCAAAAACAAGCGCTCCTCGGGAGGCAGCCCGAGTATCTATCCTTTTATGTTTTAACCTCCTAAGTGTAGGGGGACCTCTATAGGGTGTTTGTTTTTGTGTGGTGATGTGATTACAGGGATAAGTGCACTCTTGGAATCTCTGAAGAACCGTGCTCCCGTGTTATCCGAAATCCGGTTCTATCTCTCAGCTATCGTGATTCAATTTTCTTCATACCCACATTTGAAATTGATCACTTTAGTCGTCTCTTCCTTAACTTGAGTTAACCAACGTGCACAATGTCATAAGTTTAGGGGAGACTTTTCCCACATGCTTAAACATTGAGGACAATGTTTATCTTAAGTGTAGGGGGACTTCTATCGAAGTTTTAAGAGGACTTTCCCATGAAAATGCCTTCATTTAACCAGAAAATCCTATTTTTCACCATTTTTCAAATTTTTTATTAACTTTGGCCATTTAGTCGTAATTTTTAAATTTTTATCGTTGCTTTCATATGTATATATCCCGCAATAAAGTAAAAATATTAATAAAGTGGTGTAGCTAGTTTAGAAATCTTTGACATATTAGGCCCGTTGCGTTTATTTTGACTCAACCCGAATAGACTTATCCAAGTTTATTCTAGCTAGTATCCTTAACCATGTAGACCTTAATTGGTTTATTAGGCTAAGTGTCCACGAGTCTCATTACTTGAGATTTTAAATTGTGGAGGACGAGAAATGATAGAGTCAATTATAAGTCGGTATTCTTGCACAAGCTCACTTGGTGTAATTATTTGCCTATTCTCCCATCACTTGCTAATAATATCTGCAATAAGTAAGGTCGTACGATTTGAAAAGTTACTTAGCTTCTAGCCCAAGATCGTTTAAAAGTTGCTCGGTAATGATAAGAGTTCATAGCCAAGGCATACCTTATGAAGCGGGGCGCGAAGATTGGCGAGTCCGAAAAGGCCCTAACAAGGCATGAGGATTCCATTTTATTGCTAAAGATCCAAAGTGATGTGAAAAACATTATTCCCAAAGTCAATATGAAGGATCAAGACTCACGACGAAAAGCAATCAACTCCCATAAAGATCATGGAGAAGTCTATCCGAAAAGACCCTAACAAGGTATGAGGATAAATAGATCCAAATCCGAAAAGGAGGCGGATCGTTGTATCTCAAAATCCCAAATATAGATTGAAGAAATAATCATGAAGTCGTGGTCAACAAAGTTGGAGTACCCCTCAAAAGTCTCCAAGTGAAGAAACTCTATGAACGATGAGAAGACCATTATCTCAAGAACGTCTCTCAAGATGTGAAGTATGAAGTACATGCCAAATATCGGCCCGAGAAAGGTCTCAAATCGTGAACCGAGTTATGCCAAGATATGAACTTTTTGATATCCCGAGAAGCAGTTTTAAGAGATTTTGTCCTTTAGCTAACTATTGATCAAATCGTCCTACTTTGCTTTCAGCCTAAATAAACTATCGAAATAAGTCCAAAAATGCATCTTCATGATCATTCTAAGACAAAAATAAAATATAAGAGATACACCTAGGAATAAGGGAGTTTAAGCATATAATTAAGCCATGTGTGTAAGTGTTTGAATTGCTAACTTATAATAACAATGATCTCGTTTTTAAGCTTAGTTTGGGGAACGTGAAACTTGAGGATGATAAATCTTCGCAGCACCCAAGCCCTAATGTAAGTCATTGATCTCTTTACAAGTTATTTCCATGTAGCTATTTTCAAGTGAAAATGGTTTTCTATCCTTTTGTTTACTTTAAAGTTTTAAATTCTTTTAGTACTTTAATTTTTGTTTAGTAGTATTTGAATAAGGCCAAGGTTGATTAATTATGAGAAAAGTGTAAAACTGCTTTATCACTAAGCATTGCATGAGGGCATGGCAATGGTTAAGTGTAGGGGATTTGATAGGTGTGTAAACATCCATCCTTTTACCACTTAATTCTGGCTAAAACAAGACCAAAACGCGTATTTAATATCATTTGTTTGGAATTATGCGTGGTTTTTGTGTTTATTGTGTCTTCAGAGCCAACCGGATGATTATTGAAGAAAACATGGGATTGCACGGGTTTTACCGAAGAAAAAGACTCAAGATAAAGTCTATTGTCCAAGAGATGCAAAAGATTTGAAGTCACTGGGCCTATTCGAAGATTTATCGAAGAAAAGGACCAAAGATGGAATATTTACATAAGTCGAAGAAACTCAAGTCTATTAAACGAAGAAATTAAAAGACGAGTTGAATTTAATCGACGACAAATCCCGAATCAGAATCGAAAACGTCAACTTTTCTGAAAAGACGAGATGACAAGAAGAACGGGAGAAAGCCCACTCACCAACCAAAAGACAAGGCTATATAAAGCCCATCCCCTCACACTTTCCTGGCAGTTAGTTTTTAGTTTTTTTTCTTTCCTCACTTTTTTCTCCTTTCTGTTTCGTAGCATCACCAACACCACTAGGGTGTTTGGTGATTTTGATCTTTGATTTTCAATCTTGTAATTTCATCCTTGTTTAGTGATTGTTAAAACATTAATCATTCAATACAAGTTCTTGTTTAATCTTTCCATTTCATCTTGTTCATCATCATCTTTCTTTTCAAGTTCTTAAGTCATTATTTGATTGATTTGATCTTTAAAAGTTGTTGGGTTTTGTGTTTTTGTTGATGGGATTTGTAGTTTATGGTTAGTAGATGCTTTGTGTTTAGTTTTATTTAAGATTCGGTGAAAAATTTGGTGATTTTTGGCATTAAAATCGTTTTCCCTGTTCTTCGGGTAAGTTTCTGTTTTTTAGTTTCCCAGGTTCCGGATGAACCAAAAAGTTCCGGATGAACCAAAAACTTCCGAATGAGCTAAAAACTACCGGATGAACATAAGTTCCGCATGAGTTGATAGTTCCGAATTAATTCCTTTTTTAAAAGTTCCGAATGAACTGAAAGTTCCGGATGAACAAATCTTCCGAATGAACTGAAGGTTCCGAATGAGTTTAAAGTTCCGAATGAATGTGTTTTTGAAAAGTTCCGAATAAACTTCCTTTTAAATCTTCCGAATAAACTTCCGCAGAAAGTTCCGAACTAAGTTCCGAGTGAAGGTTCCGAAGAAAGTTCCGGATCAATCTTCCGAGTGAAAGTTCCGGATAATGTTCCGGGTGAACTTCCGAATTAACTTCCGAGTAAAGTTCCGAGTAAAGTTCCGCATGAAAGTTCCGAATCAAGGTGAACTTCCGAATCATTTTTTTTTGAAGTATTTCTAAGGTTTACTTTCTGTTACTTTATTTCATATTTATATTTTAACTGTAATTTTAATTTTAATTTTAATTTTAATTCAAGTTTTATTAATTGTCATTGCTTTTAAATTTAAGTTTACATTTTAGAGCATTTAACATTTAGTAGATTAGAAAACCAATCTTTTTTTTAGTAACCAAGAACAATCATTCCACTTTGAACCAAGATCAATTCGAGAGGATATCGAGAGAACTTAGAACCCATACAAAAATGCAAATATTAATATAGCTCAGGCATTTAAAACTAAACATAAGCATTCAAAACATATAAAATACTAGGGAAAACAGTTGGCTGCAAACGTGAATCCTAATAAAGGAAAAGAATGTCCATACTAAACGACGAAATATCCGTACCTTATGTCCAGTAGTGAAGCTAGAATGGAAGTTGAATGATCTCTTCTGACTTCGCGGATACTACATAAATGAGGGATGTGTATGAGTTGTCTGATTACTGAGTGTGTTACTGGTTTTGTGTGTTCTTAATTTATTTTATATGTTCTTGTCATGTTTTACTGTTTTTAAATGTTATCTTGTATTTATTCATATTTTACTGGTATTCTGATTATGTATTTAATGCGTTATTGTATTACTATACTTGTTGTGTAATAATAAGTAACTTTCTAAAAGTAACAGGTTTCCAAAAATAGAAAGTTCCCAAAAATAGAAAGTTTCCAAAAGTAGTAAGTTCCCTGAAATAGAAAGTTTCCATAATTAGAAATAAGCTGGATTAATAAGTCTAAGCATATAAGCTAGTGCTTATTAATCATAATTTATAGGCCATGATGGTTTATTAGTAAAGTTTATAAAATAAATACTTTAGGCTAAAGCGATGATTATTAATTAATAATAATACATGATATCATAAGTGATTATTAATTAATAACATTACATGATTTTAATAATTAAACATTACCTTAAATGACTGATTATATAATTAAATTAAACCATGTTAGTAATTTAATTAAACCGTGGTTAAAATGAATATAAATTAATTAAGCTAAGCTTCCTTGATAAATTAAATGTACATGAATAATTATCTTAATAATTATTTTATCCTAAGGTTTATTTAAATAAAATGAACATACATTAAATCATGGTTTTTATTTAAATAAAATATAACATAAGTCTTGGTCATTAATTAATTTATTTTACCCTTGTCTTAATTAAACTAATTAATATAACATAAAGTTTATTTTGCACAAATTATAACCAAACAACCAAAACAACCTGATTAGCGACAAAATTTTATGTCGTTGTGCTGTCGAGCAACTGCCTCAGGGAAATCTGCGACAGAATTCATGTCGTTGACTCAGTCGCTAAACTGGAAACAAGCCGACCCCCCCCCCCATGCTATGTGGTTGTGTGTTGCGGCTGAATGAATAAAACAGCCTCCGGCTATGTAAAGATCCCACCGAGACCCTATGTGGTCTTGGTTTCCATGTATACTCGAACCAAAACCAACCTAGGACCCGATTCTTTCTTGTTTTAATTCTTTGATTTACATGTTCTTAATACTTTTTTTGTAAAGATCGTGATCATAGCAAAATAATTATAAGAATAAGATTAAAAGATTATCGAATGCGTAACGATTAAAGGTTTAGGAACACGAAAATAAACTCGAATCTAAATCAAATCAATTAAAGTTTTTCTCCCCCTTTCTTGCTTGTGAAACTGGCAGCCATAAATGGTGGCTAGGGTTTTGATGATTTTTGGTAAATGTGATAAATGAAAAGAGATGTTATATTCCCTGACTTCTTATTTCCTACATGGGCGGGGTCATAAAGCCCTTTTCCTTTCTTGTTTCTTTTGTTGTACACGTAGCCCAACACACACACTTATGGTTTTTGTTTTCGATTCGTGACTTAACATTTAACGTACGTGTACGAGTTTTAATTTTCGCGTATTTGATGTAGTAAAATTGTACACGTTTTAGGAAAAACGCGTATAATCGGCAAGTATTAAGCGTTACGTTTTAGGAAAAACGTAATACCGAATAAATGCGAGTTCGTTCTCGAAGGAGGTGTGTGGTTTTTGCCAATAATATAAAAACCAAGTTTGGATTAGTGTCGTTTTTGGGTTTGAAGAGAGAATATTAAATGACGAGTTACACTACGATTACACTATGACGTAGAACGTAAAACGTAAACGTAATGACGTAAAACGCGACGAAATTATAAATTTAAACTAAAAATTAATTAAGATTTAAAACTAAGTCTAAAGTAATATAAATAAGAATAAAAATTCAATAAATAAATTTTAAAACCTTTTATTAATTAAATATTCAATTTTAAATGCTAATTAAAGACCTAAAATTAAATATAACTAATAAAAAGTCCAAAATTATATTTTATCAAACAAATATCTTACTTATATTAATTAAATACTAAAAAGTATTTTTCCTAAATTTTTAAAACTATTTTTTTATTTTTAAAAGGCTAAAAACTAATTTTAAATGAAAATAATCATAAAAAATAATAAAATGAGAAAAATATTTTTACTTTTTCAAAAATCCTATTTTACTTATCTAAAGCTAAGAGAATGAAAAAGTTGGAAAAAAGTTAATTTAACCCTAATAAGACAAATACAGGAATATTTAAATCCTAATTTAAATTAAAATATTAATAAAAAATAATAAAATAAAGGGAAAAATAAAATAAAATTTTCAAAAATCTTAAATTAACTAAATTAACTAGGGAAAATTTAAAAAAATAGAAAAAGCAAAATTTAAGCCACTAGTGACAAAAACAGAATAATTAAAAACTAATTTAAACTTTAAAAAATGCTAAGAATTAATTAACTACTCAGAAAAATAAATTTCTTTTTGAAATATCCTAAAATAAATAACTTAACAAAGGAAAAATAAAAAAACAAGAAAAAGTAGGATTTAAAGCACTAGAAACAAAAAACATAAAAGACTGATAGAGATATGTGTGTTGGGGTTTTGTCTTTTACCCCAGCAGTGGCAAGACTTAAATTGTCAGTGGGAACTTGGTTCCCACTGCTCTACTTTAGAAAAACATATTGAGCCTTTGTGGATTTGTTACTTGGAGTTGTTGGATAAGCAAGGCACCCCCACACTCAGTGGAGTGTGGGGATTCAAGAGAGAAAAATAAGCAGGTCCAAGCAATAGATAGCACAAAATCAAGCGAACCAGCAAGTCAATTACAGAAAGATAGGGTCTGTGGCATTTGCTGATGTACTTGGAAACTAAAATGAGATTTGAGCTTTAAAATCTAACACTCTAGCAAAATAAAATCCCAATCAACAGCATACAACCCTATATTATCAAGAACACTAACTGATGACAAAAGAAGATAACGTTAGCCTCAAAATGTTGAGTCAAAGAAAAATCCTTGGTCATATGTTTAGTATGTATCGTATAATAGAACGTTGTAATAGGTAGTAGATTAGTCGTGTTATACAGGCTTAACTTTAGGCTAAAGTTCATTCATAATAACTAAATCCCAAAAGGAAAGCCCGGCCCATTAGACTATAGTCCATAAACAAGCCCGCATGTGGGTGGACTATATATACCCTTTCTAGCATGTTAGGAAGGGTGTTGGTCATTTGTTAATTTCTCTCTCTAATCTAATCCTCCAAAAGTTCCAACCATTCTCTCTACTTTCTCTCACTACTTTCTCTCTAGAAATCTTCCATCTTTTATCTACCTTTCTTGCTTAGTCATCCAAATAATATGGGACAACAATTGGTATCAATCACCATGGGGTAGATATGTGATTGGTTTTGGTTTTCATATAGAGTTCGTGAGTTTTTCTTTATTTTTTAGCTCGAATCATCAAAAATTTTGTGTTTTCGTAGTGTTCGTGAGTAGACAAATCAACTACATATGCGTGGTAGTGGTTTGGGTTACTTAGATTGGTTAAAAACGCGAAATTTTATAGTGTTTGGCTTCTTTTTAGGCTTGAAATGTCGAATTTCATAAAGTTCTTCCAAGTTCCTATTTTCTAGGAAGTCTGCCAATAATTTTGCAATATCCATCCACATGTCAAAACTGTTTTTTAACCAAAAGTTTTAAGTAATTCACTATTTTTGGTTTCTTCTTTTTTCTCTCTGTCACTCCTTTTCTCTTTATCGCACGTATTTTAAATATATGTTGTTACCTCCACCAACACTACCTTCCTTGTTTCCTTCTTTTTCACATAAATAACCATACCATGTTTTGATTTTTGTAGCAGTTTCCGACATAGGTGCCTCCTCTTTTTCGAAGAAAAAAATTTACTATTTGTTGGCAGGAAATAAACATGTAAAACGAACTACAAAAATCCCACTGCCACACTGCCTTTAAAACACGTCACTAATCGAACTACAAAAATCCAACACAATTGTGCCAATACAACCAAAAATAATGTAGCCTTATAAACTTTCTCGATTTCACAACAATAAAACGCAAATACTCATTGCTATTTTTATATTCTTTATCTTAAAATCCCCTTAAATGTTTTTCTACACACCAAGTGTTTGTGAAAATGTCTCAACCACAAAACATACATAAAACACACCATCCTTTTCTTTTCAAACCGATTTCATATATATTAATCATTCTATTTTCATGACATCATCATCTACCTCTTCGGACGGAACTTGGCCATGTCCATTTCGAGGTTTTCATTGTTGCCCGGATGGTCAGGTGGGCAATAAAGGGTTTGCTCGTTTGTTTTCTCATATTAAGAGGCACCATTTTTCGACCAATGAACGTAAAGATGCATTACGTGAGGCTATTTCTACGGACCATGGATTATATATGGAAGTCGAGGAAACTTTGAAGGCATTTGAAAAATGGTTATGTGGGGATTGTATGACTTTCCATGCTATGAGTCGGTCATGTCATCACCAAGATGGTCTTGTTCGTCCTTCAAAAGAGCCATGCGACATGAATGGTTACATTGTTGGAATTTCCAAGCCTTCTTATAACGAATACGAGATAGAAGTAACTGAAGGGTTGGCTTTGGATGTTGAGCTTCTTGATCGTGTTTTTAAATTGCCTATCACAACTGTCAAGAGTATTCCCCATGGATGTCGTCTCGCTTTCTCTCAGGCGTTAAAAACAGTTCTTTACCAAGTAGTCGCCCGACCTGATTCCGTTGGTGCGTGGGTCAAGTTGTTACTTTTTCCACGATGTACGCTGCACGTATGTAGGCCCAAGACTAGACAAGAGCGTAGGTCCGACAATAGAAAATCTTTTCAACAATGTACTATCTTGAAGTCACTAGCCACATGGGGGAAAGATGATGGTATCGCAACATTAGTTCAAAACATGTTGGATGTTGCTAAGTAAGGATCCTTTGGTGAGGGTCGAGGTGATTTGATAGAGGATAGAACAACGGGCAATACCAACACCAGACAATGTCTTTGCAAGGTTGCGGATGGGCACTTTACAGCTGTAGTAAAAGTGCTATCCTCTTCTGGTGTATCTCCATACTCGGGTGATACTATTAAAGCCTTGGAGGCTAAGCATCCTTACAAGACACATATCCTTTCCTAAAGGTACTTCATGCGGGAAAGATGGTTTGAGGGCACATCATATATTAGATGTTGTGTGTGGAGAGGGTTCTTCTACTGCCACATATCTCTTAATGGCCATCACATCTGTCGTTAATTTATGGCTGGCAGGGAGGTGTCCATCTATTTTGGCAGAGTTTGTTGCATCTGCTCCTCTCACGCCTCTACTTAAACCTGATAACGGGATTCGACCTATTGCAGTGGGCACTATATAGAGACGTTTGGTTTCCAAGGTTTCTATGAAAGGTGTGGGTAAGGAAATGTCCAAGTACCTTGGTGATTTCCAGTTTGGAGTCGGAGTGTCGGGTGGTGCTGAGGCTGTTTTACATAGCGCCAATAGGGTGTTGACTGAATACCATAATGATGGGTCTCTTACAATTCTCACTGTGGACTTCTCAAATGCATTTAACTTGTGGATAGATCGACACTACTTCATGAAGTTAGGGTGAGGTGTCCTTCTATTTCTTTGTGGGTAAATTTCTTATATGGTCAAGCAGCGAGGTTGTATATAGGAGACACGCATATTTGGTCTGCCACGGGAGTGTAGAAAGGCGACCCATTGGGACCTCTTATTTTTTCTCTTGTCTTGAACCCGCTTGTACATAAGATCAGAGACAGTTTCAAGCTTCTTCTTCATGCTTGGTATCTTCATGATGGAACCATTATTGGAGATTCAGAAGAGGTATCCAAGGTGCTAGACATTATAAAGACGTCTGGTCCAGGTTTGGGTCTTGAACTTAACATCAAGAAAACAGAGATTTTTTGGCCCTCTTGTAATGGTACGAAGGTTCGGGAGGGTTTATTTCCGGTTAATGTTCGTAGGCTGTCTTTGGGTGTGAAGCTTCTTGGGGGAGCTGTTAGTAGAGATGCAGATTTTATTAGTGGGTTGGCTATGAAGAGAGCCGTAAATGCTGTTGACTTGATGGGTCTTCTTCCACAACTTCATGACCCGCAAAGTGAGCTCCTTTTGCTTCGTTCATGTATGGGTATTGCTAAACTTTATTTTGGTTTAAGGACATGTCAACCTATACACATGGAGGAGGCGGCTTTGTTTTTTGACAAAGGGTTCCGTGGTTCAATCGAAAATATAGTGGTTTGTGGAGGACCTTTTTTTGGTGACTTGTAGTGGAGACTTGCTTCTTTACCCATTCGTCTTGGTGGGTTGGGCTCCTACTCAACAAAAGTGGTCTCCTCCTATGCTTTTGTGGCCTCGAGGACCCAATCTTGGGTGCTACAAGACCACATCTTACGTGACAGTGGTATATGTGGTATGGACGATGATTGCGTTTCTGCTTTGGCTTGTCTTCGTGATACCATTCCAAGCTTTGATTTTAGCGTTTTCGTTAATAAGGACACCGCCCCATCTAAAGCCCAAGAAACATTGGCGAGTGCCCTTTTTAGTGAGATGGTCAAAGATATGGAAGCCCACTTTGACATGACGATTAGACAGAAAGCAGTTTTCGAGTGTCTGCGCGCACCACATGCTCAAGATTTCTTACAAGCTATCCCCATAGACGGGCTCGGTCAACATATGTCGTCGGTGGAATACCGCACTATCCTTAAGTATCGCCTTATGATTCCATTATTTCCGGTTAACGATATATGC
Source organism: Glebionis coronaria (assembly GCA_025667525.1). Taxonomy (NCBI): domain Eukaryota; kingdom Viridiplantae; phylum Streptophyta; class Magnoliopsida; order Asterales; family Asteraceae; genus Glebionis; species Glebionis coronaria. The sequence goes on from CM046878.1 coordinate 245,206,066, forward strand.
CCTATTTGTCACAAGGCATGTTTGGATTCTTTTGGGGAACATGCGGTTCATTGTAAAGAACTTCCGGGCTTCAAGTATCGACATGATTTTGTTAGGGACTTTCTTTACGACATATGTAGGCGTGTCGGGATCTCCGCCAAGAAAGAGGAACCTATGAATTTCTTGACTGACCCGTCAGATGGGAGATCCACACTGAGACCCGCTATGTTTTGGTTTTTGGATGGGTTGGAGGTAAACATGCGTGCGTTGATTTGACAGGGGTTTCTCCTCTCGTGGGGCTAGGCAGTCGAGATTTTACAGCGGGTCAGGCTGCTATAAAAGCCTCATGCAAAGTGACTAAACACGAGAAAGCATGTGTTGAAAATCAACACGTGTTTATTCCTTTCGCGTTTGATACATTTGGTTTCCTTGCACCTGAGGCGGTGGAGCTACTTACGAGAATACAACGTGTTATGAATAGTAATGTTTTGACTCCTAAATCCACAAACGTTGTATTTAATAGACTTGGTTTTGCTACACAAAAAGGGCTAGCGGCGCAGCTTGTTACCCGTTTGCCTTCTCCTAATATGTAAATTATAATTATTAATACTAGAGTTGAAATTAAATATTTTTGTCATTGCGGAATTATTCCAAATATTGCGGAATTATTCACATTTTTTTGCAATTGCGGAATCAGTACAACTATTGCGGAATTATTGAAAAATTGCGGAATTGAATCCCATCTGGTTATTGTGAAATTGTATGTTTGTAGTGATTGCGGAATCATCAGGTTTTGCGGAATCATAGGCAATCTCGGTATTGCAGAATCATACATTGTTTGAGCATTGCGGAATTATAACATCTAAACATTGCGGAATTGTGCATCTTGATTTTGCGGAATTATAACAATTCAAGGATTGCGGAATTATTTCAATTAAGCATTGCGAAATTGAAACATCTCTTGATTACGGAATTGAAACATTTCCTTAATTGCAGAATTGAATATATACATTGCGAAATCTTTGCAAATTTTTGAAAAATGTTTTTTTGAAAATTTGTAACAAACTGGTGTGATTTTTCGCCTTAGAATTTTTGGTTTATTGAGAAGACAATTTTAGGGGATTTCAACATTTTTCATCGACAACACCAATCACACCTCATCTACTTAAGATCCTATTCACTTCTACACTTCAGAGATTATCGAGATGGATTCTACTACAGAGTATCGTGTCACGAACAACAACATTATGGTGGCGGGTAACAAAGAAAGACGACCAATGCTTCTGTCGGGTCGATATGATCAATGGCAATCTCGTTTTCTACGTTATCTTGACACAAAACCTAACGGTGATGCTTTAAGGCAATGTATTTTTGATGGACCCTACAAACTCTCAAGGATTCAAGTTCCTATAGTGCCAGCCACAGACACAACTGAAGAACAACCAGCTTATGAACGTGATGAAAAAAGAAACGATCTCACACCAGAGAACCGTGCTTGGTTTGATGCAGAAAAGGAAGTAATCTATTTAATTCTCAGTGGCATTAGAGAGGATATTTATTCCACAGTTGATGCATGTTCTACTGCTAAAGAAATGTGGATGGCTATTGAAAGATTGCAACAAGGTGAATCACTTAACAAACAAGACATGAAAACTAAGATGTTTTGGGACTTTGGAAAGTTTACATCAAAGGATGGGGAATCAATTGATTATTATTACTCCCGATTCTACAAAATAATGAATGACATGACCCGAAACAACTTGCAAGTTTCCACCATGCAAGTCAATGTCTAGTTTCTACAGCAACTTCAACCAGAGTGGACACGGTTTGTTACCTTAGTGAACAACAAAAAAAGTTAGATGAAGTTTCATATCACACGCTCTTTGATGTTTTGAAACAATTTCAAAATGAAGCAAATGAACTTCGAGCTGAACGTGCTACAAAGGTTTCATATCCAGTTGCTTTGGTGTCTACCACTCAATATTACCCAGATTATCATTCTCGTTCTCCAAAGACCTACTCTACTCAATCATCATCACCAAGTTCATCCACGGTTTCTAAGTCACATGCTCCAACACGATCCCGAGGCAAAGAAGTTGCAAGAGCACCATCACCCACACCTGAGTAATCATCTGAAGAAGACAGTGATGAAGAACTTGCTCAAAAGGATAGGGAATTCAAGCAACAAATGGCTTTTATTATGAAACAATACAGAAAAATCTACAAACCTACCAACAACAACCTCAGAACATCATCTAACACGAGGAACAACTATGCTCAGAGTCCTCCAAGGTATGACACACGAAGACGTGCTGAGAGTCCTCCAAAGTCTGATCGACAACCTACAAAGTATGATAATCAGAGGGTTGCTACTGTTGTTGGAAATAGAGACATTGTTGGTACTCAAGTTGTGCAACAAACTAGGATTCATTGTTTTAACTTCCGAGGTTATGAGCATTTGGCTAGGGAATGCAGACAGCCAAAGACGGTCAAAGATTATGGGTATCATAAGGAAAAATGCTACTGTGCAAGAAAATGGAAGCTGGGATCAAGCTATCAGCTGAGGAAGGAGAAATGCTTGACGACACAGATGATGAACTCTCCGACCAAGAACTCGAGGCACATTATTCATACATGGCAAAGATTCATGAGGTCCTTAACGTCACTGAAGATGAAAATGGTCCTGATACAAGGTTTTGCCAAGTAAAAAAATTTGTTCGTCTCGATTCAATTCGAATTGATCTCCGGTTAAATGTGTGACTCAGTCGTTCTTGGTGATTAAAAGAAAAGGTGTCGTTGTCTAAAACTAATTAAAGATAAAAATAAAGCTTTAAAAGGAAATGACAAAATATAAAATAAATGAACTAAAAATTAAAATGATTGACAAATAATAAAGAAACGATATTAAAAACAAATATAAAAACAAAACAATTAATAAAAATAAAACTAAACGAAGAAATTAACTTTCGATTGAAAAATAAAATTAACTTAATGAAAAAGGAGAAAATAAAACTAAGAGGGTACTTTAAAACTGAACGAGGTAAAAGCTAAATCGGGCACTAAATAAAAGATAAAACTTAAAATTTTCGAAAAAATATTAATACTAAAAATTGAAGAAAAATATAACTAAAAATACGTGACTTTCAAAATTAAAATCGGAACAACTTTCAGATTAAACTAAACGATTACGGAACAATATTAATAAATAAGTAAGCAGGCAGGTAGGTAGCTGGAAGCACCCAGTAGCTTAAAAAAGCGGGAAAAAAAGAAGCATGCAACCTAGCATGTCAATTGTTTTACTTGTTCGTTCGGAAAATAAAGCTCGTTCGGAATGTTTTGTTCATTCGGTATTTTCCTTCGTTCGGGATTTTTGGGTTCGTTCGGTATTTTCCTTCATTTGAGATTTTGTTTCTTTATTGCTCATTCGGTATATTTTCTTTGGTTCGGGAAAATTGTTGGCTCGGTAAAAAATTTTAAAAAACTTTATTCGGGAAAAAGTAAAGGTTGGCTTGGGAAGAATTCTTGGTTCGGGAAAATTGGAAATATAGCAGTAAAGAGAAAGAAATAGAGGATCGAGATCCAACTTTTATGAACACGAATTAATCTAAAAACAACCAAATTAAATCTAAAATTAAACTAAACTAACCACTAATCATCAACTAACAATAATCAATCAAACCAAATCAATAAAACTAACAATAAAAACCAAATCAATCAAAACCCACTTAATTAATTAAAATTTTTATCAACCAGAAACAATAAAACTAAAAACAATAAATCACTAATTAAGATCTACCAAGCACTAAAACATCTAAATCAATGAACTTTATGGAATAAAAATCAATAAAACTATGAAACCCACTTGATTAATCAAAATTAAATCAACCAAATCAATAAACTAAACACCAAATTAAACCAAACAAGAAAGGAAGGATGATAATTAAAAGTAAAATCTTGATTAAAAGTATAAGATTCAACAATTTAAAACATGAAAATTAAATTAAATCTAGAGAGAGAAAGTAAAAACTAGAGAGAGAAAGCAAAACTACACTACTCCTATTCTAAACTAACTAACCCCCTCCTAATGACACATTAGGAGGGTATTTATAGGAGGAGTAAAATGTTGGTGCTTTCTTCCTTCTTTCTTCTTGTCTCGACTCGATTTAAATTCTTTGTCTTTCTCGACGTCGTCTCGGGATTTTTCGATATAATTTGAACTCGTCTTATAATTTTCTTCTTTAATTAGACTTGGATCTTCGACTTGATTAAACTTCCTTCTTTAGACTTTTTCTTCGATAAATCTTCAGAATATGCCTTGGACTTCCGTTCTTTTTGCACTCTTGATCTTTTGACTTCGTATTTTCTCGTTTTATTCGATAAAAGCCCGTGAAATCTCGTGTTTTCTTCCTTTTTCATCTTTTGGTCCTAAAACACAATAAAAACACATACCACGCATAATTCCGACATTTACGACATAAAATACACGTTTTGGCTTGGTTATTATTATAATTAAGTGGTAAAAGGATGGGTGTTTTCACACCTATCAAATCCCCTACACTTGACCATTGCAATGCCCTCATGCAATGCATTAATTTCAAAGCACAGATTACATTTCTTATCATAATTAACCCACATTGGCCTTTATTAAACATAATTTAAAGGAAGAAAAACAAATAAAGAGATTAAAGACTTACATTGGGGTTTTGGATGTCATGAATGTTTATCACCCTCAAGTTTCACGTTCTCCATACCAAGCTTAAAAACGAGATCATTGTTATTATAAGTTAGCAAACTAACACAAACTCATGTGGCCCAATTATTCACTTAGACTCCCTTATTCCTAGGTGTATCTCTTATATTAATTATTGTCTTGAATGATCACGAGGATGCATCGTTTGACTTATTTACATAGTTCATTTAGGCCGAAAATAAAGTGGGACGATTTAATCAATAGTTAGCTAAAGGACAAAATCTTTTAAAACTGCTTCTCAGGACCTCATAAAGTTCATATCTTGGCATAACTCGCTTTACGATTTGAGACCTTTCTCGGACCGATATTTGACAGCGACTATACACTTCAAATCTTGAGAGACGTTCTTGAAATTATGGTCTTCTCTTCATAATAGGAATTTCTTCACTTGAAGTTTTTGAGAGATTCTTCATATTTGGACCACGACTTCTTCATTTTTTCTCCAATCTTTATTTTGGATTTTGATATACAATGATCCGCCTCCTTTTAGGACTTGGATCTATTTATCCTCATACCTTGCTAGGGTCTTTTTGGATAGACTTCTCCATGATCTTTAGGGGAGTATTTGTTTTTCGTCGTGTGTCTCGATCCTTCGTATTAATTTTTTATAAATGATTCTTCACATCACTTTTGGATCTTTAGCAACAAAATGTAGCCCTCATGCCTAGTTAGGGCCTTTTCGGACTCGCCAATCTTCGCATCCCGCTTCAATAAGTTATGCCTTGGCTATGAACTCTAATTAATACCGAGCAACTTTTAAACGATCTTGGGCTAGAAGCTAAGTAACTTTTCAAATCGTACAACCTTATTTATTGCAATTAAATTTATTAGAAAGAGATGGGAGAAAAAGCTTATAATCAACTCACATAAATTCATGAAAGAATACCAAACTTATAATTGACTCTATCATCTCTCGTTCTCCACAATTTAAAATCTCAAGGAATGAGACTCTTGGATGCTTAAACAATTAAATCAAAGTTTTGGGTTTTCAAGTCATCTATAGGATCTTGCAACTTCTTAGACTCTTTCAAGTTTAGAATTCGCATTTTATAGTTCCCTTGATAAACGACTTTCTAGGATCAATTATAGGAACTTGCGAAAAGTTCTTGTTCTTAACCCGTAAGAGTTAAGACTTTCGCGTTTTAAAGTTCCCTATATAAAAGCCTAGCAAAACTTGACTTAAACACGTTAAGGATACTAGCTAGAGTAAACTTAGATAAGTAAACTCGGGTCGAGTCAAAATATTCACGAATTTGAAAAATTAAAACCACTTTATTAAAATTTTTACTCTAGCAAGGAAAGTAAATAAAGATAACAAAGGAAAATACTACTATACTACTAGGCCAAAATAGATTAAAAATTCTGAAAAATGTCGAAAAATCAAATTTCCTGTTAAAATGAGGACAAATACAAGGAAAAGCCCACTTAACTTCGATAGAAATCCCCCTACACTTAATATAAACATTGTCCTTAATGTTTAAGCATGTGGAAGTAACCTCCCCTACACTTAGGACATTGTGCACGTTGTTTAAATCTTGCTAAGGGAGAGACAACTAAAGGGGTCCCTATTTCAACATAAATGATAAAATAATGAATCAAAAGAGTTTAGGATAGAAACGGGAAGACGGGAACATGGAATCACGGGTCGTCAAAAGTCATCAGGAATGTATCTTTGAAATCTCGAATCCCTGCACATGATAAGAAAGAAAACAACAAACACATACTAGGGTCTCCCCCTACACTTATTAGAAAAACATAATAAAAGGATAGATAATCGGGTTGCCTGCCGAGAAGCGCTTGTTTTTGTTAACCGAGTCACGAGCCTGACTCGTCCCCGAATTAGATGGTCCATGGGGAAGCCTTGAATGTAATACCGGCATCAAAGACCTTGTCCTCGTTCCCGGAGGAAAATAATAAAGGTGAGGCATGAGGATAAGTCTTGAAGGGTAGAAAAGTCATTTCAACATACGAAAAGTATGTGAAATCATGATCCACGGGAGGTGGGGTAGTTAAAGGAATCAAAATGTCATCCCCAAAATACATATGATTATCACTGAGCGGCAAAGCCGTAAATGTGTCAATCATGGAATGGTCAATGTCACCCCCCGAGTCAAAGCACTCATCCTTTGTAATGGTTTCTAAAGGTTGGGATAAAAGGTGCTCGGGAGGGGGACTTGGGACGATATCTTCATGCAGCAAATTATCAAAAATAATATCCCCCTCCTTGTCATCGTCATCAATACCCGGAGGTATTGAGAGAATGTCGATTTCCTCCATAGCTGTATCATTATTCTCAACTAAAATAACAGACGGAGGTAAAGACTTAGAAATAGGAGCAGAATTCAACACTTCAATCTTCGCAATAAGAAGATGAACTTTTAGTAATTTGTCGCGAAGAATAACGTCTTCCACCTCATCTACAAGACCAAGTTCAGTGGTGAACTTCTCGTATGTCGGAGAGAATAAATCAACATCGCCTTCATCGCCCGGAGGAGAATGAGAAATTTGAAAGGTGAAATTCTCATAGCATGGAGAAAAATCATCATTAAGAGCGACCTCGTCCGTAAGCTCAGCAAAAGTAGGGACATCACAAACCTCATCAAAGAATTTATCAAGACCAAAATCACTAATCTCACTCGATGTATCACTATCCTTAGACGCATTTAGGATATCAAAAGTAGGAGTATTAATCTCAGAAGATGGGTTGAGATCATAGATATCATCTTCATCATCATCATAAAAGTAGTATGGACGCACAAGAGGAGGAGTTAATCACTAAGATTAGATACTTGTTCTTGTTGATGTCGCTTTTCCTCCTCCCTTGCTTCGCGTATGCTAGCTAATACTTGTTGAACGTATTTAAGCCACATTCTAACAGAAGGTTGATGATCGAAGGTTTATTGTGGGGGCTCAAAATTTTGAAAACCGGAATTATAGCACGGATGTGGCTCATAGTAATTCATCGGTTGAGAAGAATTAGAACACGGATTTGGCTCATAATAATTCATCGGTGAAGAAAACTGAGGACACGATTTGGCTCATAATAATTCATTGGCTGACAATAAGAAGTATCGTGAGGGCCCCCACAATTGTTGCAACACGGGTATTGAGAGAAACCCGGTGCATTTTGTTGATATGGATCGTCATATATGGGAGAGGGTGAAATAGTGTCATTGGAAGAGAAGAATTAATTGAAATATGAATTGATAGAATTGCACGATAGACAATGGCCAAATTCGTAATTAGGGATATCCATTCCACACCGTTCGCATGAACACCATTGACAGGATTGACTACCAGAAGATGGTCTTCCACACCCTACACGGTCAACAAACGAATCCATTAAACACAATAGATAAGCAAGAAGAATATTTTTGGTGCAAAACTTCCGAAAAAGAAATTCTTTTATGATTTTTCAAATGTTTTTGGATTTTTGAAAATTTTTGACACGAAAAATAACGTTCACGAGTGAACAGATCGTAAAATCCAACGCGTCTCTCACACAAAACCGTTAATCTTCACGAAAAGAGCCGGCAGCGGCGCCATTTAATACAAGGTTTTGCCAAGTATAAAAATTTGTTCATCTCGATTCAATTCGAATTGATATCCGGTTAAATGTGTGACTCAGTCGTTCTTGGTGAATAAAAGAAAGTTGTCGTTGTCTAAAACTAATTAAAGATAAAAATAAAGCTTTAAAAGGAAATGAAAAAATATAAAAGAAATGAACTAAAAATTAAAACGATTGACAAATAATAAAGAAACGATATTAAAAACAAATATAAAAACGAAACAATTAATAAAAATAAAACTAAACGAAGAAATTAACTTTCGACTGAAAAATAAAATTAACTTAATGAAAAAGGAGAAAATAAAACTAAGAGGGTACTTTAAAACTGAACGAGGTAAAAGCTAAAGCGGGCACTAAATAAAAGATAAAACTTAAACTTTTCGAAAAAATATTAATACTAAAAATTGAAGAAAAATATAACTAAAAATATGTGACTTTCAAAATTAAAATCGGAACAACTTTCAGATTAAACTAAACGATTACGGAATAATATTAATAAATAAGTAAGCAGGCAGGCAGGTAGCTGGAAGCCCAAAGCTAGCAGCTAAAAAATCGGGAAAAAAAAGAAGCATGCAAACTAGCATGTCAATTGTTTTACCTGTTCGTTCGGAAAATAAAGCTCGTTCGGAATGTTTTGTTCATTCGGTATTTTCCTTCGTTCGGGATTTTTGGGTTCGTGCGGTATTTTCCTTAATTCGGGATTTTGTTTCTTTATTTCTCATTCGGTATATTTTCTTTGGTTCGGGAAAACTGTTGGCTCGGTAAAAAATTTTAAAAAACTTTATTCGGGAAAAAGTAAAGGTTGGCTCGGGAAAAATTCTTAGTTCGCGAAAATTGGAAAAATAGCAGTAAAGAGAAAAAAATAGAGGATCGAGATCCAACTTTTATGAACACGAATTAATCTAAAAACAACCAAATTAAATCTAAAGATTAAACTAAACTAACCACTAATCATCAACTAACAATAATCAATCAAACCAAATCAATAAAACTAAAAATAAAAACCAGATCAATCAAAACCCACTTAATTAATTAAAATTTAAATCAACCAAAAACAATAAAACTAAAAAATAAATCACTAATTAAGATCTACCAAGCACTAAAACATCTAATTCTGTAAAACCCGCATGCTTTTACCATGAATATTACCCTTAAGATCGTACGTACTAGATTAAAACTTTCCTATTATAGCATGATTACGATTACGTGTTAGGATTTTACGTATTACGTACGTGTTAGAACACGATAAGTATTTACTACGCACGAGCACACAATAATTATTTGACAATAATTAATCACGGACATGCGATCATGAAATCATGAACGTAATTAAATCACGACCTATTATTAATTACGTATATATATTTATTACGACCGTAAATAAATATATTAGGTCACGGTAATTATTTAACGAGAACACATTAAACGCGAACACAAATAAACACGAACGAACAATTAAACATCGAGACACGGAAAACGGTACGGGTACCCCATGTGGGGCCCCCTACCCGCGGCAACAAGGAAGAGATGGGCCAAGCCCATCTCAAAATTCACTAAAGAAGGGTAACGGGAAAAGTTACTACTCATTTTTTCACTTTACAGAAGATTTTTACAAAACCTAAAAAGTTCTTCCTTCTCCTTCTTTTTCTTTTTGGCCGCCACCCATAAACACACCAAGGGGGTGTTTATTTGATTTTTGATCTTGGATTTGGTGCAAGTGTTCGTGTTTGTTCATCCTTGTTTAGATCCACGCATTCGGTAAATTCTTTTAACCTTTTTCTTTTTGATTCGATCTATTAAATAATTAAGAACATGATGTGTTTTTTTAAAAACCTAATTAAAACATAGATCCAACATGAAAATGGTTTTTGGAGAAATCAAAAAGGATAGTTTAGGGGTGTTGTGTGTTGGCCGGCGCCTAAACCGAACCCCAAGGGGGTCTCGGTTTGGCTACTCGACCACCACCGAGACCATATGGTCTCGGTTTGTTGGTGTGGGTCCCATGACAGCAGCAAGACAAGGGGAACCCCGAAGTGGTTCGGGGTATGGTGTCGATTTCATGTCCGGTTCATGGTTCTTAGTCAAGATCCGGTTCACGGTGTATGTTAAGATTATTATTTTTATAATCTTATGTTAAAAATTAAATTAATAAACATGACATGATTAATTTAATAACATGACTTAGGTTATATTAATTATTAAAATCATGAAATTATTAACCTAAGTATTTTATATTTTAGACTTATAATTAATTAATTATTTTAAAACCATGGTTATAATGAATTAATTAACATGACTTAGGTTATATTATTAGCAAATAATAATACATGTTTTAACCTAAGTATTTAAATTTATTTAATTAAAAACATGATATACTTTAATTAAATTTTTAACCTACAGTTTATTTTAATTACATGAAATAATTAATAAACTATACATTAGATCATACTAGCATGGTACCCGCGCAATGCAGCAACGGGTAATAAATGACGAACTTTTAGCAATTGAATTAACGTTAAAATGTAAAAAAGTTGAATTAAAATAAATAAAATCACTAAAAATGAAAAAAAAATAAAAAATTTGTAAATATATCAAAATGGATGTTGAATTAAAGAGAAATTTTTTTTAAAATATGGTGAAATTAGATTATGAAAAAAATAAATGAGTTAAAAGATATTTCAATTGAAAAATAAAAAGAAGTTTTTAATAAGTTGTTACAAAAGTTTGTTACAAAAAAATGGATGGTCAAGATTTGAAGTTAGGTTTGGATAAAAAATGATCTAATGGTTAAGTTATTAATATGTTTATCTTAATTTTTGGTTTGGAGTTAGGTTCGGAGTTAGGATGTGTATATACACCATTTATAGATAGTATAGATGACTTAGAAAATAATCATGAAAACACTTAGGCTTATATACTTAGCTTATTTAACCAGCTTATATATAATTATGGAAACTTTCTATTTTTAGAAACTTATTTAAATAAGGCAGCTAATCTATTTATGGAAACTTTCTATTTTTAGAAACTTATTTATTTCAGGCAGCTAATCTATTTATGGAAACTTACTTAATTAAGGCAGCTGATCTATTTATGGAAACTTTCTGTTTTTAGAAACTTATCTATTTTAAGAAGTAATTATATTTTTGGAAACTTTCAATTTTTGGAAACTTTCTATTTTTGGAAACTTTCTATTTTTGGAAACTTTCTATTTTAGGAAACCTGCTATTTTTGGAAAGTTACTTATTATTACACAGTAAGTATAATAATACATGAAATACCAGAAATACTTAATCAGAGTAAACAGAATATAAGATAAACACAGTTTAAGGCTTAAAACAGTAAAACATGATAAGAACTTATAAATTAAGCTAAGACATGACATAGAATCGGTTACGTATTAGTAAGCAGATACTTATTCATGTATGTATTTATGTAGCATTAGTGATACGGAAGTAGGATTCCTCTCAATTCGTCTTCTTCGTTCACTAGACATAAGGTACGGATTCCCGTCCTTTCAGTATGGACATTCTTTCCTTATTAGGATTCCCCGTATGCAGCCAAATGTTTTCCCGTAGTATAAGTTATGTGTTTGAATTGCTTATGTTTAATTTAGAATACCTAGAGCCATATAAATGCATGACCAGTTTCACCTAGTTATGGAGGTACCATAACCATAACATTAGAGGCACTGATGTTATGACTTCACCACGGCGGAGTGATTGCTCGTGGCTGTGACAACCGTAGTTTTGAGGTTTGTCACTTGGTCTTATTTTTAGGTTATTTTATCTGTGACTACTTGATTTGTGTGTTTATGTGTTTATTTTGTGTGAACGAGGTTGGTGTGGTTATCGTTTATGAGTATAGAGTACTCATAAGTAAAACGAGGAACGGTTATTTCATGTTCATGAGCTCACAATTAGTGACTATGAGATGAAATGGTAATATTTTGGTGTTTACGTATACTTATAAGTATTATAGTAATAGTGTATTTTTTAGGATTTACGGTTTAACATTTAGAGGTCTCGGGTGAGGTAATTATTCATATGAATATTTTTGGGGAGGGTTTTAAGTCATTTTGGACTTAGTTATAAAGTTTATTTAAAAATTTGAGTTTTTTTTTAAAAGTGTATATTTTACGTCTTTTACGGTAAAACGCGTAATTTTGACTAGTTTCACGGTTTTGGGGTTTTGGAAGCTTTAGGAGCTGAAATAAATTAAGAAAAATTAAGGTAATATTAGTAGTATATTATTTAACAATAAAAAATAAAATAAAATAATATATATATATATATATATATATATATATATATATATATGTGTGTATATATATATATATATATATATATATATATATATATATATATATATATATATATATATATATATATATATAGATATATATATATATATATATATATATATATATATATATATATATATATATATATATATATATATATATATATATATATATATATATATATATATACAGGCGGTTAGTAGGCCGACTATATCACCAAAAAAATAGGGAAAAAGATTTATGGTAACTAGTGTTTGGGTTGGACAAGGATATTTGCTATATAAGGAACACCCAAAACAAATGAAACGCATTCTTTCTTCCTGTAAACCTAAAGTCGACGGCCAGAGAGTTTTTTTTTAGGGTTTTTTATAGTTTTTCATCTTCCATTGAATTAAAGGTAAAACCTTCATTAACCTTTTTAAATTAAATTGTTTTTATGTTTAGTTAATCATTCTTATGATGGATTTAGGTTAGGGTTTATATAAAATCAGTAAATTAATTATGTGATAATCATAATATGATGATCATAAAATCTAGGGCTTGTATTAGATGGGGTTATGGGTAATTAATTAGTTTAATTTGTTTAAACCCGTTTTTAAAAACTGGGCAGAATTTTGAGTCAATTGTTTTGATCATATTGGGAGTTAAACAAACTCTTATTTAACGATCCAAGTATCCCTGAAAAGGTAATTGAAGTGGCTTTCCAATGCAAGAAACGAGAACTAAATTGAAGGTGGGGAAGTGGGTCAAAAACAGGTTACAACAGTCGGAGGTCAAAACAGTTTTGAAGTCAGCCTGTTTTCTTTTTAAGTTTTGGGTTGTTTGGGGTACTTAGGGTTGCATTGGGATCTTCTCACGAACATGATAGATGGTTTATATATTTTAGTAGGTATCTGAACTTGGGCTAAGGTTGTGGTTTAGGGTAAGACCCCTTAATTGTAACAAACTTTTAGTATGTTTAAAATCAGGAAATCTGAAATGACAAAGTGGCTAGGATTTGGAGAGCGTAGGAATGCATATAGAAGGATATCCCCGTTTCCTTCTTAGTTTTTATTTGTTCATTTAATAAGTGATACTGTGGCACACATATATTTGTTTGGTTATGTTATTTGTTTGTCTTGGGTAAGAGGTAGGACTGTTACCGACTTACCTAGACTCCTGAGTTTGATGAAATATTGTCATGACTTTGTGTCTCCATTTTATGACATTTCTTATTTCATATAGTTATCTCTATAGACACGCCATGTTGTGATGATATCCATACGTCGCGCCCCATATTCCGCCATGGTGGGGTGTGACAGAATGGTATCAGAGACAATGGTTATAGAGAATTAGGTTGCCTAGTCGCGTAGCCTAGTCTATAGCTTAAGGGTCCCTACATATAGGCGTCATAGGAATATGTGTGCATTTTATGATAATTGAAGTGTTTGGATGTTATTTTGCGATGTTGTTAAGTTAGGAACTAATATGGTTCATACTTGGCCAAATAATATTTTCCTTTAGGGTTTTGACTAGTGCGGGTTTAACTACCATCGTCCACGCTAGTCATCTTTGTACTTAACTAGAAAATGTATGTTATAATTTATGATTTAATGCATGATAGCATATGCCTTTTTGTTGTGTTATACTATGTATCTGATGAGTGATATTTTCTTCTAATGTTTAAGTCATGCCCCCTGAGAGACAAGTAGTGGTGCAAGCCACTGGAATTACGAGGTTAAAATGCCACAAACGTACAAACTATAGGAGGACAATTCTAGAGGCATGGTATCCATGCGAGGCGATAGAACGCATGTCTAGGGTAAAAGTGAACCAGGCGTGGGTATATAAGACAGTCCTAACGATAACAGCTAAGGAAGGGAATAAGGAGGTACTATTGAGGACTGTCAAGACTAAACTAGTTTATCCATGGGATAACAATAATGAAGGAGAAGTAACCGATACCGAATCCGATACCGAATCCACTGCATCCAATAGTTATTTGTTTTAAATTTTCCGACTCTTATGGACGGCATGTCTTAAAATTATTTATGTTTTCCTTTGGATTATGTCTACGCTAGTTTAGTTAGACCATGAATTTGTGATGTTTCAAGTTTTTACTATGTTATTTTAATAAATGGAGTTTGGATCTTATTTTGTGTGTTTATGTGCTTGTGAGTTGCTGGATTATGTGTTATGTGTAGTATTAATTTCATATAAGTGTCATCATAGGAGGGAGTACATTGGTGAAAGGGAACATGTATAATTATGGAGGCCTACATAATTATATATGTGCCACAACACTACTTGACTTTCAAGTATGATTGCATGAAAGAGAGTTGATACATGCTTGTATAGTATATGTTGGTAGTATGTATGGTTATGTTAGGCGTGTGTATGGTGGTAAGTATACTATATGGAATATTTTGGTAGTTGTTAACGGGTGTCATGTTTTTACTATAGCATGGTGAACACGCGAAATGGTGCTGGTGGAAGTGGTGGTGATGGAAATCCTGATTTGGCTACTTTGATTGTTGCTCAAATGGCCAACATAATACCAACCATTGTTCATGAGTTGACTAACAACCTGAACAACAATAACAACAACAATGGTCAAGGAGGAGGTAGAAACAATGGTTGTAGCTACAAGGCATTCACTTCTTGTGGTGCAAGAGAGTATGATGGGAAGGGCGGCGCGGTAGTACTTACCCAATGGATTGAGAAGATGGAAAATGTGATTTAGATGAGTGGTTATTTACCCAATCAAAGGGTCATGTATGTAACTGGTTCACTGGTAGGGAAGGCTTTAACTTGGTGGAACACCCAAGTTCAAGCAAGGGGAAGAGTTGCTGCAAATGCTATGGCTTGGGCCGATTTTAAGGCTCTTATGACTACGGAGTTTTGTCCAAGCAATGAGATGGAGAAGCTGGAAAATGAGTTTTGGGGACATGCTATGGTTGGAGCGGCTCATGCAGGTTACACATATCGCTTCCATGAATTGGCAAAGTTGGTTCCCCATTTGGTTACCCCTGAGGCAAACAAAATCAAGCGGTACATTGTTGGATTACCTCCTCAGATTAGGGGAATGATTAAGGCTACTCAACCTAACACGATACAGCAAGCTATACTTACAGCAGGAATACTTGTTGAGGAGGCGGTATCTAGTGGAACCTTGGTAAAGGCGGGGGATAAAAGAAAGGAGCCAGAAGCCGCGAAATCGCCTGACACCAACTGGAAAAATACTAAGAAGGCAAAAGATGGAAGAAATTTTGCCATGAGAGTACCTCAAGGTTCTGGAAATTCATACAACAACAATGCTGCTTGTCGAACCTGCTCTAGGTTCCATCCAAGAGGTACACCATGCCAGACATGCTACAATTGCAAGAAACCGGGACACATTGCTAGAAATTGTGACGCACTTACCAGGAACGCAACACCAATCCAGTCTGTGAGGATGAATGTCACCGGGGGAAATTGTTTTGAGTGTGGACAACCCGGGCATTTCCAGAGGGAGTGTCCTAGATTGGTTGGAGCAACCAACCAGGGCAGAGGCCAGCTAGCTTTGGAAGGAAATCGAGGAAACCAAGGTGGTGGAAACCGGAACAATGCTAACTGCAACAATGGAAACACTGGGAATCGGAACAGGAACAGGAACGAGGGAAATCAGAATAGGGGAAATCGGAATGGAGGCAGGGTTTACCTTGCAAATGCAGTAGAAGCGGTTCAGGACCCGAATGTAGTAACGGGTACGTTTTCTGTTAACAATCACCTCGCTACGATTCTTTTTTACTCTGGGGTAGATTTTAGTTTTGTGTCTTCTTAATTTGTGCCTCGGTTAAATATGAACCCTAGTGTAGCGATACCAGGATATGTGATTGAAATAGCTAGTGGTAAGCAAGAAGAAGTAGATGAGATATTTTTAATTTGCAAATTAAGTTGGGAGAATTTAAGTTCACCATAGATTTAATCCCTCTAGGACATTGGAGCTTCGATGTGATCATTGGGATGGATTGGTTATCGAAGCATAGGGCTGAGCTAATGTGTCATGAAAAGATTGTTAAGATACCCATAGGTGATAATAAGGTGTTATACGTGTACGGAGAAAGGAATGAGAAGAAGACCATGTCCCTTATGAATGCCAAGGATTATGAGCCACAAATCAATAAGATTAGAGTAGTAAGAGAGTTCGTCGATGTATTCCCGGATGACTTGATGGGGTTACCACCGGTGAGACAAGTAGAGCTTAAGATTGACTTAGTACCCGGGGCAACACCCGTAGCGAAGTCACCGTATCGTCTAGCACCGTTAGAGATGCAAGAATTAGCCGAGAAACTCAAGGAATTGCAGGATAAGGGTTTCATTCGACCAAGTTCTTCTCCATGGGGAGTGTCGGTGCTATTCGTTAAGAAGAAGGATGGATCATTTCGAATGTGTAAGGATTATCGGGAGCTGAACAAGCTGACCATTAATAACCGTTATCCTCTCCCAAGGATTGACGATTTATTTGATCAACTGCAAGGAGCAAGATACTTCTCAAAAATTGACCTTAGGTCCGGTTATCACCAACTAAGGGTCTGTGAGGGGGACATACAAAAGACCGCGTTCAGAACAAGGTATGGACACTTTGAATTCACCGTTATGCCATTTGGATTGACAAACGCGCCAGCAGTGTTCATGGACCTAATGAACCGAGTGTGCAAGCCATATCTGGATAAGTTTGTCATAGTCTTCATTGATGACATACTTATCTAATCTAAGACGGAGGAGGAGTACAACCAACATTTGTGGTCGGTATTGGAGCTTCTCAGGAAGGAGAAACTTTATGGGAAGTTCTCCAAGTGTGAATTTTGGCTGCAAGAAGTACAATTTCTGGGGCATGTAATCGATAATGATGGCATACATGTAGACCCAAAGAAGATTGAAGCAGTGAAGGATTGGAAGGCACCTACTACACCGTCAGAAATAAGGTCATTCTTAGGCTTGGCAGGATATTACAGAAGATTTATAGAGAATTTCTCTAGAATATCAAAGCCTTTGACATGTTGACCCAAAAGAATTAGAAGTATGAATGGGGCGAAGATCAAGAGCAGGCCTTTCAGACACTAAAGGATAGGTTGTGTGATGCACCGATATTGTCCTTACCAGAAGGGGTGGAAGATTTTGTGGTTTACTGTGATGCGTCCAATCAAGGTTTAGGTTGTGTTCTTATGCAGCGAGATAAGGTCATAGCTTATGCATCACGACAATTAAAAAACCATGAGAAGAATTACACCACACATGACTTAGAACTAGGAGTTGTAGTCTTTGCTCTCAAGATATGGAGACATTACTTGTATGGGACGAAAAGTGTGATCTTTACGGACCACAAAAGTTTACAGCACATCTTTGATCAGAAAGATTTGAACATGAGGTAGAGACGATGGTTGGAGTTATTTAGTGATTATGATTGTGAGATTAAGTATCACCCTGGAAAGGCCAATGTGGTGGCGGATGCGCTAAGTAGGAAGGAGAGGCTAAAACCAAAGAGAGTAAGGGCAATGAGCATAACAATTCAGACAACTCTTAAGGATAGAACTCGGGCAGCACAAATAGAGGCCGTTAAGGAGGAGAGGCTGGTTGAAGAAAATCTACATACTATGGATCAGTATATGGAAGAAAGAGGGGATGGTTATAAGTATTACTTGGATAGAATCTGGGTTCCGTTGTTTGGTAATACAAGGAAGGTTATATTGGATGAAGCTCATATGTCGAGGTATTCAATACACCCAGGAGCTGATAAGATGTACCGGGACATGAGGGATATGTATTGGTGGCCAGGGATGAAGAAGGATGTAGCCTTATACGTTAGTGAATGTTTGACTTGCGCCAAGGTGAAGGCTGAACATCAAAGACCATCAGGATTACTGCAACAACCGGAGGTTCCTAAATGGAAGTGGGAGAACATTGCCATGGACTTCATTACAAAGCTGCCAAGGTCTAACAGTGGTAATGACATGATTTGGGTAATAGTGGACAGACTGACTAAGTCTGCACATTTTGTGGCAATGAAGGAGGATGATAAGATGGAAAAGTTTGCCAAGAAATACTTGGAACATGTGGTGGCAAAACATGGGGTGCAGGTGTCGATCATATCGGATAGGGATAGCAGGTTGACGTCTAGGTTTTGGGGACTATTGCAGAAAGCCTTGGGAACGAGACTGGATATGAGCACAACTTATCACCCGCAGATGGATGGACAGAGTGAGAGGACTATACAAATGCTAGAGGATATGTTGAGGGCGTGTGTGATAGACTTTGGAGGAAGTTGGGAGAATCATCTGGCATTGGCAGAATTCTCGTACAATAATAGATACCATGCTAGTATAGAGTGTGCACCATTTGAGGCACTTTATGGTAGGAAGTGTAGGTCACCGTTGCTATGGGCTGAAGTAGGAAGTAGTCAACTAATTGGACCAGAGATGGTACAGGAGACTACGGATGCGATAACCGTGCTTAAGGAGAAATTAAAGGCGACTAGAGAACGACAAAAGAGCTACGCGGACAAGAGGCGTAAGCCGTTGGAGTTTCAGGTTGGGGACAAGGTTATGCTAAAGGTTTCACCATGGAAAGGGGTGATGTGGTTCGGGAAGAAAGGGAAGTTAGCGCCTAGATTTGTGGGTCCATTTGAAATCCTTGAAAGGATTGGGCTAGTGGCATATAGGTTGAGATTACCGGAAGAGTTGAGTAGTGTACATGATGTGTTTCATGTCTCGAACTTGAGGAAATGCTTAGCAAGAACTGACTTGTAAGTATCGGTGGACGATATTAGTATAGATGCGATCCTTCGTTTTATTGAAGAGCCGATACAGATAATGGACCGTGAAGTTAAAACATTGAAAAGAAGTAAAATACCGTTAGTTAAGGTTAGGTGGAATTCTAAACGTGGGCCAGAGTTCACGTGGGAACGGGAAGAGTTTATGAGGAGTAAATATCCTCAGCTGTTTGTTAATGACGATCCTAAGGAGTAAATCTCGGGACGATATTTCTATTAGGAGGGAGTGATGTGACAACCGTAGTTTTGAGGTTTGTCACTTGGTCTTTTTTTAGGTTATTTTATGTGTGACTACTTGATTTGTGTGTTTACGTGTTTATTTTGTGTGAACGAGGTTGGTGTGGTTATCGTTTATGAGTATAGAGTACTCATAAGTAAATCGAGGAACGGTTATTTCATGTTCATGAGCTCACAATTAGTGACTATGAAATGAAATGGTGATATTTTGGTGTTTACGTATACGTATAAGTATTATAGTAATAGTGTATTTTTTAGGATTTACGGTTTAACATTTAGAGGTCTCGGGTGAGGTAATTATTCATATGAATATTTTTCGGGATGGTTTTAAGTCATTTAGGACTTAGTTATAAAGTTTATTTAAAAATTTGATATTTTTTTTAAAAGTGTATATTTTACGTCTTTTACGGTAAAACGCGTAATTTTGACTAGTTTCACGGTTTTGGGGTTTTGGAAGCTTTAGGAGCTGCAATAAATTAAGACAAATTAAGGCAATATTAGTAGTATATTATTTAACAATAAAAAAAGAAAAAAATAAAATATATATATATATATAGGCGGTTAGTAGGCCGACTATATCACCAAAAAATAGGGAAAAAGATTTATGGTAACTAGTGTTTGGGTTGGACAAGGATATTTGCTCTATAAGGAACCCCCAACACAAATCAAACACATTCTTTCTTCCTGGAAACCTAAAGTCGACGGCCAGAGAGTTTTTTTTAGGGTTTTCTATAGTTTTTCATCTTCCATTGAATTAAAGGTAAAAACCTTCATTAACCTTTTTAAATTAAATTGTTTTTATGTTCAGTTAATCATTCTTATGATGGATTTAGGTTAGGGTTTATATAAAATCAGTAAATTAATGATGTGATAATCATAATATGATGATCATAAAATCTAGGGCTTATTAGATGGGGTTATGGGTAATTAATTAGTTTAATTTGTTTAAACCCGTTTTTAAAAATTGGGCAGAATTTTGAGTCAATTATTTTGATCATATTTGGAGTTCTACAAACTTTTATTTTACGATCCAAGTATCCCTGAAAAGGTAATTGAAGTGGCTTTCCAGTGCAAGAAACGAGAACTAAATTGGAGGTCGGGAAGTGGGTAAAAAACAGGTTACAACAGTCGGAGGTCAAAATAGTTTTGAAGTCAGCCTGTTTTCTTTTTAAGTTTTGGTTTGTTTGGGGTACTTAGGGTTGCATTGGGATCTTCTCACGAACATGAGAGATGGTTTATATATTTTAGCAAGTATCTGAACTTGGGCTAAGGTTGTGGTTTAGGATAAGACCCCTTAATTAACAAACTTTTAGTATGTTTAAAATCAGGAAATGTGGAATGACAAAAGTATATATATATATATATATATATATATATATATATATATATATATATATATATATATATATATATATATATATATATATATATATATATATATATATATATATATATATATATATATATATATATATATATATATATATATATATATATATATATATATATATATATATATATATATATATATATATATATATATATATATATATCGGGGCCTTAACAGTAGCTTTAAGGTTAGGGAAAGTGGGAGGTGTTAGCCAACACATGTAAGGGTATGAATATTCCTTTTACAAAAATAATAAAGAGATTTTACTAGTTGAAAAAGTTCGTTTTCTCGGTGTCTAATCGAATTGATTTCCGGTTAAATGTGAGACTCAATTGTTCTTGGTTAAGAAAAAGAGAAGTTGATTATTTATAACTAATTAAAAAGTAAATGCGAGAAGTATTTAAAAACAAACTAAAGACAAGTGCAAATAATAAAAGTAAAACAAGGTGAATATTAAAAACTAAAAGTTAAAACGATATTAAAACTAATAGTAAAACAAATAATAAAATGTAATTTAAAACGAAACAATTAATAAAAATAAATCTAAAAGACGAAATTAACTATCGACTTGAAAACAAAGTTTACTAAATGAAAAAGGAGAGAATAAAACTAAAATGGTACTTTAAAGCTAAACGAGACAAAACCTAAAGCGGGTACTAAATAAAAGATAAAACTTGAACTTTACGAAAAAATATTAATTTTAAAATTAGAAGAAAAATATAACTAAAAATATGTAACTTTCAAAAATAAAATCGGAACAACTTTCAGATTAAACTAAACAATTACGGAATAAAAATAATAAATAGGTAAGCAAGCAAGCTAGCTAGCTAGCTGCTCACTTTTTTTGGCGCCAAATGATTCCATCGCAATATAGTGTGCAATTGTATCGGAATGGGTCATTGTAGTATCGGAATAATTATTATTTATTTATTATTTTTTTTTTTTTTTTTTTTTTTTTTTACTTTAAACTATCGAAATGTCTAAAAAATAAAAACTATCGGAATATCTAAAGTAACAAAATCCATCGGAAAGTGGCTGTCAAAATTTGGGCAGCACTTCGTCGCAATACAAACCTAAACCCCGTCGCAATCCCGATCGCAATGTGCGATCGGAATCACGATCGGAATAGGGGGATGAAAACATAAGCCATCGCAAAGTAGAACCCACAAGGGTTATTGCGATGGAACATAAGCTGCCCGTCGGAATGTGGTAAAACCCCAATATTGCGATGAAAACAAGCAATAATCCGAAAATGAAGTTAAGCTTAAAAATCAATAAGCACGGCCAATAAGCTACTACACCAAAACTTGAACAACTTAATAAACATAAATTTGAAAGCTCTTAAAAGACGAAATTCATAAACTTTATAAAAACACAAAATAAGCAAACACAAAATAAGCAAACTTTAAAATATAAAAACTTTTAAGAAAACTTAAAACAAATAAGCTAGACACAAAATAAGCCAATAAGCATGTCAAGCTCAAAGCTTGATTCGTATAAAAGCTTAGATGGAAAGAAAAAGATGAACTTTTTAATCAAACATCACAATTAAACAAAAAAAAGCATAAAGATTTCGGATAAAAGATGAATCAAGATTAAGAAAGGTAGAATAAGATTAAGATTAAGACAAGAATTAAACTATCAAAAGTAAAGATTTGATTAAAAACAACAAGAAAGGAAGATGAAAGATTGGGATTCTAGTGAGAGAAACTGTCACTTTCTCTCTCTAGAATCACCTACAAAAATGAAAGAAAAACTAAGCTAAACTAAAACTAACCAACCCTCCTAAATGAGTTTAGGAGGGTATTTATAGGAAAAATGGGGAGGTGCATGTGTTGCCTTCTCTTTTCTTTCTTTCTTCACGTCTTCTCGTCTTTTAAGTTCTTCGACTTTATCGACTTTGTCTCGGGATTAATTAAACTCGTCTTATAATTTGTTTATTTATTAGACTCGAGTTCTTCGGCTTTTTTTTTTATTAAACTTCCGTCTTTGACTTTTTCTTCGATAAATCTTCGAATTGGTCTTGGACTTCCGTTCTTTTTCCACTCTTGATCTTTCGACTTCGTCTTTTGTCGTTTTCTTCTATAAAAGCTCGTGAAAGACCGTGTTTTCTTTCCTTTTCACATTTTGACCCTGAAACACAATAAAAACACAAACCACGCATAATTCCGCCATTTACGACATAAAATATACGTTTAGGTCCAGTTTTAATGTAATTAAGTGGTAGAAAAGATGGGTGTTTTCACACCTATCAAATCCCCTACACTTAACCATTGCAATGTCCTCATGCAATGCATTAGTTACAAAGCAAGTTTACATTTTTCATCATAATTAATCCATCTTGGCCTTTATTAATCAACTAAGGAAAATCAAAAAGATAGAAAATAACAAGATGCAACAAGGAAGAAACTTGTAAAGAAATCTAAGACTTACATTAGGGCTTGTGTGTCATGAATGTTTATCACCCTCAAGTTTCACGTTCCCCATGCCAAGCTTAAAAACAAGATCATTGTTAGTACAAGTTAGCATAACAAACATTTACTCATGTGGTTCAATTAATCACTGAAACTCCCTTATTCCTACGGGTATCTCTTATATTTTATTGATGTCTTGAATGATCACGAGGATGCATTATTGACTTATTGCGATAGTTTATTAGGGCTGAAAGCAAAGTAGGACGATTTGATTAATAGTTAGCTAAAGGACAAAATCTCTTAAAACTGCTTCTCGGGATATCAAAAAGTTCATATCTTGGCATAACTTGGTTCACGATTTGAGACCTTTCTCGGGCCGATATTTGGCATGTACTTCATACTTCATATCTTCGAGAGACGTTTTTGAGATAATGGTCTTCTCTTCGTTATAGAGTTTCTTCACTTGGAGACTTTTGAGGGGTACTCCAGCTTTGTTGACCACGACTTCATGATTATTTCTTCAATCTCTAATTGGGACTTTGAGATACAACGATCCGCCTCCTTTTCGGACTTGGATCTATTTATCCTCATACCTTGTTAGGGTCTTTTCGGATAGACTTCTCCATGATCTTTATGGGAGTTGATTGCTTTTCGTCGTGAGTCTTGATCCTTCATATTGATTTTGGGAATAATGCTTTTCACATCACTTTGGATCTTCAGCAATAAAATGGAATCCTCATGCCTTGTTAGGGCCTTTTTGGACTCGCCAATCTTCGCGCCCCGTTTCATAAGTTATGCCTTGGCTATGAACTCTTATCATTACCGAGCAACTTTTAAACGATCTTGGGCTAGAAGCTAAGTAACTTTTCAAATCGTACGACCTTACTTATTGCAGATAATTTATTAGCAAGTGATGGGAGAAAAAGATCATAATTAACTCACATAAGTTAATGAGAGAATACCAAACTTGTAACCAACTCTATCATTTCTCGTTCTCCACAATTTAAAATCTCAAGGAATGAGACTCGTGGATGCTTAGCCTAATAAACCAATTAAGGTCTACATGGTTAAGGATACTAGCTAGAGTGAACTTGGATAAGTAAACTCGGGTTGAGTCAAAATATTCACAACGGGCCTAATATATCTAAGATATCTAAACTTGCTAAAACCATTTTATTAAAATGCTAGAAAGTAACAAAAATAAAGGAGACTACAACTAGGCCAAAATAGATTAAAAATTTTGAAAAATGTCGAAAAATCGATTTTCCGGTTAAAATGAGGACAAATACAAGGAAAAGGCCACTTAACTTCGATAGAAGTCCCCCCTACACTTAATATAAACATTGTCCTCAATGTTTAAGCATGTGGGAGTAAACTCCCCTACACTTAGGACATTGTGCACTTTGTTTAAATCTTGCTAAGGAAGAGACAACTAAAGAGATTCCTATTTTAATATTGAGAAATATAAAATAGTGAATCGAAAAGAGTTTAGGATAGAACCGGGAAGAAGGGAACACGGAATTACGGTTCAGCAAAAGTCATCAAGAGTGTGTCTTTGAAGCTCTAATCCCTGCACATGATAAGAAAGAGAACAAGAAACACCACGGGGCTCCCCCTACACTTATGGTAAAGATAGATAGATAATTGGGTTTCCTCCCAAAAAGCGCTTGTTTATATTAACCGAGTCACGAGCCTGACTCGTCCCCAAATTAAATGGTCCATGGGGAAGCCTCGAATGTGATACCGGGATCAAAGACCTTGTCCTCGTTCCCGGTTGACATCAACAAAGGAGAGGCGGGGGGATAAGTCTTGAAAGGGAGAAAGGTCCTTTCAACATACGTATAGTATGTGAATTCAAGATCCACGGGAGGTGGGTTGGGTATAGTAAGCACATTGTCATCCCCCAAAGACAATGGATGCTGAGCAAACGGCAAAGCCGTATTGTTATCAAGCATAGTATAATCAATGTCACCTCCCGGGTCAAAGCACTCATCCTCATTTCCCGGTATAAAACGAGTAGAGTAAAAGTGATACATCACCCTCTTGGGTTTGCACGTGGGAGGATGAGGTGGTAATATAATATGAGAGGTATGAGAACAATTACCTTCCACCTGCGTCCCTTTTTCAGTAGAGTCAAGTCTTTCCATCTCTGGGATAGAAGGTATAGTGTCATCGTGTAATAAATCCTCTAGAAAAAGTATATCTCCCTCCACATCAGAATACCCGGATATGTATTCCACGGGTGTATCAATATCAAGAAACTCATCGATCTCAGGAATGTGAGGGGTAGGTGAAGGAGTCTTACGTTGCTTTAGAAATTCCTCCTCGTCGAAAATAACCTCAATATCGTCATCGCTATCCTCTTTATCTATAAGGCTAATAATATGCTCAGGGATATGAGTACTTGTATGATCTCGCTGCTGTAAAAATGACTCCATACAAGTTTGCAGCGTGTGTAAAAGCTCTTTCGTTTGCTCTTGAAAAGCTGTAGCAAGATCGTTTCTTTGTTCTTGAAAGGCTGTAGCAAGATCGACAATTGGTTCTTGGTAACTCATCCCGTGACGAGGCTGATGATCGAGTGAGTGCGATGGGGGCTCAAAATTTTGAAAACCGGAATTATAGCACGGATGTGGCTCATATTTGTTCATCGGTTGAGAAGAATTAGAAACCGGGTTTGGTTCATAATAATCCATAGGTGAAGAAAACTGAGGATCTGGATTTTGCTCATAATAATTCATTGGTTGACAATAATAGGTATCGTGAGGACCCCCACAGTTGTTGCAAACCGAGTATGGAGAAAAATCAGGTACGTCTTGTGGATAGCTATTATCATTGTCATAATTGTAACCCGGTTCTTGCCCGTGTCTATACGGGTATTGAACCGGGCACGAAACATGCCAATGAGAATCGCTTCCACAATAGATGCACGGGGGAACAGGAGGTGGGTTCAAAAAGAATGAATTAGTCGAGTTGCACAAGGGACAAAATCCGGATTGTGTGTAGTCGATATCGTTTCCACACTGCTCACATGTACACCATTGACAAGAGTTGTTCCCAGATAATTGTTTCCCACACCGGACGCAATGGGCATAAAAATCCATAAAGAAAGATAGATAAGCAAGAAGAATATTTTTGGTGCAAAACTTTGAAAAAGAAATTCTTTATATGATTTTTCAAATGTTTTTGGATTTTTAAAAATTTTTGAATACGAAAAATAACGTTCACAAGTGAACGGATCCCAAAAGCCAACGCGTCACTCACAAAAAACCTTCGATCTTCACGAAAAGAGCCGGCAGCGGCGCCATTTTAATAAAGAGATTTTACTAGTTGAAAAAGTTCGTTTTCTCGGTGTCTAATCGAATTGATTTCCGGTTAAATGTGAGACTCAATTGTTCTTGGTTAAGAAAAAGAGAAGTTGATTATCTATAACTAATTAAAAAGTAAATGCGAGAAGTATTTAAAAACAAACTAAAGACAAGTGCAAATAATAAAAGTAAAACAAGGTGAATATTAAAAACTAAAAGTTAAAACGATATTAAAACTAATAGTAAAACAAATAATAAAATGTAATTTAAAACGAAACAATTAATAAAAATAAATCTAAAAGACAAAATTAACTATCGACTTGAAAACAAAGTTTACTAAATGAAAAAGGAGAGAATAAAACTAAAATGGTACTTTAAAGCTAAACGAGACAAAACCTAAAGCGGGTACTAAATAAAAGATAAAACTTGAACTTTACGAAAAAATATTAATTTTAAAATTAGAAGAAAAATATAACTAAAAATATGTAACTTTCAGAAATAAAATCGGAACAACTTTCAGATTAAACTAAACAATTACGGAATAAAAATAATAAATAGGTAAGCAAGCAAGCTAGCTAGCTAGGTGCTCACTTTTTTGGCGCCAAATGATTCCATCGCAATATAGTGTGCAATTGTATCGGAATGGGTCATTGTAGTATCGGAATAATTATTATTTATTTATTATTATTTTATTATTTATTATTTTTTTTTTTTTTTACTTTAAACTATCGAAATGTCTAAAAAATAAAAACTATCGGAATATCTAAAGTAATAAAATCCATCGGAAAGTGGCTGTCAAAATTTGGGCAGCACTTCGTCGCAATACAAACCTAAACCCCGTCGCAATCCCGATCGCAATGTGCGATCGGAATCACGATCGGAATAGGGGGATGAAAACATAAGTCATCGCAAAGTAGAACCCACAAGGGTTATTGCGATGGAACATAAGCTGCCCGTCGGAATGTGGTAAAACCCCAATATTGCGATGAAAACAAGCAATAATCCGAAAATGAAGTTAAGCTTAAAAATCAATAAGCACGGCCAATAAGCTACTACACCAAAACTTGAACAACTTAATAAACATAAATTTGAAAGCTCTTAAAAGACGAAATTCATAAACTTTATAAAAACACAAAATAACCAAACTTTAAAATATAAAAACTTTTAAGAAAACTTAAAACAAATAAGCTAGACACAAAATAAGCCAATAAGCATGTCAAGCTCAAAGCTTGATTTGTATAAAAGCTTAGATGGAAAGAAAAAGATGAACTTTTTAATCAAACATCACAATTAAACAAAAAAAAGCATAAAGATTTCGGATAAAAGATGAATCAAGATTAAGAAAGGTAGAATAAGATTAAGATTAAGACAAGAATTAAACTATCAAAAGTAAAGATTTGATTAAAAACAACAAGAAAGGAAGATGAAAGATTGGGATTCTAGTGAGAGAAACTGTCACTTTCTCTCTCTAGAATCACCTACAAAAATGAAAGAAAAACTAAGCTAAACTAAAACTAACCAACCCTCCTAAATGAGTTTAGGAGGGTATTTATAGGAAAAATGGGGAGGTGCATGTGTTGCCTTCTCTTTTCTTTCTTTCTTCACGTCTTCTCGTCTTTTAAGTTCTTCGACTTTATCGACTTTGTCTCGGGATTAATTAAACTCGTCTTATAATTTGTTTATTTATTAGACTCGAGTTCTTCGGCTTTTTTTTTTATTAAACTTCCGTCTTTGACTTTTTCTTTGATAAATCTTCGAATTGGTCTTGGACTTCCGTTCTTTTTCCACTCTTGATCTTTCGACTTCGTCTTTTGTCGTTTTCTTCTATAAAAGCTCGTGAAAGACCGTGTTTTCTTTCCTTTTCACATTTTGACCCTGAAACACAATAAAAACACAAACCACGCATAATTCCACCATTTACGACATAAAATATACGTTTAGGTCCAGTTTTAATGTAATTAAGTGGTAGAAAAGATGGTTGTTTTCACACCTATCAAGAAACCATGGGTATGTTTAAATGGACGTTTGACTTAAAGTTTTGAGACCTAAAATTAGGATTGTTTTGTGTAAAATATGAATGGGATAGTTATTAAACTTAACCAAGTTAAGGACTTGTCAGGGAAGGGTAATGGGGTGACTAGAGCTTATCAATGAGGTATTTAGATGGTAATAGGCTAGATGTCCATCATAGGTTGATGAGCCATCTTTGTGATTGGTTCATGTATTGATTGCGTGTTTTTGGTTTGTTAGCTTGTTGCTAGTGCGAGGACTTGTGAAGAAGCAATCAGGTGAGTTTCATAGTCCTATTTTTACTATTGATTTTTCCTTCCAGATGGGATGGAAGAGACACTATGTTATGTTGTTTATAAATTGATGTTGTGAATGCTTTTAAGGTTTGAGATGGACTTGTGTGTACATTATGTGATTAACTGCTATGTGATTCTTGTTCGTGTATGATTTGGATGGGAAAGGTACAAAGGTGTATGGGCGCCTATGGTACCATGGTTGTTGGTAAGGCGTAATGCCTTGGAAATTATGGTTGTTGGTAAGGCGTGATGCCTTGGTAATTGTGGTTGTTGGTAAGGCGTGATGCCTTGGAATTGTGATGATTGATTGAACTTGAATGCTAGTTGTTAATACATAATTGTAGCGCATTGTCCATATGTTATTTTGTTGATGGTTTTTATTCACAGCTTGTAACTGATTTTAGCATTGGAGTCTAAACCTATGACTCTCACCAACTTTATGTTGACGTGTTTTAGTGTCTCTTTCCGGTGATGCTTTGGGTAGTCATGAGAACTTAAGTGGCTAGGATTTGGAGAGCGTAGGAATGCACATAGAAGGATATCCACGTTTCCTTCTTAGTTTTTATTTGTTCATTTAATAAGTTATACTATGGCACACATATATTTGTTTGGTTATGTTATTTGTTTGTCTTGGGTAAGAGGTAGGACTGTTACCGACTTACCTAGACTCTTGAGTTTGATGAGATATTGTCATGACTTTGTGTCTCCATTTTATGACATTTCTTATTTCATATAGTTATCTCTATAGACACGCCATGTTGTGATGATATCCATACGTCGCGCCCCATATTCCGCCATGGTGGGGTGTGACAGTGGCGTCCCTTCAGCTTTTGGTCATATTATTATATTTATCATGTGGGGCGTATGGGTGCATACTAGTTACATGTTTTCAGTCAGGATTTCATGGTGAATGTGGTGTGTGCCTTGCATCCTTTACAAGGAGCTGATCCCTCTTACCCAAAACCAGTATATTAAATTAGAGGCAGCCCCTCTAATTTGCATGATGAGGTCACCCCTCCGAGTATTCATGCACGGTGGATTTTCATGACCTATATTAGCTAATGGTAAAATATGATAAACAGTTTTTACAAGATAAACATAAGGCTTTTCAAACTATAAAACCAGTTTTATCAAGACTTAACCAGGTTACTCGGGACTTAGTTTCTTCCGCTGTTATATGTTATATACTTATCCTATTCATGCTTTATTGTACATCCGTACACTGAGCGTATTGCTCAACCGTTTTCCTTTTCTATGTTCCCAAAACGGCAGGTACTCAGGGATGCTCGTAGACTTTAAGCGTACATGCATATGGACTGGAAGCTTTCTAGCCTTTCTTTACTTTATGCATTATCTTTCCTTTGATACATTCGCTATGGACATTGTTTAGTCCTTTCCATTACTATACTTATGTTTGTGTGTGATGAGCTTTATTTTTGGACTACCGATGTTTGATTCCGGTATTTTCCTTTTATGGTCATGTAATGTTTAGACATTTTCCCTTGTGTGCTTTGATGACACGCCATAATTACGTGTGACATTTCCCTTATCAAAATGGGGTGTTACAATTATTGTATCAGAGACAAGGCTTCGACCTGTAGGCTCTCAAATATAACCTGTGATTAGTGGGTAGTCACTATGGTCTTCCTAAAACTGACAGTTGTTTTCATGCATTCATCATTTTTACGCATACATATATATGTCATTGTCGTAGATTTATGACTAAGTAATGGTTGGTACAGGACTGGCCCTATTTAGTCTCTTGTGTTTTATCGAAACTTTTAAATTTGGGACCGACCCATAGGCGTCTCCTCGCCATGTCTTTTGTTTTTGGGTGAACTGACCATAGGCGTTCACTCTCGAGCATACAAAAGTTTTCAAAAAACTACATCATGCATTCATACACAAAATTTTCTTGCATAAAATTTTTCTCTTGAAATTTTGGTATACATTTTTTTCATGTATATATATTTTATGTTTTGATCTGTTTAATCATATGTTTTATGTTATACTGTCAGATGGTTCTCACACGCGAACAGGAACAGCTCAATGCTACAATTCAAGCTGCTATGCAAGCTTTGCTTCCTCAACTGAGGAACGACATCAGGGCTGAAGTTCAAGCTGCCAACAATCAGCAGCATAATCAGGCACCTCCTCCTCCTCCAGTGACATTAGCAGTATGGCTGGAGAGATTCAACAAGCTCCGTCCTCGAGCTTTTGAGAAGACAGATAGCCCCAGTGATGTTGAAAGCTGGTTGGCTCACATCAAGAAGATTTTCAATGCTATGGGTTGTGACCCCGCATACAAGGTGAGGTTGGCATGCTATTGGTTCGAAGGCGATGTGCTAAATTGGTGGTTAGCATTGATGCAGTCTGAGGGTGGTGACGAGTGGGTTGCTGGTTTGACTTGGGCTCAGTTCAAGGACAGGGTGATGGATCAGTTCTTTCCCAAGGCTGAGCAGGACAAGCTCAAGAGAGAGTACCATGGGATCCGACAGAGAGCTGGGGAGAATAGCAACGAGTTTATGCAGCGCTTTCTTCGCTTAGCTGGTTTCTCTTGGTGCGGCAGCAGGTACTCCTGAAGAGCAGGCACACCACTTTAGGTGGGCTCTTCACACATCAGTCGCAAACAATCTGGTGTGTGCTACGTTCAATACTGTAGCACAAGTGGCCGATGCAACACGTAAGCTGGAGATGCTGCAAGAGAGAGATGAGTTCGGGGAAGCTGAGAGACATGACAAGAGGTAAACATTCGCATTCAAGCGGTGATCAATCTGTATTCTTTCCATTTATGTCAATTATTCATCTCTTCAAATGTATCTGCCAGGCAGAAAACTGGGGACCGGTCTCAGCCGGCTACTCAGCAGCAGCCTCATCAGCCCAAGGAAACGGTCAGACTAATGACCGTTCTGCTACGGATAGGCGTGGCAGTAATGATAATTACCGTAACAACGCTGGACACTCCAACAGCAGCAGGTCCTAATACTTACGCATTTCCTTATGATTTCATGTTATAACTCATATTCTGACACTTTAGCAATGCTTCTACCAGGAACCATGGAAACGGTAGGGACCAGAACCAAAGAGGTTCACAGCCTAGCCGTCCAGCTATCACTGGTATTCAATCTTACGATTATCTGCATTGTCCTTTGTACCCAATTATCATGTATTATGTAGAATGTTTTATCAGGTTCCCAGCCAGCCAGAGAACCTGCTGGAGGATTTACTAATCCTCTTTGCTCTACTTGCCACCGTAGGCACCCAGGGCCATGTCGCCGTAACACAGACGCATGATTCAAGTGTGGTCTTCCTGGCCATATCATGAAGGATTGCCGTAAGGGTGAGATGGAGGGTACATCGGGACATGCTGATTCCAAGCCGCATCCTACCACCGGGCGTGTCTACACGACATCTCGAGACCAGGCCAACAAGTCTACAAGTACCATCACTGGAATCTTGTATATGTATGGTCAAGCTGCATGTGTTCTTTTCGATACGGGTGCTACTCACTCGGTTATTTCTACTGCTTATGCTAAGAACATTAGGATGCTCCCCATGCCACTAAAAAATAGGCTTACTATTTCCACGCCTTTGAGGGACTCTGTATTAATCACCCATGTATACAAGAGTCTTCCCCTAGAATTTTACGATAAGGTTCGACCTGTTGAAGCACTTCCGCTGGACATGAATAACTTCGACATGATTTTGGGCATGGATTGGCTATCCAATCATCATGCTACCATAGATTGCCATTCATATCGAGTTATCTTCGGTGATGTTAATGCACCAGAGTACATTCATAACGGGTTCATACCCAGACGGTCTGTACAAATCATATCTACCCTACAAGCGCATGCACTACTTTCACATGGCTGCGAGGGTTATCTAGCAACGGTTCACGACATGGATGATGAATCCCCATCAATTCACGATCAACCTATAGTGTCGGAATTCCATGATGTTTTTCCAGCAGAACTTTCGGGCATACCACCTGCACGAGAAGTGGAATTCAGTATCGAGCTTTTTCCAGGAGCTGAACCAATCTCCAAGGCTCCTTATCGCATGGCTCCCATAGAGCTGAAGGAGCTGAAGGATCAACTGCAAGAACTTCTTGAATGAGGTTTCATTCGACCGAGCGCATCTCCATGGGGCGCACCAGTCTTGTTTGTTAAGAAGAAGGACGACAGTATGCGTCTTTGCATAGACTATCGCGAGCTCAACAAGATTACTATCCGGAATAGATATCCACTGCCACGTATTGACGATCTGTTTGACCAACTCCAAGGGGCCAAACACTTTTCCAAGATTGATCTTAGGTCAGGCTATCATTAGCTACGGGTCAAGGAGCAGGACATCGCTAAGACTGCCTTTCGTACCCGCTATGGCCACTACGAGTTTGTAGTTATGCCATTTGGCCTGTCTAATGCTCCAGCAGTGTTCTTGGATTTGATGAACATAATCTTCCATGAATTTCTGGACAAGTTCGTCATTTTCTTCATCGATGACATCCTGATTTTCTCAAAGTCCAAGGAGGAACACGAAGACCATCTTCGTACAGTACTACAGATTCTTCGCCAGAAGCAGCTGTATGCTAAATTCTCAAAGTGTGAGTTCTGGTTAGACAAGGTGGCATTCTTAGGTCACATTGTATCAGCAGAAGGAATCACTATGGATCCAGCGAAGGTTGAGGCCATTACTAAGTGGCCAAGGCCGACATCAGCGACGGAAGACCGCAATTTCTTAGGCTTAGCTGGCTATTACCGTAGGTTCGTGGAGAACTTTTCCCGCTTAGCACTACCATTGACCAAACTGATGCGGAAAGGGGAGAAATTAGTCTGGACTGAAGAACGAGAGAAGAGCTTTAAAGACCTGAAGCAGAAGCTAGTATCTGTACCTATTCTTACTCTCCCATCTGGTACGGGTGGATTTCAAATCTACAGTGATGCATCGGGGAAGGGACTTGGATGTGTTCTCATGCAACATGGTAAAGTGATCGCGTACGCTTCACGGCAGCTTAAGCCTTATGAAGAAAATTACCCCACGCATGACTTGGAACTTGCACCAGTTATGTTTGCATTGAAGATATGGAGGCACTACTTGTATGAAGAATCATGTGACATTTTCACGGACCACAAGAGCTTGAATTATATCTTCACTCAACGTGAATTGAACATGAGGCAGAGGAGATGCTTAAAGCTGTTGAAGGATTATGACATTAATCTACAGTATCATCCCGGAAAGGCAAATGTAGTGGCAGATGCTCTTAGTAGGAAGTCCGGAATGATCAACGTCATTAAAATCGAAGAGGAGATCATAAGAGACTTGGAGCGACTTGACATCGAGATCATGGTACGTGGACAACACGGTTACTGGGCTAATCTTAGAGTAGAACCCGAGTTACTCTCTAAGATCAAGGAAGCCCAGAAGGATGACGGAGAAATCTGGGCGATAGTATAGAATTTGGAGAAACAGACAGAATTCAGAGTAGATGCAGATGGTATCGTATGGCAAGGCACGAGACTTTGTGTTCCTGATAACCAAGAACTCCGGGAAGCCTTGTTAGTTGAAGCTCATAGCTCCCCATTCTCTATACATCTTGGTTCGACTAAGATGTACCATGACATCAAGTAGTATTTTTGGTGGAGTGGTATGAAACAGGATGTGGCCACTTACGTCTCCAAATATCTTACCTGCCAGCAGGTTAAGATCGAGCATCAGCGATCTGGCGGTCTCCTTCAACCGTTAGATATTCCAGAGTGGAAGTGGGACAAAAACACCATGGATTTTGTTGCTGGTCTTCCGCCTACCAAGAGGAAGCACGATGCAATTTGGGTTATCGTAGATCGACTTACCAAATCAGCTCATTTCTTACCGATCCGCAAGGAAGATCCGGTAAGTAAACTCGCCGATACGTATAGAAGAGAGATCATGAGACTCCATGGTGCACCATCCAGCATTGTCTCAGACAGAGATCCTCGATTCACTTCGCGCTTTTGGAAGAGTCTACAGAAAGCTTGGGGTACACAACTTAAGCTTAGCACGGCTTTTCACCCTCAAAGGGACAGACAGTCAGAACGAACCATTCAGACATTGGAAGATATGTTAAGGTCATGTGCGTTGGAATGGACGGGTGATTGGGACGATTACATATGTTTTGTGGAGTTTGCATACAACAACAGTTGGCACGCAAGTATCAAGTATGCTCCTTTCGAGATGTTGTATGGCAGAAAGTGTCGCGCCCCAATCTGCTGGGATCAGGTTGGCGAGCGAACACTTGAAGGACCAGAAATCACAGAGATGACCAATGAAAAGATCGTTGTAGCTAAGCAGAAACTTCAGGAAGCACGGTCACGTAAGAAGAGTTACGCTGATAAGCATCGTAGGGACATACATTTTAATGTAGGAGATCACGTCTTCCTTAAGGTTTCGCCGGCACGTGGTGTTAGACGCTTCGGGATTAAAGGGAAGCTCAGTCCTCGGTTCATCGGACCGTCTGATATCATTGAACGAGTCGGTGAAGTATCATCCCCTTCACATGGTTCAGTATCCACTGGAACAGATACGTGAAGATCTCACTTTTGTAGAAGAACCCGAACGAGTTCTTGACAGACAAGAACGAGTCATGAGAAGGAAGACGATTCCATTCGTCAAAATCCTATGGAGGGATCATACCGAGCGGGAAGCCACTTGGGAAACAGAGGAGTCTATCCGAACTTCTTACCCTCATTTTATATTTTGAATTCGGGTATGCTCTTCTTTTTCAATTTACTTTATCTATAATTCGGGGACGAATTATTCTTTTTAGAGGGGAAGAGTTGTAAAACCCGCATGCTTTTACCATGAATAGTACCCTTAAGATCGTACGTACTAGATTAAAACTTTCCTATAATAGCATGATTACAATTACATGTTAGGATTTTACGTATTACGTACGTGTTAGAACACGATAAGTATTTACTACGCACGAGCACGCAATAATTATTTGACAATAATTAATCACGGACATGCGATCATGAAATCATGAACGTAATTAAATCACGAACTATTATTAATTACGTATATATATTTATTACGAGCGTAAATAAATATATTAGGTCACGGTAATTATTTAACGAGAACACATTAAACGCGAACACAAATAAACACGAACGAACAATTAAACATCGAGACACGGAAAATGATACGGGTACCCCATGTGGGGCCCCCTACCCGCGGAAACAAGGAAGAGATGGGCCAAGCCCATCTTAAAAATCACTAAAGAAGGGTAAAGGGAAAAGTTACTACTCATTTTTTAACTTTACAGAAGATTTTTACAAAACCTAAAAAGTTCTTCCTTCTCCTTCTTTTTCTTTTTGGCCGCCACCCATAAACACACCAAGGGGGTGTTTATTTGATTTTTGATCTTGGATTTGGTGCAAGTGTTCGTGTTTGTTCATCCTTGTTTAGATCCACGCATTCGGTAAATTCTTTTAACCCTTTTCTTTTTGATTCGATCTATTAAATAATTAAGAACATGATGTGTTTTTTTTAAAAGCTAATTAAAACATAGATCTAACATGAAAATGGTTTTTGGAGAAATCAAAAAGGATGGTTTAGGGGTGTTGTGTGTTGGTCGGCGCCTAAACCGAACCCCAAGGGGGTCTCGATTTGGCTACTCGACCACCACCGAGACCATATGGTCTCGGTTGGTTGGTGTGGGTCCCACGGCAGCAGCAAGACAAGGGGAACCCCTTCGGGGTATGGTGTCGATTTCATGTCCGGTTCATGGTTCATAGTCAAGATCCGGTTCACGGTGTATGTTAAGATTATTATTTTTATAATCTTATGTTAAAAATTAAATTAATAAACATGACATGATTAATTTAATAACATGACTTAGGTTATATTAATTATTAAAATCATAACATTTTTAACCTAAGTATTTTATATTTTAGACTTATAATTAATTAATTATTTTAAAACCATGGTTATAATTAATTAATTAACATTACTTAGGTTATATTATTAGTAAAGAATAATACATGTTTTAACCTAATTATTTAACTTTATTTAATTAAAAACATGATATACTTTAATTAAATATTTTAACCTATAGTTTATTTTAATTACATGAAATAATTAATAAACTATACATTATATCATATGACTTAGAAAATAATCATGAAAACACTTAGGCTTATATACTTAGCTTATTTAACCAGCTTATATCTAATTATGGAAACTTTCTATTTTTAGAAACTTATTTAAATAAGGCAGCTAATCTATTTATGGAAACTTTCTATTTATAGAAACTTATTTATTTCAGGCAGCTAATCTATTTATGGAAACTTATTTAATTAAGGCAGCTGATCTATATATGGAAACTTTCTATTTTTAGAAACTTATCTATTTTAAGCAGTAATTCTATTTTTGGAAACATTCTATTTTTGGAAACTTTCTATTTTTGGAAACTTTCTATTTTTGCAAACTTTCTATTTTAGGAAACCTGCTATTTTTGGAAATTACTTATTATTACACAGTAAGTATAATAATACATGAAATACCAGAAATACTTAATCAGAGTAAACAGGATATAAGATAAACACAGTTTAAGGCTTAAAAAAGTAAAACATGATAAGAACTTATAACTTAAGCTAAGACATGACATAAAATCGGTTACGTATTAGTAAGCTGATACTTATTCATGTATGTATTTACGTAGCATTAGTGATACGGAAGTAGGATTCCTCTCAGTTCGTCTTCTTCGTTCACTAGACATAAGGTACGGATTCCCTTCCTTTCAGTATGGACATTCTTTCCTTATTAGGATTCCCCGTATGCAGCCAAATGTTTTCCCGTAGTATAAGTTATGTGTTTGAATTGCTTATGTTTAATTTAGAATACCTATAGCCATATACATGCATGACCAGTTTCACCTAGTTATGGAGGTATCATAACCATAACATTAGAGGCACTGATGTTATGACTTCACCACGGCGGAGTGATTGCTCGTGGCGTCCCTTCAGCTTTTGGCCATATTATTAAATTTATCATGTGGGGCGTATGGGTGCATCCTAGTTACATGTTTTCAGTCAGGATTTCATGGTGAATGTGGTGTGTGCCTTGCATCCTTCACAAGGAGCTGATCCCTCCTACCCAAAACCAGTATATTAATTAGAGGCATCCCCTATATTTTGGATGATGAGGTCACCCCTCCAAGTATTCATGCACGATGGATTTTCATGACCTATATTGGCTAATGATAAAATATGATAAACAGTTTTTACAAGATAAACATAAGGCTTTTCAAACTATAAAACCAGTTTTATCAAGACTTAACCAGGTTACTCGGGACTTAGTTTCTTCCGCTGTTATATGTTATATACTTATCCTATTCATGATTTATTGTACATCCGTGCACTGAGCGTATTGCTCAGCCGTTTTCCTTTTCTATGTTCCCAAAACGGCAGGTACTCAGGGACGCTCATAGACTTTAAGCTTACGTGCATATGGACTGGAAGCTTTCTAGCCTTTCTTTACTTTATGCATTATCTTTCCTTTGATACATTCGCTATGGACATTGTTTAGTCCTTTCCATTACTATACTTATGTTTGTGTGTGATGAGCTTTACTTTTGGACTACCAATGTTTGATTCCGGTATTTTCCTTTTATGATCATGTAATGTTTAGACATTTTTCCTTGTATGCTTTGATGACACGCCATAATTACGTGTGACATTTCCATTATCAAAATGGGGTGTTACAATTATGGTATCAGAGACAAGGCTTCGACCTGTAGGCTCTCAAATATGACCTGTGATTAGTGGGTAGTCACTATGGTCTTCCTAGAACTGACAGTTGTTTTCACGCATTCATCATTTTTACGCATACATATATATTTCATTGTCGCAGATTTATGACTAAGTAATGGTTGGTACAGGACTGGCCCTATTTAGTCGCATGTGTATTATCGAAACTTTTAAATTTTGGACCGAACCATAGGCGTCCCCTCGCCATGTCTTTTATTTTTGGGTGAACTGACCATAGGCGTTCACTCTCGAGCATACAAAATTTTTCTTAAAACTGCATCATGCATTCATACACAAAATTTTCTTGCATAAAATTTTTCTCTTGAAATTTTGGTATAAATTTTTTTTCATGTATATATATTTTATGTTTTGATCTGTTTAATCATATGTTTTATGTTATACTGTCAGATGGTTCTCACACGCGAACAGGAACAGCTCAATGCTGCAATTCAAGCTGTTATGCAAGCTTTGCTTCCTCAACTAAGGAACGACATCAGGGTTGAAGTTCAAGCTGCCAACAATCAGCAGCATAATCAAGCACCTCCTCCTCCTCCTCCAGTGACATTAGCAGTATGGCTGGAGAGATTCAACAAGCTCCATCCTCGAGCTTTTGAGAAGACAGATAGCCCCAGTGATGCTGAAAGTTGGTTGGCTCACATCGAGAAGATTTTCAATGCTATGGGTTGTGACCCCGCATACAAGGCGAGGTTGGCATGCTATCGGTTCGAAGGCGATGTGCTAAATTGGTGGTTAGCATTGATGCAGTCTGAGGGTGGTGACGAGTGGGTTGTTGGTTTGACTTGGGCTCAGTTCAAGGACAGGGTGATGGAGCAGTTCTTTCCCAAGGCTGAGCAGGACAAGCTCTAGAGAGAGTACCATGGGATCTGACAGAGAGCTGGGGAGAATAGCAACGAGTTTATGCAGTGTTTTCTTCGCTTAGCTGGTTTCCTTGGTGTGGCAGCAGGTACTCCTGAAGAGCAGGCACACCACTTTAGGTGGGCTCTTCGCACATCGGTCGCAAACAATCTGGTGTGTGCTACGTTCAACACTATAGCACAAGTGGCCGATGCAACACGTAAGCTGGAGATGCTGCAAGAGAGAGATGAGTTCGGGGAAGCTGAGAGACCCGACAAGAGGTAAACATTCGTATTCAAGCGGTGATCAATCCGTATTCTTTCCATTTATGTCAATTATTCAAGCGGTGATCAATCCGGTCTCAGCCGGCTACTCAGCAGCAGCCTCATCAGCCCAAGGGAAACGATCAGACTAACGACCGTTCTGCTACGGATAGGCGTGGCGGTAATGATAATTAACGTAACAACGCTGGACACTCCAACAACAGCAGGTCCTAATACTTACGCATTTCCTTATGATTTCATGTTATAACTCATATTCTGACACTTTAGCAAAACTTCTACCAGGAACCATGGAAACGGTAGGGACCGGAACCAGAGAGGTTCACAGCCTAGCCGTCTAGCTATCACTGGTATTCAATCTTACGATTATCCGCATTGTCCTTTGTACCCAATTATCATGTCTTATGTAGAATGTTTTATCAGGTTCCCAGCCAGCCAGAGCACCTGCTGGAGGATTTACTCATCCTCTTTGCTCTACTTGCCACCGTAGGCACCCAGGGCCATGTCGCCGTAACACAGACGCATGCTTCAAGTGTGGTCTTCCTGGCCATATCATGAAGGATTGGCGTAAGGGCGAGATGGAGGGTACATCGGGACATGCTGATTCCAAGCCGCCTCCTACCACCGGGCGTGTCTACACGACATCTCGAGACCAGGCCAACAAGTCTACAGGTACCATCACTGGAATCTTTTATATGTATGGTTAAGCTGCATGTGTTCTTTTCGATACGGGTACTACTCACTCGGTTATTTCTACTTCTTATGCTAAGAACATTAGGATGCTCCCCATGCCACTAGAAAATAGGCTTACTATTTCCACGCCTTTGAGGTACTCTGTATTAATCACCCATGTATACAAGAGTCTTCCCCTAGAATTTGACGATAAGGTTCGACCTGTTGACGCACTTCCGCTGGACATGAATGACTTCGACAAGATTTTGGGTATGGATTGGCTATCCAAGCATCATGCTACCATAGATTGCCATTCATATCGAGTTATCTTCGGTGATGTTAATGCACCAGAGTACATTCATAACGGGTTCATACCCGGACGGTCTGTACAAATCATATCTACCCTGCAAGCGCGTGCACTACTGTCACATGGCTGCGAGGGTAATCTAGCTACAGTTCACGACATGGATGCTG
Organism: Glebionis coronaria; assembly: GCA_025667525.1. Classification (NCBI taxonomy): domain Eukaryota; kingdom Viridiplantae; phylum Streptophyta; class Magnoliopsida; order Asterales; family Asteraceae; genus Glebionis; species Glebionis coronaria. The sequence goes on from CM046878.1 coordinate 245,247,175, forward strand.
AATCCCCATCAATTTAGGATCAACCTATAGTGTCGGAATTCCAAGATGTTTTTCCAGCAGAACTTCCGGGCATACCACCTGCACGAGAAGTGGAATTTAGTATCGAGCTTATTCTAGGAGCTAAACCAATCTCCAAGGCTCCTTATCGCATGGCTCCCATAGAGCTGAAGGAGCTGAAGGATCAACTGCAAGAACTTCTTGAACGAGGTTTCATTCAACCGAGCGCATCTCCATGGGGCGCACCGGTCTTGTTTGTTAAGAAGAAGGACGGCAGTATGCGTCTTTGCATAGACTATCGCGAGCTCAACAAGATTACTATCCGGAATAGATATCTACTGCCACGTATTGACGATCTGTTTGACCAACTCCAAGGGTCCAAACACTTTTCCAAGATTGATCTTAGGTCAGGCTATCATCAGCTACGGGTCAAGGAGCAGGACATCGCTAAGACTGCCTTTCGTACCCGCTATGGCCACTACGAGTTTGTAGTTATGCCATTTGGCCTGACTAATGCTCCAACAGTGTTCATGGATTTGATGAACAGTCTCTTCCATGAAAGACAAGTTCGTCATTGTCTTCATCGATGACATCCTGATTTTCTCAAAGTCAAAGGAGTAACACGAAGACCATCTTCGTACAGTACTACAGATTCTTCGCCAGAAGCAGCTGTATGCTTAATTCTCTAAGTGTGAGTTCTGGTTAGACAAGGTGGCATTCTTAGGTCACATTGTATCAGCACAAGGAATCACTACGGATCCAGCGAAGGTTGAGGCCATTACTAAGTGGCCAAGGCCGACATCAGCGACGGAAGTCCGCAGTTTCTTAGGCTTAGCTGGCTATTACCGTAGGTTCGTGGAGAACTTTTCCCGCTTAGCACTACCATTGACCAAACTGATGCGGAAAGGGGAGAAATTCATTTGGACTGAAGAACAAGAGAAGAGCTTTGAAGACCTGAAGCCGAAGCTAGTATCTGCACCTACTCTTACTCTCCCATCTGGTACGGGTGGATTTCAAATCTACAGTGATGCATCGGGGAAGGGACTTGGCTGTGTTCTCATGCAACATGGGAAAGTGATCGCGTACGCTTCACGGTAGTTTAAGCCTTAGGAAGAAAATTACCCCACGCATGACTTGGAACTTGTACCAGTGGTGTTTGCATTGAAGATATAGAGGCACTACTTGTATGGAGAATCATGTGACATTTTCACAGACCACAAGAGCTTGAAGTATATCTTCACTCAACGTGAATTGAACATGAGGCAGAGGAGATGGTTAGAGTTGTTGAAGGATTATGACATTAATCTACAGTATCATCCCGGAAAGGCAAATGTAGTAGCAGATGCTCTTAGCAGGAAGTCCGGAATGATCAACGACATTCAAATCGAAGAGGAGATCATAAGAGACTTGGAGCGACTTTACATCGAGATCATGGTACGTGGACAGCACGGTTACTGGGCTAATCTTAGAGTAGAACCCGAGTTACTCTCTAAGATCAAGGAAGCCCAGAAGGATGACGGAGAAATCTGGGCGATAGTCTAGAATTTGGAGAAACAGACATAATTCAGAGTAGATGCAGATGGTATCGTATGACAGGGCACGAGACTTTGTGTTCCTAATAACCAAGAATTCCGGGAAGCCTTGTTAGTTGAAGCTCATAGCTCCCCATTCTCTATACATCCTGGTTCGACTAAGATGTACCATGATATCAAGCAGTATTTTTGGCGGAGTGGTATGAAACAGGATGTGGCCACTTACGTCTCCAAATGTCTTACCTGCCAGCAGGTTAAGATCGAGCATCAGCGATCTGGCGGTCTCCTTCAACCGTTATATATTCTAGAGTGGAAGTGGGACAAAATCACCATGGATTTTGTTACTGGTCTTCCGCCTACCAAGAGGAAGCACGATGCAATTTGGGTTATCGTAGATCGACTTACCAAATCAGCTCATTTCTTACCGATCCGCAAGGAAGATCCGGTAAGTAAACTCGCCGATACGTATAGAAGAGAGATCATGAGACTCCATGGTGCACCATCCAGCATTGTCTCAGACAGAGATCTTCGATTCACTTCGCGCTTTTAGAAGAGTCTGCAGAAAGCTTGGGGTACACAACATAAGCTTAGCACGGCTTTTCACCCTCAAACGGACGGACAGTCGGAACAAACCATTCAGACATTGGAAGATATGTTGAGGTCATGTGCGTTGGAATGGACGGGTGATTGGGACGATTACATCTGTTTGGTGGAGTTTGCATACAACAACAGTTGGCACGCAAGTATCAAGTGTGGTCCTTTCGAGATGTTGTATGGTAGAAAGTGTCGCGCCCCAATCTGCTGGGATCAGGTTGGCGAGCGAACACTTGAAGGACCAGAAATCATAGAGATGACCAATGAAAAGATCGTTGTAGCTAAGCAGAAACTTCTGGAAGCACGGTCACGTCAGAAGAGTTACGCCGATAAGCATTGTAGGGACATACGTTTTAACGTAGGAGATCACGTCTTCCTTAAGGTTTCGCCGGCACGTGGTTTTAGACCCTTCGGGATTAAAGGGAAGCTTAGTACTCGTTTCATCGGACCGTTTGATATCATTGAACGAGTCGGTGAAGTATCTTACCGATTGGCGTTACCTCCGCAGCTTTCGCATGTGCACAATGTGTTTCATGTATCCTTACTCAGAGGGTACCAGTATCATCCCCTTCACATGGTTCAATATCCACTGGAACAGATACGTGAAGATCTCACTTTTATAGAAGAACCCGAACGAGTTCTTGACAGACAAGAACGAGTCATGAGAAGGAAGACGATTCCATTCGTCAAAATCCTATGGAGGGATCATACCGAGCGGGAAGCCACTTGGGAAACAGAGGAGTCTATCCGGGCTTCTTACCCTCATTTTATATTTTGAATTTGGGTAAGTTCTTCTTTTCTAGTTTACTTTATCTATAATTCGGGGACGAATTATTCTTTTTAGGGGGGAAGAGTTGTAAAACCCGCATGCTTTTACCATGAATAGTACCCTTAAGATCGTACGTACTAGATTAAAACTTACCTATTATAGCATGATTACGATTACGTGTTAGGATTTTACGTATTACGTATGTGTTAGAACACGATAAGTATTTACTACGCACGAGCACGCAATAATTATTCGACAATAATTAATCACGGACATGCGATCATGAAATCATGAACGTAATGAAATCACGAACTATTATTAATTACGTATATATATTTATTACGAGCGTAAATAAATATATTAGGTCACGATAATTATTTAACGAGAACACATTAAACGCGAACACAAATAAACACGAACGAACAATTAAACATCGAGACACGGAAAACGGTACGGGTACCCCATGTGGGGCCCCCTACCCGCGGAAACAAGGAAGAGATGGGCCAAGCCCATCTCAAAATTCACTAAAGAACGGTAAAGGGAAAAGTTACTACTCATTTTTTTCACTTTACAGAAGATTTTTGCAAAACCTAAAAAGTTATTTCTTCTCCTTCTTTTTCTTTTTGGCCGCCACCCATAAACACACCAAGGGGGTGTTTATTTGATTTTTGATCTTGGATTTGGTGCAAGTGTTCATGTTTGTTCATCCTTGTTTAGATCCACGCATTCGGTAAATTCTTTTAACCCTTTTCTTTTTGATTCGATTTATTAAATAATTAAGAACATGACGTGTTTTTTTAAAAACCTAATTAAAACATAGATCTAACATGAAAATGGTTTTTGGAGAAATCAAAAAGGATGGTTTAGGGGTGTTGTGTATTGGCCAGCGCCTAAACCGAACCCCAAGGGGGTCTCGGTTTGGATACTCGACCACCACCGAGACCATATGGTCCCGATTGGTTGGTGTGGGTCCCACGGCAGCAGCAAGACAAGGGGAACCCCGATGTGGTTCGGGGTATGGTGTCGATTTCATGTCCGGTTCATGGTTCTTAGTCAAGATCCGGTTCACGGTGTATGTTAAGATTATTATTTTTATATTCTTATGTTAAAAATTAAATTAACAAACATGACATGATTAATTTAATAACATGACTTAGTGAAATTGTGTATAATGCATTTCGTTTTTCTCAGTTCTTGCTGATTGAAAGTCCAACCAATTTCGGGTTTTTAACTGTTTTTGGTTGTTAATCTTTTTTGGATATTCTATTTGCTAATTCAACAAAGCCTTGTAAAACTGAAAAATATTACCTACTTATATGTAAAACATAGTGCACTTCCCAAATTTTATTCAAGTAATATTCAAAATGTAAATTTTAAAACTAAAAGGACTGAAAGTGTAAATTCTAGGAAATATAATTGCTTGAAATGAAAATTCTAACAAGTATAGGGACTGAAAATGCAAATCAGTAAACTAAAAGGATCAAAATTGTTAAACTTGTAACAAACTAACCAAATAGTAACAAAATAACAAACTTGCTAACTGATTTTTAACCAACTTCAAAACTGAAAGGACTAAAATGTGCAAACCCTAAAAAGATGGAAGATTAGCCATGATTAAAAACTGCTTGAAACAAGAAGGACCAAATTGCAAATTTAGAAACTTTATAAGCAAAAACGGGTTGGTAAGAAAAATAAGCTCGTTTGAGCATATTATTGAACCAAATTCGATGAAACCAATTGCAAAACACTCTAAGAACAAGAGAAGAGCTTTGAAGACCTGAAGCAGAAGCTAGTATCTGCACCTACTCTTACTCTCCCATCTGGTACGGGTGGATTTCAAATCTACAGTGATGCATCGGGGAAGGGACTTGGCTGTGTTCTCATGCAACATGGGAAAGTGATCGCGTACGCTTCACGGTAGTTTAAGCCTTAGGAAGAAAATTACCCCACGCATGACTTGGAACTTGCACCAGTGGTGTTTGCATTGAAGATATAGAGGCACTACTTGTATGGAGAATCATGTGACATTTTCACAGACCACAAGAGCTTGAAGTATATCTTCACTCAACGTGAATTGAACATGAGGCAGAGGAGATGGTTAGAGTTGTTGAAGGATTATTACATTAATCTACAGTATCATCCCGGAAAGGCAAATGTAGTAGCAGATGCTCTTAGCAGGAAGTCCGGAATGATCAACGACATTCAAATCGAAGAGGAGATCATAAGAGAATTGGAGCGACTTTACATCGAGATCATGGTACGTGGACAACACGGTTACTGGGCTAATCTTAGAGTAGAACCCGAGTTACTCTCTAAGATCAAGGAAGCCCAGAAGGATGACGGAGAAATCTGGGCGATAGTCTAGAATTTGGAGAAACAGACATAATTCAGAGTAGATGCAGATGGTATCGTATGGCAGGGCACGAGACTTTGTGTTCCTAATAACCAAGAATTCCGGGAAGCCTTGTTAGTTGAAGCACACAGCTCCCCATTCTCTATACGTCCTGGTTCGACTAAGATGTACCATGACATCAAGCAGTATTTTTGGCGGAGTGGTATGAAACAGGATGTGGCCACTTACGTCTCCAAATGTCTTACCTGCCAGCAGGTTAAGATCGAGCATCAGCGATCTGGCTGTCTCCTTCAACCGTTATATATTCTAGAGTGGAAGTGGGACAAAATCACCATGGATTTTGTTACTGGTCTTCCGCCTACCAAGAGGAAGCACGATGCAATTTGGGTTATCGTAGATCGACTTACCAAATCAGCTCATTTCTTACCGATCCGCAAGGAAGATCCGGTAAGTAAACTCGCCGATACGTATAGAAGAGAGATCATAAGACTCCATGGTGCACCATCCAGCATTGTCTCAGACAGAGATCTTCGATTTACTTCGCGCTTTTAGAAGAGTCTGCAGAAAGCTTGGGGTACACAACATAAGCTTAGCACGGCTTTTCACCCTCAAATGGACGGACAGTCGGAACAAACCATTCAGACATTGGAAGATATGTTGAGGTCATGTGCGTTGGAATGGACGGGTGATTGGGACGATTACATCTGTTTGGTGGAGTTTGCATACAACAACAGTTGGCACGCAAGTATCAAGTGTGGTCCTTTCGAGATGTTGTATGGTAGAAAGTGTCGCGCCCCAATCTGCTGGGATCAGGTTGGCGAGCGAACACTTGAAGGACCAGAAATCATAGAGATGACCAATGAAAAAATCGTTGTAGCTAAGCAGAAACTTCTGGAAGCACGGTCACGTCAGAAGAGTTACGCCGATAAGCATTGTAGGGACATACGTTTTAACGTAGGAGATCACGTCTTCCTTAAGGTTTCGCCGGCACGTGGTTTTAGACGCTTCGGGATTAAAGGGAAGCTCAGTACTCGTTTCATCGGACCGTTTGATATCATTGAACGAGTCGGTGAAGTATCTTACCGATTGGCGTTACCTCCGCAGCTTTCGCATGTGCACAATGTGTTTCATGTATCCTTACTCAGAGGGTACCAGTATCATCCCCTTCACATGGTTCAATATCCACTGGAACAGATACGTGAAGATCTCACTTTTATAGAAGAACCCGAACGAGTTCTTGACAGACAAGAACGAGTCATGAGAAGGAAGACGATTCCATTCGTCAAAATCCTATGGAACGATCATACCGAGCGGGAAGCCACTTGGGAAACAGAGGAGTCTATCCGGGCTTCTTACCCTCATTTTAAATTTTGAATTTGGGTATGTTCTTCTTTTCTAGTTTACTTTATCTATAATTCGGGGACGAATTATTCTTTTTAGGGGGGAAGAGTTATAAAACCCGCATGCTTTTACCATGAATAGTACCCTTAAGATCGTACGTACTAAATTAAAACTTTCCTATTATAGCATGATTACGATTACGTGTTAGGATTTTACGTATTACGTATGTGTTAGAACACGATAAGTATTTACTACGCACGAGCACGCAATAATTATTCGACAATAATTAATCACGGACATGCGATCATGAAATCATGAACGTAATGAAATCACGAACTATTATTAATTACGTATATATATTTATTACGAGCGTAAATAAATATATTAGGTCACGGTAATTATTTAACGAGAACACATTAAACGCGAACACAAATAAACACGAACGAACAATTAAACATCGAGACACGGAAAACGGTACGGGTACCCCATGTGGGGCCCCCTACCCGCGGAAACAAGGAAGAGATGGGCCAAGCCCATCTCAAAATTCACTAAAGAACGGTAAAGGGAAAAGTTACTACTCATTTTTTTCACTTTACATAAGATTTTTACAAAACCTAAAAAGTTATTTCTTCTCCTTCTTTTTCTTTTTGGCTGCCACCCATAAACACACCAAGGGGGTGTTTATTTGATTTTTGATCTTGGATTTGGTGCAAGTGTTCATGTTTGTTCATCCTTGTTTAGATCCACACATTCGGTAAATTCTTTTAACCCTTTTCTTTTTGATTCGATTTATTAAATAATTAAGAACATGATGTGTTTTTTTAAAAACCTAATTAAAACATAGATCTAACATGAAAATGGTTTTTGGAGAAATCAAAAAGGATGGTTTAGGGGTGTTGTGTGTTGGCCAGCGCCTAAACCGAACCCCAAGGGGGTCTCGGTTTGGATACTCGACCACCACCGAGACCATATGGTCCCGATTGGTTGGTGTGGGTCCCACGGCAGCAGCAAGACAAGGGGAACCCCGAAGTGGTTCGGGGTATGGTGTTGATTTCATGTCCGGTTCATGGTTCTTAGTCAAGATCCGGTCACGGTGTATGTTAAGATTATTATTTTTATAATCTTATGTTAAAAATTAAATTAACAAACATGACATGATTAATTTAATAACATGACTTAGTGAAATTGTGTATAATGCATTTCGTTTTTCTCAGTTCTTGCTAATTGAAAGTCCAACCAATATCGGGTTTTTAACTGTTTTTGGTTGTTAATCTTTTTTGGATATTCTATTTGCTAATTCAACAAAGCCTTGTAAAACTGAAAAATATTACCTACTTATATGTAAAACATAGTGCACTTACCAAATTTTATTCAAGTAATATTCAAAATGTAAATTTTAAAACTAAAAGGACTGAAAGTGTAAATTCTAGGAAATATAATTGCTTGAAATGAAAATTCTAACAAGTATAGGGACTGAAAATGCAAATCAGTAAACTAAAAGGATCAAAATTGTAAAACTTGTAACAAACTAACCAAATAGTAACAAAATAACAAACTTGCTAACAGATTTTTAACCAACTTCAAAACTGAAAGGACTAAAATGTGCAAACCCTAAAAAGATGGAAGATTAGCCATGATTAAAAACTGCTTGAAACAAGAAGGACCAAATTGCAAATTTAGAAACTTTATAAGCAAAAACGGGTTTGTAAGAAAAATAAGCTCGTTTGAGCTTATTACTGAACCAAATTCGATGAAACCAATTGCAAAACACTCTAAATTTAAAATAAGCTACGTCCGTAAGAGGATTTTGACTGAAAGTTCAAAATAAGCAAATAAAGACTTCAAGATAAGCCCAAAATAAGCTCTAGAACAAACTGAACAAGCACAACTTGATTTTCTTGCCAAAACTGATTAAGCAACTCAAATGATGAACGGGAAATCAAGTTAGAACAAATTTCATCAAGTATTAAGTTGGGAATTCGAATTAAGCTAAATTTGGCTTATCGTTGACCAAGCGTTGACCAAGAATTTTGTCAAAAAGCTGAAACACTCAAAAATCATGTAAAACCATATTCTAAGTGATTTTATGAAGAAAAATGGCTTAGTTAATGAATGAAATCAAAAGATCTCAAAAATCAGTTTCAAGTTACAAAAACTTAGCTTAACTCAGCTTTTCATGATTTTGCTTATTTCTCTTTACTGAATGAAAACTGTATAGAATGCTTTTGGAATCTGAAACTTTATGATATGAACTACAATTGAGAACAAGTTTGGTGAAATTTCATCAAAAATCCAACTAATGCAAGGCAAATGAAAATGAGAACTTTTTGAGAGCTAAACTGACTAAAATGAGACCCAAACTTTTTATGGCCAATTGCCTTTTTGAACAATAATATGACTTGAAACTTGTTCAAAACACTTAATAATGATCTAATGACTAAAATTGAGCTTAAAATTGCCAAGACTCAAAATTTGAAAACTCAATGTCAGCTAATACCAAACACTCCTTTATCTGAGATTATTGAGAATTTCCAAAGACTTTTAAAGAGCTGATTTAAACTGAATGAAATCCTTTATCAACCCAAACAAAGTGTTCAAAATGGAATGAATAAAAGCTGTTTGCAAGTATTTATCACTACTAAGACTCAAGTAAGGCAAGGATGCTAAAAATGACTGAAATAAGGCTATCACTAGAAAATAATCCAAAGTAGAAAGCAGTAAACAAGAATTAAGCTACAAGTAAGTGTACAATCAAACAATCAGTCAACTAAACAACTTTGATCAGGCAATCAACAAGATTTACACTAGGAAATATAGCATGACATTGACTTATTAAGTGGAACCAAAATCAGAACTTTTGAAACCTTTTGTAGTAACCATTGGGAAGAAGAGGAGTGCTGAACTCTCTTATCCTAGTGATAACCACCACCTTATCACTAGATCATCAATCTACTATCAACATCAGCTACAAATCAACTAGAATTCATCATTATGGCATGAAAACTTCAAAAAGGCTAAGGCTTGAACTGAAATCTACTCAACAGCTACAAATCTTCTTCAAAGTTAGTTATGATCATTCAATGATCATAACAAACTCAATGCAGCAACACAATGATCAAGTAGAAGCAAGATATGAACAGTAGAATGAAGATGAGATTTGGCGAGAAATGGAGAATTCAAATTTTATTCATGGAAATTTGTTACAAAGTTGTTAGAATGAAGCTAACTAACTAACTAACTCAAGAGTGTGTCAAACTCTTGAGTAGTTAAGCTAAAAAGGAAGAAAGATGAAAGGAAAATGAAAAGTGTGTGTTTTTACAATTTTTAACTACCTGTTACAAATGAGGACTAGCAGGCTATTTATAGGCTTGAAGAAGGAGTTTGTTGGGGATGATGACGTGCTGAGACCAATCCCAGGTCTCCACGTGGCATGATTCTGTAAAACTGATCTTCAAAGTATGAACAAGAATTGGGGTTTTCTTCTTGAGTTGATTTCATGTTAATTGGTGATGACCAATGAATTCGTCTCTAAAAAATAAGCAACTTTGGTGTTAACAACTTTTCATGAAATCGCCTCTAGCTAAAAAACGATCCTGGGAAAATTTTGGTTTCTTGAAGATAACACGTGTCATGCTCTAATTGGTTGAAATGAAGTCACACGGATTACACTGTTGAGATATTGTCATTTAATGTGGCGGCTGAGTGGGTATTTAATGCATATTGTTTGGCAATCCGTGTGCAATATATGCTTGCTTCTCATTGGCCCAAACTTGCATCACATGGATTGATCTTGAACTAGTTTCCAAAATAGGCAGATTTAGCCCCTAAACTTTGGCAGTTTGCACTTTAAGGCTTGTACTTCATTTCTTTGGCACTTTTAGTCCTTCCAACTTCATCTTTGAGCAGAATTGGTCCTTTGACTTTGTTGACTTGATAGTTGACCAATTTTGACTTTGATCTTGTCTTTTTACAATATTTGCACTTTAGTCCTTCAACTTTGGCAGTTTGTCAAGATAGGTCCTTGTACTTCAAAGTCTTGTCACTTTTGATCCTTCTTTGTCTTTTTCATCCATTTAAGCTTGATTTTTCCTTGTTTGCTTGAAAATGTATCCTTTTACCTACACAAGTGAACACAAACACAAACATACCACATAATACTGTTTTTGCAAGATAAATTGGTATTTTGCTTCATGTTTTAGGGTTATTTGTTGATAAATGGATATGAGTTTAAGCTCATATCAAATCCCCTACACTTGAACATTGTCATGTCCTCATGCAATTATATATTTTAAAGCTCAAATTTACATTCTCCTCATAATTAACCCACCTTGGCCAAATGAGATGATTTGAAATTGTGTATAATGCAGTTCGTTTTTCTCAGTTCTTGCTAATTGAAAGTCCAATCAATATCGGGTTTTTAACTGTTTTTGGTTGTTAATCTTTTTTGGATATTCTATTTGCTAATTCAACAAAGCCTTGTAAAACTGAAAAATATTACCTACTTATATGTAAAACATAGTGCACTTACCAAATTTTATTCAAGTAATATTCAAAATGTAAATTTTAAAACTAAAAGGACTGAAAGTGTAAATTCTAGGAAATATAAATGCTTGAAATGAAAATTCTAACAAGTATAGGGACTGAAAATGCAAATCAGTAAACTAAAAGGATCAAAATTGTAAAACTTGTAACAAACTAACCAAATAGTAACAAAATAACAAACTTGCTAACTGATTTTAACCAACTTCAAAACTGAAAGGACTAAAATGTGCAAACCCTAAAAAGATGGAAGATTAGCCATGATTAAAAACTGCTTGAAACAAGAAGGACCAAATTGCAAATTTAGAAACTTTATAAGCAAAAACAGGTTTGTAAGAAAAATAAGCTCGTTTGAGCTTATTACTGAACCAAATTCGATGAAACCAATTGCAAAACACTCTAAATTCAAAATAAGCTACGTCTGTAAGAGGATTTTGGCTGAAAGTTCAAAATAAGCAAATAAACACTTCAAGATAAGCCCAAAATAAGCTCTAGAACAAACTGAACAAGCACAACTTGATTTCTTGCCAAAACTGATTAAGCAACTAATAACTAGGGTTTTCCCTAATTAAAAAGATTCGTCTAAGTTGGTCTAATCGAATTGATCTTAGCTCTCTATGTGACTTTGTTTTATTTTGGTGGAAACAAAGATGTGTCGTTGTAGTGTTTAAAATTAAAAAGGTGTAAAACAATTAAAGTAAAAGTGCTCTTAAAGTAAATCTAAGTCTAATTAAAGTAAGGGTGCAAGTATTTTAAAGCGAGGCTGAAATTAAAGGGCACTAAAGTAAAATGACGCAAACTTAAATCTAATTAAGGCAAACTTAAAACGCGACTAAAACTAAGGCAAGTCTAAAATAAAACTAAGGCAAATAATCTTAAAGTGCAATTAAATAAAAGGCAGGAAGAATAAAACTTGAAAATAAAAATCAAAGACAAAAATTAATAAGAACCTGAATACAGCTCATTCGGAATAAACCTTCGTTTGGAATAATCACTCGTCCTAAATGTCACCTTCGGTTGAAATGATTCTTCTTCACTTGGAATATTACCAAAATCCTTGATCCGGAACTAGTTGATCTGAATATGTCACTTATCCAAAACAATCCTTCGTTCGGAACTTTACTGATTCGGAACTTGTAAAATCTGCCTTGATTCGGAAGTATTTTGTCACCCCTGATTCGGAAGTTTCCGAGTGAAGCCCCTTGATTCGGAAGTTTAGAACTTCCGAATGAACCTTTCTTGAGTCGGAACTTACCCCTTGATCCGGAAGTTTATGACTTCCGAATGAAAAGTCTTGATGCGGAACTTGATCCTTGATTCAGAACTTTGAGTTGATTCGGAACTTTTGAGAAGTTCCGGATGAAACCCTTGGTTCGGAACTTTGGAGTTCCGAATGAATTCTCTTGGTTCGGAAGTTTTCACTTCGTCCAGAACTTTGAAAGTTCCGGATGAACAAGTTTGGCTCGGAAGATTTGTTGAGTTAAAATCTTCCGAATTAAGCCTTGATTCGGAACTTTAGAAGTTCCGAATAAACACTTTCCCTCCTTCTTGGTTCGGAACTTTTCCTGGAAAGATCAGAAACAAAGCAAACACCCCCGAAGAACAAGGAGATACAGTAACAGCAGGTATAACCACAAATTAATAAAAATAACTCAAACGATTAAATAAAAACAACCACGAATCAACAGTAATTACAGACAAACAATTTAAAACACGAAATCAAACAACTTTAACCAAAATAATCAAAAACCACTTGGATCAAAATAAAAGCATGATCATGAACATAACATAAACACATGAATCAAAGAATAAGAAAGGTAGATAAGAGATTGACAAGATAAAATAAAGATTTGACAAGAATTAAAATGAAAACTTACTTGGAATTAAATGGTAATTAAGGTGCATAACAAGGTAATTAAATTGACAAGAAAGTAAATGACAAGGTATTTAAATGTGGAAGACTAATTGTCACACTTAGCCAACAAAGAGAAATGATAAACATCCTAGTCTATATATAGGGGAGGATTAAGGAAGCTTCCTCCCCTCCTTCCTTTCTTGTTAATTGCAAGATTAAGTCCCTTTCTTCTTAATTCTTCATTAATTGCGTCATTAGTCCTTTTCTTCTAATCTTCTTTAAACTTGGACTTAAGGGACTTTTGGCTTCGGGATTTCTTCGAACTCGTCTTTAAATTCTTCAATAAAATAGACTTGAATTCTTCGGCTTTTGATAAACTTCCGTCTTTTGACTTTTTCTTCGATAAATCTTCAGAATTGGTCGTGGACTTCCGTTCTTTTTGCACTCTTGACTTCTTGACTTCGTCTTTCATCCTTTTCTTCAATAAAAGTCCGTAAATTCCCGTGAATGTCCGTGTTTTCTCCACTTTTCACCTTTTCATCCTAAATCACAACAAAAACACAAACCACGCATAATTCCGACATAAAAGACATAAAATGCACGTTTTGGCTTGGTTATTATTGTAGTTAAGTGGTAGAAAAGATGGGTGTTTACACACCTATCAAATCCCCTACACTTGACCATTGCAATGTCCTCATGCAATGCATTAGTTACAAAGCAAGATCATTCCACGTTGGCCTTTATTAAAGAGATAGAAGATTAAAGACATACAAAATAAAGAAATCAAAAGCATACCTTGGGTTTTGAAAATGTCATGAATAATCATTATCCTCAAGTTTTCACTTTCTCCAAACCAAGCTTAAAAACGAGATCATTGTTATTATAAGTTAGTAAGCTAACACGAACTCATGTGGGCTAATTATTCACTTAGACTCCCTTATTCCTAGGGGTATCTCTTATATTTTATTGTTGTCTTGAATGATCACGAGGATGCATTGTTTGACTTATTTCGATAGTTATTTAGTCTGAAAATAAAGTGAACGATCTAATCAATTGTTAGCTAAAGGACCAAATCTTTTAAAACTGCTTCTCGGGACCTCATAAAGTTCATATCTTGGCATAACTCGCTTCGCGATTTGAGACCTTTCTCGGACCGATATTTGGCAGCGACTTCATACTTCAAATCTTGAGAGACGTTCATGAAATAATGGTCTTCTCTTCATATAGGAATTTCTTCACTTGAAGTTTTGAGAGATTCATACTTGGACCACGACTTCTTCATTTTTCTCCAATCTTTATTTTGGACTTTGATATACAACGATCCGCCTCCTTTTATGACTTGGATCTATTTATCCTCATACCTTGTTAGGGTCTTTTCGGATACACTTCTCCATGACTTTTGGGGAGTTTTGCTTTACGTCGTGTGTCTCGATCCTTCATATTGATTTTCTATAAATGATTCTTCACATCACTTTGGATCTTTAGCAACAAAACATAGCCCTCATGTCTTGTTAGGGCCTTTTCGGACTCGCCAATCTTCGCGTCCCGCTTCAATAAGTTATGCCTTGGCTATGAACTCTAATCCATACCGAGCAACTTTTAAACGATCTGGGGCTAGAAGCTAAGTAACTTTTCAAATCGTACAACCTTATTTATTAGCAGATAAATTTATTAGCAAGCGATAGGAGAATAGGCTTATAATTAACTCACATAAATTCACGAAAGAATACCGGACTTATAATTGGCTCTATCATCTCTCGTTCTCCACAGTTTAAAATCTCAAGTAATGAGACTCGTGGATACTTAGCCTATTAAATCAAAATTTTGGGTTTTCGAGTCGCCTATAGGATCTTGCAAATTCTTGGACTTTTTCAAGTTTAGAAATCGCATTTTAAAGTTCCCTTGATAAACGACTCTCTAGGATCAATTATAGGAACTTGCGAAAAGTTCTTGTTCTTAGCCCGTGAGAGTTAAGACTTTCTCGTTTTATAGCTCCCTATATAAAAGCTTAGCAAAACTTGACTTAAACATGTTAAGGATACTAGCTAGAGTAAACTCGGGTTGAGTCAAAAGATTCACAACGTTTGAAAATTAAAACCACTTATTCAAAGATTTATTCTAGCAAAGAAAGAAAATAACTATACAAAAGGGAAAAACTAATAGGCCAATATAGATCAAAAATTTTGAAAAATGTCGAAAAATTGATTTTCCGGTTAAAATGAGGACAAATACAAGGAAAAGACCACTTAACTTCGATAGAAGTCCCCCCTACACTTAAGATAAACATTGTCCTCAATGTTTAAGCATGTGGGAGTAAACTCCCCTACACTTAGGACATTGTGCACGTTGTTTAAATCTCGCTAAGGAAAAGACAACTAAAGAGATTCCTATTTTAATATTGAGAAAATATAAAATAGTGAATCGAAAAGAGTTTAGGATAGAACCGGGAAGAAGTAGAACATGGAATCACGGGTCGTCAAGAATCATCAAGAGTGGATCATTGAAGCTCGAATCCCTGATTAAGAAGTGAGGAGAGGAAATAGCAATCCAAAGGGTCCCCCCTACACTTATGGTAAAGAAAGCGAAAGGATAGATGCATGGGTTGCCTCCCAAGAAGCGCTTGATTTTTGTTAACCGAGTCATTAGCCTGACTCGACCTTGATCATCAACGGAAGAAGCATGAGACATATCCACCCGGATCAAAGACATAGTTTTCATCCATCAAATAACAAGAACTTAAGGCGAACAAGGCAAGCCAAAAGAGAAGTGGCAAGGTTCCCTTAAGCAGTGATGGAGCACAGTAGAAGCAAGGATGAAGTGGTGCAAGCATGTCTTCAATGGGTCCAAAGATTTTTCCTTTTATTTCATCAGGTGGATACTGAGATGGCTTAAAGACTTCAATACCGGGGTCGAACACCTTTTCCTTTAAGGGAAAATAGCACTCAGGCTCAGCCGAGTGTGAAGAAGATCCGCAAAGAAGCACAACCTCGTCCTCAGAAGGGGGACAAAGAGGTGTCAAATCATAAGTGCAACGGATTTCGGTGTCGACCGGTTTCTTCTCCTTGGACAAAATGCCCTTCAAATCCAAAGTAGGATCAAGACGATAATCTTCAAAGTCCAAAGGAGGAGCATCACTCTCATGAGGGAAGTATGTGTTGAGAAATTCAGAGAAATCTTCCTCAAATGAATAATCGTCCAAAGTAGGATCGAGTGATGGCGGAGGATCTTCATCATGTGAAGAATCGCTCGATAGAGTATCAGCCTCATCAAAATCATCGAAAGTGGGCAGCTCGGGATACTCAGAAGTACAATCAAAATCATCCGAGTCTGAGCTAGAATCATCATCATCATAAGCATCAAAGACCGGTTGAGAATCATAAATGGGAGAAGCGTCCAAAGTAGGGAGAGAATCATCCACATCATCTTCAAAAAGTGGATTATCAGTGGAAGACTCGAGTAAAGGATTATCGTAGACGGTAAAGTCATCGAGCACATTTATCATATTCACTGATTCTCGGCCTCCAAAGGATTTTCCTGTAAGCTTCCTCATTTTAAAAACTTTTGAATCATCCCCGACTCGTAAGATTAACTCACCTTCGGCCACATCTACTAAAGCACGTCCGGTTCTCAAGAATGGCCGACCAAGTATTAAAGGAATACGAGGGTCCATTTCATAATCAACTACGACAAAATCGACCGGGAAAGTAAATGTGCCAACTTTGATAAACACGTCTTCGGCTATACCAACGGGGTAAGCTAGAGTGCGGTTTGCAAGTTCAAGAGTCATCTTTGTTGGAATGAGGTCGGGCAATGATAGTGTTTTCCAAACACTGAGTGGCATCAAATTAATACTAGCCCCGAGATCAGCGAGGGCAGTAAATTTATCAGTTTTGTTGAACACGCAAGGCAACACAAAACGACCGGGATCTCCAAGTTTTTCCGGAAGTTCTCTAAGAAGGATTGCAGAGCAGTTTTCATTTAATCGTGTGTTGGCGAGTTCAATCAGCTTCTCTTTCTTGCTAAGCAATTCCTTGAATGCTTTGACAAATTTCGGCATGTGGCAAAGTGCTTCAACAAGGCTAATGTTGATGGTCATTTTAGATAGCATATCCACATATTTCGATACTTGACAGTCATTCTTGGTTAGCTCGTTGGTCTTGCCTATGCGAGAAGGGTATGGGATTCTAGGTTGATAAGGGTTAGGTGAAGGTGTAGTCGGTGAAGGTTGTGATGGTGAAGGGTCCTTCCGAGATACATCGTCATGACGAGGCGGAGACGGTAATGTTGTACTAACACTAGGGGTAGGAGGAGTAGGGATATATGGTGGTGGAGGAGGTGTAGATGATGGTGGTGGGTCAGGTGGATTGACAATGGTAATTCCACTACGCGTAGTTATAGCACTCACATTAGCTCGCGGATTGGTGACGGTGTTTGAAGGTAGAGAACCCGAAGAAGGAGAAGGTTGAGCTTCGGGCAAGAAACTAGCCAACTGATTCTTTAATTCAGTTGTTTGAGTGATGAAGGAGGATTGAAGATTATCACGAACCTCGGTTCTGATGTCATTTCCTTGCTTCAAGATATCTCCTTTCAAATTGATTATTTGGCTTTGTAGATTCTTGATTTGCTCACCTTGAGTTCTCATGATGGTGTCAACATCGGGATTAATGGGTGGGTGTTGTTGGGTGGGTGGTTGATAAGGGTTAGAAGCACGAGGTGGGATTTGGTTGCTTCTATTGTAGTTGTTGGCGGGATTTTGGTTTTGAGGAGAAAAACTGGGTGAAAGGAAATTGTTTGAACGGTAGCTCAACAGGTTTCTATCCCCTTGTTGTCTAGCTTGGTAATTTTCCGGTGAATAATTACCGTAAGCAGCATACACATTTTCTGGATGTCCTTGTGTCGAAGGACAATCGGTGTATGAGTGAGGACCGCCACATGTTTCACAAGGATTAGCAACCGCTTTAACTTGTTGTTGTTGTTGGTTTGAAGCGAGAAGCGTAATACTTTTGCTCATTTCGGCCATCATGCGGGTGAGTTCGGTCATCTCAGGGTTTGCTGAGGTAGAGGAAACATTGACTCTCGGGTTGTTCCTTGAAGATGCAGAGGAATCCCAGTTCTTGTGGTGAGTAGTCATGTTCTCAATTAACTCTCTACACTCCTCGGGTCTCCTTTTCATGAATGTGCCACCGGCGGCTGCATTGATCGTATCACGATCTCGAAAACTCAAACCGTTGTAGAAAGTATTAATCAATGTGACGGGAAGCATGTTGTGGTTTGGACAACGGTCGATCAAGACATTATATCTCTCCCAAGCGTCAAAAAGAGATTCATCAGGGTCTTGCATGAAACTGCTGATCTGCTTGCGAAGACTTGTGACCATGGATGGTGGAAAGTAGCGCGATAGAAAGCGTTGAGTCATGTCATCCCAAGTGTGAATAGAATTCTTCGGGAGACGCTCAAACCATTTCTCGGCATGATGCGATAAAGTATGTGGGAAGAGTTGTAGGCGAAGTACATCCATTGTGGCCCCAGGCAACTTCATGCTTTGGGTGATTGTAATGAACTTGTCGAGGTGTTTGTTGGCATCATCATCAGGCAATCCTCTAAATGGGTTTGTTTGCACTTGCTGAATCATGTGGTGCTTCAACGAAAACTCAGGAGCGTTGATTTGCATCGGCGCAATCGGTCCTCCTCGTCCAAACATGGTTGGTTGACAAAGTTCCTCCATGGTCCGAAGATCGGGCTGTGGAAGAGCATTGTTGTTATTATTATTATTGAGGTTCGGTGGAATGTTGTTGTTGTTAACACCTGCCATATCTAAATCTTCTTGAGGCTCGGGCTCTTGATAATTAGAAGATCTAGTACGCATACACCTGAAAATGCAAAAGAAAACAAAACCAAACACAAAGACAATATATATACACAATAAAGATAAAATCTTTTTGGATTTTTGAAATTTTTAATTTTTATGGTTTTTTATCAATTTTTAATTTTTATGAGTTTTTGGAATTTTTTATGCAAGAAAAGTAACGTTCACAAGTGAACGGATCCCAAAAAGCAACGTGTCTCTCACAGAAAACTGTTGATCTTAATGAAAAGAGCCGGCAGCGGCGCCATTTTAATAACTAGGGTTTTCCCTAATTAAAAAGATTCGTCTAAGTTGGTCTAATCGAATTGATCTTAGCTCTCTATGTGACTTTGTTTTATTTTGGTGGAAACAAAGATGTGTCGTTGTAGTGTTTAAAATTAAAAAGGTGTAAAAAAATTAAAGTAAAAGTGCTCTTAAAGTAAATCTAAGTCTAATTAAAGTAAGGGTGCAAGTATTTAAAAGCGAGGCTGAAATTAAAGGGCACTAAAGTAAAATGACGCAAACTTAAATCTAATTAAGGCAAACTTAAAACGCGACTAAAACTAAGGCAAGTCTAAAATAAAACTAAGGCAAATAATCTTAAAGTGCAATTAAATAAAAGGCAGGAAGAATAAAACTTGAAAATAAAAATCAAAGACAAAAATTAATAAGAACCTGAATACAGCTCATTCGGAATAAACCTTCGTTTGGAATAATCACTCGTCCTAAATGTCACCTTCGGTTGAAATGATTCTTCTTCACTTGGAATATTACCAAAATCCTTGATCCGGAACTAGTTGATCTGAATATGTCACTTATCCAAAACAATCCTTCGTTCGGAACTTTACTGATTCGGAACTTGTAAAATCTGCCTTGATTCGGAAGTATTTTGTCACCCTTGATTCGGAAGTTTCCGAGTGAAGCCCCTTGATTCGGAAGTTTAGAACTTCCTAATGAACCTTTCTTGAGTCGGAACTTACCCCTTGATCCGGAAGTTTATGACTTCCGAATGAAAAGTCTTGATGCGGAACTTGATCCTTGATTCGGAACTTTGAGTTGATTCGGAACTTTTGAGAAGTTCCGGATGAAACCCTTGGTTCGGAACTTTGGAGTTCCGAATGAATTCTCTTGGTTCGGAAGTTTTCACTTCATCCGGAACTTTGAAAGTTCCGGATGAACAAGTTTGGCTCGGAAGATTTGTTGAGTTAAAATCTTCCGAATGAAGCCTTGATTCGGAACTTTAGAAGTTCCGAATGAACACTTTCCCTCCTTCTTGGTTCGGAACTTTTCCTGGAAAGATCAGAAACAAAGCAAACACCCCCGAAGAACAAGGAGATACAGTAACAGCAGGTATAACCACAAATTAATAAAAATAACTCAAACGATTAAATAAAAACAACCACGAATCAACAGTAATAACAGACAAACAATTTAAAACGCGAAATCAAACAACTTTAACCAAACTAATCAAAAACCACTTGGATCAAAATAAAAGCATGATCATGAACATAACATAAACACATGAATCAAAGAATAAGAAAGGTAGATAAGAGATTGACAAGATAAAATAAAGATTTGACAAGAATTAAAATGAAAACTTACTTGGAATTAAATGGTAATTAAGGTGCATAACAAGGTAATTAAATTGACAAGAAAGTAAATGACAAGGTATTTAAATGTGGAAGACTAATTGTCACATTTAGCCAACAAAGAGAAATGATAAACATCCTAGTCTATGTATAGGGGAGGATTAAGGAAGCTTCCTCCCCTCCTTCCTTTCTTGTTAATTGCAAGATTAAGTCCCTTTCTTCTTAATTCTTCATTAATTGCGTCATTAGTCCTTTTCTTCTAATCTTCTTTAAACTTGGACTTAAGGGACTTTTGGCTTCGGGATTTCTTCGAACTCGTCTTTAAATTCTTCAATAAAATAGACTTGAATTCTTCGGCTTTTGATAAACTTCCGTCTTTTGACTTTTTCTTCGATAAATCTTCAGAATTGGTCGTGGACTTCCGTTCTTTTTGCACTCTTGACTTCTTGACTTCGTCTTTCATCCTTTTCTTCAATAAAAGTCCGTAAATGCCCGTGAATGTCCGTGTTTTCTCCACTTTTCACCTTTTCATCCTAAATCACAACAAAAACACAAACCACGCATAATTCCGACATAAAATACATGTTTTGGCTTGGTTATTATTGTAGTTAAGTGGTAGAAAAGATGGGTGTTTACACACCTATCAGCAACTCAAATGATGAACGGGAAATCAAGTTAGAACAAATTTCATCAAGTATTAAGCTAGGAATTCGAATTAAGCTAAATTTGGCTTATCGTTGACCAAGCGTTGACCAAGAATTTTGTCAAAAAGCTGAAACACTCAAAAATCATGTAAAACCATATTCTAAGTGATTTTATGAAGAAAACTGGCTTAGTTAATGAATGAAATCAAAAGATCTCAAAAATCAGTTTCAAGTTACAGAAACTTAGCTTAACTCAGCTTTTCATGATTTTGATTATTTCTCTTTACTGAATGAAAACTGTATAGAATGCTTTTGGAATCTGAAACTTTATGATATGAACTACAATTGTGAACAAGTTTGGTGAAATTTCATCAAAAATCCAACTAATGCAAGGCAAATGAAAATGAGAACTTTTTGAGAGCTAAACTGACTAAAATGAGACCCAAACTTTTTATGGCCAATTGCCTTTTTGAACAGTAATATGACTTGAAACTTGTTCAAAACACTTAGTAATGATCTAATGACTAAAATTGAGCTTAAAATTGCCAAGACTCAAAACTTGAAAACTCAATGTCAGCTAATACCAAACACTCCTTTATCTGAGATTATTGAGAATTTCCAAAGACTTTTAAAGAGCTGATTTAAACTGAATGAAATCCTTTATCAACCCAAACTAAGTGTTCAAAATGGAATGAATAAAAGCTGTTTGCAAGTATTAATCACTACTAAGACTCAAGTAAGGCAAGGATGCTAAAAATGACTGAAATAAGGCTATCACTAGAAAATAATCCAAAGTAGAAAGCAGTAAACAAGAATTAAGCTACAAGTAAGTGTACAATCAAACAATCAGTCAACTAAACAACTTTGATCAGGCAATCAACAAGATTTACACTAGGAAATATAGCATGCCATTGACTTATTAAGTGGAACCAAAATCAGAACTTTTGAAACCTTTTGTAGTAACCATTGGGAATAAGAGGAGTGCTGAACTCTCTTATCCTAGTGATAACCACCACCTTATCACTAGATCATCAATCTACTATCAACATCAGCTACAAATCAACTAGAATTCATCATTATGGCATGAAAACTTCAAAAAGGCTAAGGCTTGAACTGAAATCTACTCAACAGCTACAAATCTTCTTCAAAGTCAGTTATGATCATTCAATGATCATAACAAACTCAATACAGCAACACAATGATCAAGTAGAAGCAAGATATGAACAGTAGAATGAAGATGAGATTTGGCGGGAAATGGAGAATTCAAATTTTATTCATGGAAATTTGTTACAAAGTTGTTGGAATGAAGCTAACTAACTAACTAACTCAAGAGTGTGTCAAACTCTTGAGTAGTTAAGCTAAAAAGGAAGAAAGATGAAAGGAAAATGAAAAGTGTGTGTTTTTACAATTTTTAACTACCTGTTACAAATGAGGACTAGCAGGCTATTTATAGGCTTGAAGAAGGAGTTTGTTGGGGATGATGACGTGTTGAGACCAATCCCAGGTCTCCACGTGGCATGATTCTGCAAAACTGATCTTCAAAGTATGAACAAGAATTGAGGTTTTCTTCTTGAGTTGATTTCATGTTAATTGGTGATGACCAATGAATTCGTCTCTCAAAAATTAGCAACTTTGGTGTTAACAACTTTTCATGAAATCGCCTCTAGCTAAAAAACGATCCTGGGAAAATTTGGTTTCTTGAAGATAACACGTGTCATGCTCTAATTGGTTGAAATGAAGTCACACGGATTACACTGTTGAGATATTGTCATTTAATGTGGCGGCTGAGTGGGTATTTAATGCATATTGTTTGGCAATCCGTGTGCAATATATGCTTGCTTCTCATTGGCCCAAACTTGCATCACATGGATTGATCTTGAACTAGTTTCCAAAATAGGCAGATTTAGCCCCTAAACTTTGGCAGTTTGCACTTTAAGGCTTGTACTTCATTTCTTTGGCACTTTTAGTCCTTCCAACTTCATCTTTGAGCAGAATTGGTCCTTTGACTTTGTTTACTTGATAGTTGACCATTTTTGACTTTGATCTTGTCTTTTTACAATATTTGCACTTTAGTCCTTCAACTTTGGCAGTTTGTCAAGATAGGTCCTTGTACTTCAAAGTCTTGTCACTTTTGATCCTTCTTTGCCTTTTTCATCCATTTAAGCTTGATTTTTCCTTGTTTGCTTGAAAATGTATCCTTTTACCTACACAAGTGAACACAAACACAAACATACCACATAATACTGTTTTTGCAAGATAAATTGGTATTTTGCTTCATGTTTTAGGGTTATTTGTTAATAAATAGATATGAGTTTAAGCTCATATCAAATCCCCTACACTTGAACATTGTCATGTCCTCATGCAATTATATATTTTAAAGCTCAAATTTACATTCTCCTCATAATTAACCCACCTTGGCCAAATGAGATGCATCTACACTACTCTAAACTACATGATGCATGATTTTGACTTTTAATAATGCAATGAACAAAATACAATTCTATCTATATATTTTTTATTTTTCTTGAAATGGTTTTGATGGAAATAACTCATAAATAATTCAATGGCTTAGATTAGGGCTTGGGTACCATGGACACTTATCACCCTCAAGTTTCACTTTCCCCATACCAAGCTTAAAAATGGGATCATTGTATTCACAAGTAAAAAGTGCATCAACTTATTCATGACAATTAAATGTTGAACCGGTTATTATTTGAGCAAATTGCTTGTGGGCAAATTTGTCATTTATTCAAGTGTGAAGTATAAGAAGTGTAAAATCCAAAAATAAGGAAGCACGGTTTTAATCCTAAGAAATCCTCTCATCCATTACTTGAAAAACCGCTCACAATTAATATAAGTCCATTTCAAGAATAATAAGTCATTTGCCTTATATGTAAAATCCTCATGTCATGCTTTCATAAGTAGCTACACACTCGCTAAGGAAAGAAAAATAAAACTCACGCAATAATTTACATCCGCCATCTTTTTGAGACTTTGGATCTTCAATCCCGCAACCCGTCTAGGTAATATTGGATTGGAGCAATCTATTGAATCCCCGCAACCCGTCAAGGTAATATTGGAACTCAATAGTCACTATAATTAACACCACACTGCCCCTCTTGGGAGTCTTGTATAATTATTTTTTTTTCTTTTCTTTTCCTTTTTTTCTAGCCACTCATTTTTTTTCATAAGCCGCTCTTATTTTTCTTTATTCCTCACTAAGAAATTTGAAAAGAATAAAAGGAAAAACACCCGCTAAATATTGAGCATGACATAAGTCTTGTACACATAAAACATTCTAACTTAGAATCTTAAGACGTACTCATATCAACCATGAATGATTAGCCAAAAATGCATAAGAGATTACAAACCAATTAAAACCGTTCTTGATTATTTATTAACAATTATATACATGCGAAGAAAATAGATGTTAAGAAGAGAAAGGTTTAGCCACAAGTAATTATCATGAAGTTTATCTAGCCCTTTTACACTTGCTTCAACTCTATCATTTCCCATTCTCCACAAATTTAAAATTTCAAATAATGAGATTGGTGGATGCTTAGCCTAATAGACCAATGAAGGACTATATGGTTAAGGATACTAGCTAGAGAGTTCTTAGATAAGCAAACTCGCGTTGAGTCAAAATATCCATGGCGGGCCTAATATGTCAAAGAAGTCTAAACTTGTTAAAACCATGCTTTATTTTATTTTCTTTTCTTTTTATATATTTTGATGAAAAATAAAAGAAAAGATATATACAATGCAAATGTGTTATGCAAAATGATTGATGCAAAAATTATGAATGCATATTTTTGTTGGCCAAAGTAGATCAAAAATTTGAAAAATGTCGAAAAATCAATTTTCCATGTTATCATGCAAGACAATGACAAGTTCTAGGTAAGGTCACTTCGATAGAAGACCCCCCTACACGTAAGCTAAACATTGTCCTCAATGTTTAAGAGAATGGAAGTATAAAAACTTCCCCTACACTTATGACAATGAATAGACTTTGCTTAACCCAAGTTAAGGAAAGGACAACTATTAGTGAAATCATGTTTAAGCACAAGGTGTCAATGAAAAATCACTATAGTAACGAAGTGAACCGGATACAAGAGCCTCCTCCATAAGCTCCAAAGCATGAGATGAGTGAGCAACCCTTCAAACAATCATTAAGACAAAAGAAGGTCTCCTCTACACTTATCTCCAAGTCTATACCTTTATTTCTAACCTACAACATTCTAAACCTAGTTATACGATGCTTGAGTTAATGAGTCTCTAGCTCGACTCGTCCCACACTTAAAAGTGTCTAAAACCAATCATGGAGAAGAAAAATTTTTCCCTTTTTAAGAAAAATCTCCATGATGAGGTAAAACAAGTGTTCATTTATCAAAACTCCATAAATATCCCCCAGGATCAAATACATAATTACCCTCCCACTTATAACACAATTCAACAACTAGCTTCCCAAGAAATGGTAAAAAGAATGAGGTGTAGTTCTCCAAAATGGTTTCCCATATGTTCTTCCCAAGGTGATAGTGTAAAGCTCTCAAATCTTTCACAAGGTTTCCTTTTGTTGCATCAGGCGGATACTGAGATGGTTTAGCAAGCTCTATGCCAGGATCAAAAATCCATTCCTTGATGGGAAAACAACAAGTGTTGGTTGCCTTAGAAGATTCTCCTTTGTAGTTCACATGGTGAGAGAAAGGTTGTGAAGGCATGGGTAACAACAAGCTCTTGGAAGGAACCATCATGACTTGTTTTCCTTTATCACTTTGAAAGGCTGAGGTGGGTAAGGAAAAAGGTAAAGGATCATCATTCAATAGAGATTCTAAATAGAGTATGTCCCCCTCCTCATCAAGATAACCAAGAGTGTACTCAAAAGATATATCCTCCGCTAAAAACGCATTACTCTCATCCATTATAGAATCCTCCTCATCACCATAAACATCATAGATTGGACTATCAAAAATTGGTGATCCCTCAAAACCAAAGGAAGTATGATCATCAACAAATGGAGAGTCACAAGTAGAAAGCTCATCATCACTATAGTCATCATATGTTGGTAAATCACAAAGAGAAGATTCTCCATCACTAAAGTCCTCATAAACATGGTTATCATTGTGGAAAAGTGGATTGTCATATGGAGTTTCACCAAAGTTTAGCTCTTGGGGTTCATGAAAATCCAGGGAGGAAGTAATGGAAGCAATGGTCTCAATATGCGGTAAATCATAATCTCCACTTGAACAAGCTTCATAAAGTACTCATCACAAACTTCATCAAGAAGATCATCGTGTGTTTCCTCCTCATGCACAACATCAATATGTTTTACCGCTTCGGGCTCATTAGACTTTTTAGACAACTTCCCCATGTTAAAGACAACTCTCTCATCTCCTACCCGCATTGTAAGTTCTCCTTCCGCCACATCGATTAAAGTACGACCCGTTCTCAAAAATGGCCTACCAACAATCAAAGGCACTCTAGGATCCATATCATAATCAACCACCACAAAATCCGTGGGAAATGTAAATCTATCAACCCCAACAAAAACATCCTCCGCAATTCCCACCGGATAAGCTATAGTACGGTTGGCCAACTCAAGAG
This sequence comes from Glebionis coronaria, assembly GCA_025667525.1. NCBI lineage: Eukaryota > Viridiplantae > Streptophyta > Magnoliopsida > Asterales > Asteraceae > Glebionis > Glebionis coronaria. Next base: position 245,273,834 of record CM046878.1, read on the forward strand.
TCATCTTAGTAGGAGTGAGCTCGGGAAGTGAAAGTCTCTTCCAAACCGATAATGGCATAAGATTTATGCTTGCTCCTAAATCCGTTAAAGCCATACAATTTTCCACCCCCGGGAAATTGCAAGGAATCAAAAACCTCCCCAGATCTCCAAGCTTAGTACGCAACTTCTTAAGCAAAACCGCGGAACAATTTTCATTCAAAGAAGCATTAGGCAAATCCACCAATCTTTCCTTGTTAGAAAGCAAGTCCTTAATCATCTTAGCAAACTTAGGCATATTGGCTAAGGCTTCCGCAAAGGAGATATTGATGTTAAGTTGCTTGAACATCCTCAAAAAGTTAGAAACTTGGATATCATCCTTGCTCTTAAGCTTTTCTTTTCTCAATCTTGAGGGATAAGGAAGACTTGGTTTTGGTTGTGGTTGAGTGGTTGATGAAGGATTTTCCTTATTGAGTGCTTTATGAGTAGGCTTTGAAATTGGATAAATGGGAGCATTTTGAGGTGGTGAAGTAGAGGTAGAGGGCTTGTCACAAGTAGGAGCACAAGTGGGTTGAACAATTGTAGGTTTAGGAGGTTAAGGATCCTTTGTTGTTGTTCCACTCCTTGTTGTAATAGCATTGACATTGGCCCTTGGATTAGTTTGTGTGTTGGAAGGTAAAGCCCCTTTTGGTCTTTGATTTAATGCCATTAAAACCCTATTGGTTTGTTCCTCCATATTACGTTTCATTTGATCATTCATTCTCTTCTCAATTTCACGCATTTTCTTGTCAACATACTCTTGAGTCTCTTTCATCCGATATCCTTGATTTTGAAGTTGAGGGTAAGCTTGATTTGGTATTGGAGCATATGCTTGATTGGGGAAAAGTGGAAGTGGTTGATTAAATCCTTGTTGTGGTGGATAAAAGGTATTTCCTTGATGTTGAACATTGTTGGGTGCCTTGTAGTTATTTCCTTGGTAAGGTGGTCTTTGCCCTTGATTCCTTGGTAAAATTTGAGGTGGATTTTGTTGAATTTGGGTGGGTGGGTGGGGTGGGAATCCGGGTGGAGTAAGGTAGTTTTGGGATTTGTAAGAAAGGTTATTTGGATTGATATTTGGCTTGAAGTGTTCACGATGTTCCTCTTGGTAAGCAAAGCATTCCCCTTGATACACTTGCACCTTATCACATTGTTCATAAGAATGGGGACCTCCACAAGTAACACAAGAAAGGGCAATGGCATTCACATTATTTGAAGAATTGTTCAAGGACATGTTCTTAAAAGCTTGAAGTAGTTCTTGTTGTACTTTCAAATTCCTCTCACTATCTCTATCCATCCTTTGAAACATCTCTTGTTGAAACTTGAGGAGTTGGTTGTCACAAGGGGTTTGAGAATTGTTTTGGATAACATGAACTCTTTCCTCAAATTGATTGTTTGTTTGAACCATTGCTTTAGTCTCAATGATGTCCAAAGCCTCTTGGTAGGATTTAAGAAGAATATTCCCTCCCGCGGAAGCATTGAGTGAATCTTGGTGGTGAGATTTAAGGCCATTATAGAAGATATTGATTTGGTGAACATCATCCAATCCATGATTAGGGCATCTCCTCAATAACTCACTATACTCTTCCCAAGCATCAGTAAAGGATTGACTAGGTTTTTGTTGAAATCCTATAATTAAGGTCCTCAAGGCCATGGTCTTATGTGGAGGAAAGAACTTGTTCAAAAACTTAGTGGTGAAACCATCCCATGTGGTGATACTATCGGGTGGTTGGGTGTCTAACCAATGCTTAGCGGGTCCCTCTAGGGAAAATGACACTAACATCATCCTAATAACCTCATGTGGAACTCCATTATGCTTAATGGTATTGCAAAGAGAAAGGAATCTCTTAAGGTGAGCATGAGGATCCTCATTCTTGTTACCATAGAAAGGTGATTGTGAAACCATAGTGATCATAGATGTGTGTAGCTCAAATGTGTTTGCGGGAAAGTCGGGAATCTTAATAGCACTAGCATATCCATGAATATTGGTTTGCATACGTTCCAACAAAGAGCGATTATCAATAGCCATGGCTTCTTGTGGTGGAGGAGTCAAAGCACGATTCTCATGATCGGCTTGATGGACGGTGGTGGTCTTACTCTTTCTCTTTTTCTTCCTTTTCGGAGGAAGAGGTTGTACACCAATCGGTATTTGTGCACGCCCGCGAGTGAGCATGCAACTCAAAACGAGGAATGAGAGAGAAGCTCTCGTGTGACTTTGAAGAGAAATGGATTATCCTCTTCGAGTTTCAATATTAAATATCCACAAGGAAATAACAATATACGTATGTACTACTTGGGTGCAAGACCCTCAATGAAGCCTTCCTTCTTAGAATACTTACAAGTGAACGGGGGGTTAGGTGGCGCTAAGCACTTAAGTACCTATTGACCCTTAGATGGCATTTTATAGCACATCGCCTTTCTATTCACTTAAATGTTCGTATTCTTCGAATTGTTGCTTATTGAGAGTATTTATCTATTCTTGCTTTATTTTGTTTGATCGATACACGTGTCAAGGACCGGAACGCCCCTCAACACGGTGTATTGCCTTGGCAATACTTATGGAAGATATGTAGATTGGTTGTTCGTATCTACGTATACTTATTTACATATAATATATCAAAAATATTTTTGTATTTATTTGGTTTTTAAGAAAAATACTATATGTACGTAAAAACGATGAAAACGAATATAATATATACTTTTGAGTGTAATCTTTTAGGAAAAAGATTACTTTTTGGATTTTTTTTTTTTTTGGTCAATTCTTTAGGAAAAGAATTGTTTTGTTAATTTTTAGTTTTTATATATTTTTATATTTTTGATTTTTTTTATTTGTTTTTGATTTATGATACGTAAAAATAACGTTCACAAGGTGAACGGATCCCAAAAGCCAATGAAAACCGTCAATCGATAGTCTCTCGTAAAGTCAAAGAACCGGCAGCGGCGCCATTTGAAATTGTGTATAATGCAGTTCGTTTTTCTCAGTTCTTGCTAATTGAAAGTCCAACCAGTATCGGGTTTTTAACTGTTTTTGGTTGTTAATCTTTTTTGGATATTCTATTTGCTAATTCAACAAAGCCTTGTAAAACTGAAAAATATTACCTACTTATATGTAAAACATAGTGCACTTACCAAATTTTATTCAAGTAATATTCAAAATGTAAATTTTAAAACTAAAAGGACTGAAAGTGTAAATTCTAGGAAATATAATTGCTTGAAATGAAAATTTTAACAAGTATAGGGACTGAAAATGCAAATCAGTAAACTAAAAGGATCAAAATTGTAAAACTTGTAACAAACTAACCAAATAGTAACAAAATAACAAACTTGCTAACTGATTTTAACCAACTTCAAAACTGAAAGGACTAAAATGTGCAAACCCTAAAAAGATGGAAGATTAGCCATGATTAAAAACTGCTTGAAACAAGAAGGACCAAATTGCAAATTTAGAAACTTTATAAGCAAAAACGGGGTTGTAAGAAAAATAAGCTCGTTTGAGCTTATTACTGAACCAAATTCGATGAAACCAATTGCAAAACACTCTAAATTCAAAATAAGCTACGTCTGTAAGAGGATTTTGACTGAAAGTTCAAAATAAGCAAATAAACACTTCAAGATAAGCCCAAAATAAGCTCTAGAACAAACTGAACAAGCACAACTTGATTTTCTTGCCAAAACTGATTAAGCAACTCAAATGATGAACGGGAAATCAAGTTAGAACAAATTTCATCAAGTATTAAGCTGGGAATTCGAATTAAGCTAAATTTGGCTTATCGTTGACCAAGCGTTGACCAAGAATTTTGTCAAAAAGCTGAAACACTCAAAAATCATGTAAAACCATATTCTAAGTGATTTTATGAAGAAAAATGGCTTAGTTAATGAATGAAATCAAAAGATCTCAAAAATCAGTTTCAAGTTACAGAAACTTAGCTTAACTCAGCTTTTCATGATTTTGCTTATTTCTCTTTACTGAATGAAAACTGTATAGAATGCTTTTGGAATCTGAAACTTTATGATATGAACTACAATTGAGAACAAGTTTGGTGAAATTTCATCAAAAATCCAACTAATGCAAGGCAAATGAAAATGAGAACTTTTTGAGAGCTAAACTGACTAAAATGAAACCCAAACTTTTTATGGCCAATTGCCTTTTTGAACAGTAATATGACTTGAAACTTGTTCAAAACACTTAGTAATGATCTAATGACTAAAATTGAGCTTAAAACTGCCAAGACTCAAAACTTGAAAACTCAATGTCAGCTAATACCAAACACTCCTTTATCTGAGATTATTGAGAATTTCCAAAGACTTTTAAAGAGCTGATTTAAACTGAATGAAATCATTTATCAACCCAAACTAAGTGTTCAAAATGGAATGAATAAAAGTTGTTTGCAAGTATTTATCACTACTAAGACTCAAGTAAGGCAAGGATGCTAAAAATGACTGAAATAAGGCTATCACTAGAAAATAATCCAAAGTAGAAAGCAGTAAACAAGAATTAAGCTACAAGTAAGTGTACAATCAAACAATCAGTCAACTAAACAACTTTGATCAGGCAATCAACAAGATTTACACTAGGAAATATAGCATGCCATTGACTTATTAAGTGGAACCAAAATCAGAACTTTTGAAACCTTTTGTAGTAACCATTGGGAAGAAGAGGAGTGCTGAACTCTCTTATCCTAGTGATAACCACCACCTTATCACTAGATCATCAATCTACTATCAACATCAGCTACAAATCAACTAGAATTCATCATTATGGCATGAAAACTTCAAAAAGGCTAAGGCTTGAACTGAAATCTACTCAACAGCTACAAATCTTCTTCAAAGTCAGTTATGATCATTCAATGATCATAACAAACTCAATGCAGCAACACAATGATCAAGTAGAAGCAAGATATGAACAGTAGAATGAAGATGAGATTTGGCGGGAAATGGAGAATTCAAATTTTATTCATGGAAATTTGTTACAAAGTTGTTGGAATGAAGCTAACTAACTAACTAACTCAAGAGTGTGTCAAACTCTTGAGTAGTTAAGCTAAAAAGGAAGAAAGATGAAAGGAAAATGAAAAGTGTGTGTTTTTACAATTTTTAACTACCTGTTACAAATGAGGACTAGCAGGCTATTTATAGGCTTGAAGAAGGAGTTTGTTGGGGATGATGACGTGTTGAGACCAATCCCAGGTCTCCACGTGGCATGATTCTGCAAAACTGATCTTCAAAGTATGAACAAGAATTGGGGTTTTCTTCTTGAGTTGATTTCATGTTAATTGGTGATGACCAATGAATTCGTCTCTTAAAAATAAGCAACTTTAGTGTTAACAACTTTTCATGAAATCGCCTCTAGCTAAAAAACGATCCTGGGAAAATTTTGGTTTCTTGAAGATAACACGTGTCATGCTCTAATTGGTTGAAATGAAGTCACACGGATTACACTGTTGAGATATTGTCATTTAATGTGGCGGCTGAGTGGGTATTTAATGCATATTGTTTGGCAATCCGTGTGCAATATATGCTTGCTTCTCATTGGCCCAAACTTGCATCACATGGATTGATCTTGAACTAGTTTCCAAAATAGGCAGATTTAGCCCCTAAACTTTGGCAGTTTGCACTTTAAGGCTTGTACTTCATTTCTTTGGCACTTTTAGTCCTTCCAACTTCATCTTTGAGCAGAATTGGTCCTTTGACTTTGTTGACTTGATAGTTGACCAATTTTGACTTTGATCTTGTCTTTTTACAATATTTGCACTTTAGTCCTTCAACTTTGGCAGTTTGTCAAGATAGGTCCTTGTACTTCAAAGTCTTGTCACTTTTGATCCTTCTTTGTCTTTTTCATCCATTTAAGCTTGATGTTTTCTTGTTTGCTTGAAAATGTATCCTTTTACCTACACAAGTGAACACAAACACAAACATACCACATAATACTGTTTTTGCAAGATAAATTGGTATTTTGCTTCATGTTTTAGGGTTATTTGTTGATAAATGGATATGAGTTTAAGCTCATATCACTTAGGTTATATTAATTATTAAAATCATAACATTATTAACCTAAGTATTTTATATTTTAGATTTATAATTAATTAATTATCTTAAAACCATGGTTATAATTAATTAATTAACATGACTTAGGCTTTATTATTAGTAAATAATAATACATGTTTTAACCTAAGTATTTAACTTTATTTAATTAAAAACATGATATACTTTAATTAAATATTTTAACCTATAGTTTATTTTAATTACATGAAATAATTAATAAACTATACATTATATCATATGACTTTGAAAATAATCATGAAAACACTTAGGCTTATATACTTAGCTTATTTAACCAGCTTATATCTATATATAGGAACTTTCTATTTTTAGAAACTTATTTAAATAAGGAAGCTAATCTAATTATGGAAACTTTCTATTTTTAGAAACTTATTTATTTCAGGCAGCTAATCTATTTATGGAAACTTATTTAATTAAGGCAGCTGATCTGTTTATGGAAACTTTCTGTTTTTAGAAACTTATCTATTTTAAGCAGTAATTCTATTTTTGGAAACTTTCTATTTTTGGAACCTTTCTATTTTTGGGAACTTTCTATTTTTGGAAACTTTTTATTTTAGGAAACCTGCTATTTTTCGAAAGTTACTTATTATTACACAGTAAGTATAATAATACATGAAATACCAGAAATATTTAATCAGAGTAAACATAATATAAGATAAACACAGTTTAAGGCTTAAAACAGTAAAACATTATAAGAACTTATAAATTAAGCTAAGACATGACATAAAATCAGTTACGTATTAGTAAGCAGATACTTATTCATGTATGTATTTATGTAGCATTAGTGATACGGAAGTAGGATTCCTCTCAGTTCGTCTTCTTCGTTCACTGGACATAAGGTACGGATTTCCGTCCTTTCAGTATGGACGTTCTTTCCTTATTAGGATTCCCCGTATGCAGCCAAATGTTTTCCCGTAGTATAAGTTATGTGTTTGAATTGCTTATGTTTAATTTAGAATACCTATAGCCATATACATGCATGACCAGTTTCACCTAGTTATGGAGGTTCCATAACCATAACATTAGAGGCACTGATGTTATGACTTCACCACGGCGGAGTGATTGCTCGTGGCGTCCCTTCAGCTTTTGGCCATATTATTATATTTATCATGTGGGGCGTATGGGTGCATCCTAGTTACATGTTTTCAGTCAGGATTTCATGGTGTATGTGGTGTGTGCCTTGCATCCTTCAAAAGGAGCTGATCCCTCCTACCCAAAACCAGTATATTAAATTAGAGGCAGTCCCTCTAATTTGCATGATGAGGTCACCCCTCCAAGTATTCATGCACGGTGGATTTTCATGACCTATATTGGCTAATGGTAAAATATGATAAACAGTTTTTACAAGATAAACATAAGGCTTTTCAAACTATAAAACTAGTTTTATCAAGACTTAACCAGGTTACTCGGGACTTAGTTTCTTCCGCTGTTATATGTTATATACTTATCCTATTCATGCTTTATTGTTCATCCGTGCACTGAGCGTATTGCTCAGCCGTTTTCCTTTTCTATGTTCCCAAAACGGCAGGTACTCAGGGACGCTCGTAGACTTTAAGCGTACGTGCATATGGACTGGAAGCTTTCTAGCCTTTCTTTACTTTATGCATTATCTTTCCTTTGATACATTCGCTATGGACAATGTTTAGTCCTTTCCATTACTATACTTATGTTTGTGTGTGATGAGCTTTACTTTTGGACTACCGATGTTTGATTCCGGTATTTTCCTTTTATGGTCATGTAATGTTTAGACATTTTTCCTTGTATGCTTTGATGACACGCCATAATTACGTGTGACATTTCCATTATCAAAATGGGGTGTTACAAAATCAATGAACTTTATGGAATAAAAATCAATAAAACTATGAAACCCACTTGATTAATCAAATTTAAGTCAACCAAATCAATAAACTAAACACCAAATTAAACCAAACAAGAAAGGAATGATGATAATTATAAGTAAAAGCTTGATTAAAATTATAAGATTCAACAATTTAAAACATGAAAATTAAATTAAATCTAGAGAGAGAAAGTAAAAACTAGAGAGAGAAAGAAAAACTACAATACTCCTATTCTAAACTAACTAACCCCCTCCTAATGACACATTAGGAGGGTATTTATAGGAGGAGTAAAATGTTGGTGCTTTCTTCCTTCTTTCTTCTTGTCTCGACTCGATTTAAATTCTTTGTCTTTCTCGACGTCGTCTCGGGATTTGTCGATATAATTTGAACTCGTCTTATAATTTTCTTCTTTAATTAGACTTGGTTCTTCGACTTGATTAAACTTCCGTCTTTAGACTTTTTCTTTGATAAATCTTTAGAATAGGCCTTGGACTTCCTTTCTTTTGGCACTCTTGATCTTTTGACTTCGTCTTTTCTCGTTTTCTTCGATAAAAGCCCATGAAAGCCCGTGTTTTCTTCCTTTTTCATCTTTTGGTCCTAAAACACAATAAAAACACAAACCACGCATAATTCCGACATTTACGACATAAAATACATGTTTTGGCTCGGTTATTATTATAATTAAGTGGTAAAAGGATGGGTTTTTTCACACCTATCAGGTCCTATCTTTGATACCGAGCCAATTGATAAGGTACAACATGATGATAAATATAATGTGTTTGGTGATACACATGACTATAGTGATCTACCAACAACAATTACTGACACGTGTATGGTGGAAATGGTTGATAGCAATACCACACCCGATTCATCAGACATGTGCAATAATGAGTTTGAGGATGATCAACATGCAAATGAGTATGATGACGAGGAGCGTGTCGCGCTTGCTAATTCAATTGCTAGTTTACAAAAAGATGTCAATGAAAATAGAAAGAGTCAAAAGTAATTAAAGAAGGCAAACAAAGCGCTCACTCAAAACTTTGAAGAATGCAAAGCCGCTCTTATAAAATCTAGTGAGACTATTGATAGTTATAGGGCTGAGCTTCTTCAAAATACCAAAGAGCTTGAGGGGTACAAATGTCGTGTCATCAACGTTAAAAATGAAGATTTCGAAAATAAATATGATGAGACTGCTTTTATACATAGTCTCATCGTCCAAAACGGGCTTTAAATGTACTAAATATCATAAAAATGGACAAATATATGCTTGTATTTGTTACTAGTGTATTTTAGGTACGGATATTGAGAAAATGACAAAAGATCACAAGAATCATGCAAAAACGAACACGGGAAACGAAGCCACACAATGAACCAAGCCCTAATGAAGATTTTCCAAGTAATACCCATGAAGATTTGAAGATTATGAAAGAAGGGTCCTCCAATATTGAAGAATTAACACTTTAAACCCTTGTATCTTCATAATTACAAGATTGATCCCTAAAGTTTGTCAAAATTACAAAAAGGGCCCTCCACTTTAAAGAATTGGCAAATTTATTCCCTCAACAAAACTAAATTGTCAATATTAGTCCTCCTCAAAGTCAAACATACCATGAAGGCCTTCAAGTTACAAGAAATTACAAGTTTGGTCCTTTAAAAATGTCAAATTACCAAAAGGACCCTTGACTTTAAAGAAATTGCAAAAATGGTCCCTCATAAATCATGATTTGTCAAATTCAGTCCTCCAATAAGTCAACAAGATAAGTCAAGACCATTACCTTTGAAGAAAATGCCAAATCAGCCCTTCAAATATCAACAATTGGCAAGAAATACCCTTGAAAATACTTTGGAAAAGTATTTGGGGCAAAAGTGTGAAAAAAACTTGAGTTACAAAGGGAATCTGAATTTGGCTAGTTTAATTGCAAGTGAAAAGGATTAAAGAGTTGAGGGGTTAATCTTGGCAGACAACATATCTTACCTAGACCAACCACCATGTGACACGTGCCCCACTAACTTGAATCAACCAATCACACTTCACCCTTCTTCCACCTCAGCTTTCCACCGATAACCATATTTAAAGAAATCTGATTAGTTAATTAAATGGCGCTAAAAACAACATTTAAACACAAAACCAGATCAAAACATGAACTATTCATCTCAAGAACAAAATTGGGTTTTCTTAATCTGCTTGTAATTAAACCATCATATGCTCCAGATTAGTGATTAATGGTGCCTTAATCACATCCCAACCTTAAAACCATGTGCCACATCACTCAAAAGACCCACATGAGATTCCCCTGCACCAAGGATGAAGAAACTGCCAAAAACTACCAGTCATCCAACGTCCTAAAAACCTGCTTTAATCCTAAGCTCAATATGGACCCTATGATCATTTGGTTACACTTTTTCACCTCAACATAAAGCCAAAAATCCTCACATGATCAAGCATTTTCAAATTTCCCAAGGGCATATCTAGAAACTCACTAACTAGGGTTTACGTTTTTTATTCAGCATTTAGGGTTTCTTGTAGCCTATATAAGGCATTAGCATCACAACATTGTAGCTTGCTCTTGAATTTTTCCTAGTTCACAATTCTATAAATCTCATTTTCATTAATGAAGTGTGTTTGAAATTGGTGAAGAAAAGTCAAGTACCATTCTTATTTCCTGCTTATTATTGTTGTTTGTTTACTAAACCTGAATCCTAAAACCTATTTTCAAAGGAGTGTGCAAAAGTTTGCATATTTTCCTTAAATCTTGATATTTTGCTAAGATCTTGGTACACCTTGGAATTTTTGGGCTATAAGTTGATCATAGCACCCTGATATTGTGATATTAAGGTGTTGTGAGGCTTATAACTTGGGGATAATCAAGTGTGGGGTACAAGAGTTGCATTAATGAAGGATTTGTCACTTTACTATTTTTATATTTTTGCTTCTAACTTTGTTGAATCTTAGAAGGAGTGTGTGTGGAAGCTTGTGCTTGTTCTTGCTAGTATATAAGCTTAAATTTCGTGGGTGTGGATGTACATCCATGAGGTTTGAACCATTCTACCTTAAATATGCTTAAAATCTAGATTTTTGGTGATTTTGTGTGTTACTTGTGTTCTTGTGGAATTAATGGTTTAATCTTGCTAAATACTGCATATTACATCTGTTTATGTGTTTGATTGGGCTTAGGTAACCTTGGAATACACTTATACTTGTTTAAATTGGATTTGAAAAAGATAAGGGGTGTTTGGGATTATCTGTTTAAGATCATAGAGTGTTATTGTGTTTGTGGAAAGTGTTGTTTATGCTTTGTATCTGCTATTCATTTGGTTGAGTGCTAGTTTCTACAAGTTCTTGTCTTTTAAACCTTGAATCCAAGATTGTGCTATAACTTACTTGATTTTACTGATTTTGACCTAAAATTTTGGAAATACCTAGAGTATATGCATGTTTAGGGATAAAAGGTGTTTAATCAAAGTTTATATAACTTGATTTGAAGATTTGAGTGTTTGAATTTGGATTGTTGGTCAAGTATATCAGCAAAGTGAAAAGTCTGCCTGTTTAAGTATTCATCAGTAACTTTTTGTGCTTGAATCTTGATTTAGGCCTTGAACCAATGCATGTAACTTGTTATTTTATGTTCATCTGAATTAAATATAGCTTGTGTATGCTTTTGGTGCAATTTGGTTGGCTGAATTTTGCTTAAACAGCTTATTTACTTTATAACTGCTTATGTTCATGTTTGGGCTAGATCTGGTGATGTTTTGAATTAACTGTGCTAATTGGCTGTTTGTGATTGTTATTTTGTGATTGTTATTGACTCCTTATGATTAACTGATCATTTGGGTGCCTTTATGAAACTTGAATCCACAAAAAAGTCACTAAAGACAAAAAGTCAAGAAAGTCAAGCAGTGGGAAAAGTTCCCACTGCTCAACACCCAAAACTAGCCCCTGATAGTGTAATTTTTCATTCAGCTTATTAATAAGCCATATTGGCTTATCCAGACTTGCAACAACTTGTTTTTTGTGATCAATCTTCCTCATTTGACCCATTTGGCTTTGACTTTTTGCTAGAAAACTTATAAGGTTGACTTTTAATTAAGTGCTTATCTGCTTATTCTAGCTTATTGAGTGTGCTTATTGAAAAACTTTTTGTTGATTAAGCTTAGTTAAGTCATTTAAAAGCTTTTGAAAGTTGAATCAGCTCTTGGGGTGGCCTAGAACTCGAAAACGACTATATTGTCGTTTTGTGAAGATAGCTTATTGCTTTTTCAGGCTTATTCCTTGTGCTTTTTCCAATTTTCTTTTTACAGATCTCTTAAGTAACTCAAAAGAAGCTTGTGTGTCTAATTTGAGCTTATGGCATCAGCTTATAGCTTAATGGGCCAAAAAGCCCATTAAGAATAAGCTGCATTGAAATAAGCTAGCTTATACATATTTTCAGCTTTTGGGCCTTCAGAGTTTTGTTTTTAAAATCAAATTTTGAGTCAGATAGGAGTTTTTGGGCTTATTTGGTTGACTTTTTCTTATTGGGCCCAAATTAAGCCCATTAAGGGTATGTTTTGTCTTTTAGTCCATTTCTAGGCCCAATAGGGGTATTTTGTAATTTCAACTTCATTTCTGTGTTTATTAGGTTAAAATAAGCTAGTTTGCAACTTTTTAGAATTTTCAATAAATTTTGGATTTTTAATATTATTTTATTATTATTTTATTATTATTTTATTATTAAAAATTAAAATTTAGATTTTTCAAGTTTTTATATTTTTCTTAGGTTAAATACATTAAGGAATTTTACAATTTTTAGAACATTTTTATTGTCATTAGATTAATTTTTAGAATTATTTTTAGTTTAAATAGTTTTTAATTGTTTTTAAATAGTTTTTATTAATTTTAAAATTTTCAAAAATAGTTTTAAATTTTGTTAAGTCATTTTAGAGGTTTACAATTGAAAAAATCTCATTTTGGGCTTTTTTGTTAAATAAATTGATTTTTTGGGCTTTAATTTGCATTAAAGAAATTATTATTTAATTAAATAAAAGGTTTGAGTGATTTTTTATTTTTTGTAAACTCTAATTACATTATTTAGGATTTATTGCAATTTTCTAGGAATTTCTAGGGTAAAAGTTTAATTTTGTCACTTTTTACGGTTTTACGTGTACGACTTTTCGTCTTAGTTTAATCCATAATCGTAACCGTCATTCTCTTCTAATCTCTTTTCTTCTTTTCTTTTCTCATAAATATAATCAGAAAAGTTAATCATTTCTTAACACACACACCAAGCCTCCTTGATAACGATCCCCATTTTGGGTCATAACTTGTGGTTTTCCTAAACTACTTGTTAATACTTGCCCTAATTACGCTCTTTTTCCTAAAAGACGTATTTTACAACTATCGTTTTAGCGCCGCTGACGGGGAGGCGTGTTGTGTTTTGATTTAGAAATTGTTGTTTTTATGTATATCCATAATATCTATTTGTATTAGTAGCACTCTACTAATACGTATTGTCGGTTTTCGTTTTTTGTGTGAATATTATTAATATATTGTATACGTAGAACAATAAATTCACAAGTACTCCAAAAGTGTGAAAACAAAACCTTGATTGGGAGGTCATTACTCAATCATTGTATTCGAATCTCAAACAAGAAAGAAAAGGCAAAAATAGATAAATAATTTCGTGAAGCTCGATTTTGAAAAATACAAACTATAAGGTGGATATAAGGCGGGTATTATAAAACATACCCTAAGGAAAAAGGCTCTTAAGTGCTTCGCGCCGCCTCGTTTCCCCGCTTGCTTGTGAGTATTTGGAGATTGAAAGCTAATCGAGGGTTTTGCCGCCCAATACTATATATCATATATATTTTCTTGGTTTCAATTGATTAAACCCTCTTGAACGTTTTGGTGTTCCACCAACGTTCTAAAGTCATCGAAGGCGTTCACTTCACGTGATCGTTTTCATTCCTTGAGGCTTCTTTAATCAAGAGATTTGATTAAGGAGGACGTTTGTAGATTTTGGTCTACTTAATACAATCACAAAAATCCAAAAAAAGTAAAAACAATCAAAAACCACAAAAAAATTGAAAAAATACAAAACACCAAAAAGAATCTTCTTTGCTCATCCCCACGTTGTACGTGACGTTTATGCAAACTCGTAACCAAGCAAGACATTCACGTAAACGTAGAAACTGAAAGGAGTCAACACCTACTCCTAATCTTTCTAGTGAGGAGTCTCCTATTGACGAACCTATTGTAAGAGAGGAACCAACCATGGCGAATCGAACTATGATGGAGTTACTTCAAGCACCCACCGAGGGTTATGGAGACGCTATTGTAATTCCCACTATCCTTGTGGAGAACTTTGAAGTGAAAACGGGTTTGTTGTTGATGATCCAAAACAACAAATTCCGTGGTGATGAAAAGGACAACCGCACAACCATATCCGCCAATTCAATCGTCTTACCGCCACTTGCAAATTTAAGGATGTTGCTAATGACTCGATTAAGATGATGCTTTTTCTGTATTCCTTAGCGGGGACCGTTAAAATTTGGTTAGAGAAAGAGCCACCCAATTCTATATTGACGTGGAAGGATCTCGTTTCTAAGTTTGTGAACCAATTTTTCCCGCCCTCTAAGACTACGCATTTGAAAAACGAGATTTCAAAATTTTCACAAGAATTTAATGAGAGTTTTTAACGGCTTGGAATAGGTTTAAGGAAATGTTACATGAGTGTCCTCATCACGGTTTTTCCGACTTGCATCAAATTGACACGTTTTACAATGGACTTAATGATCATGAAAGAGATTATCTAATGCCGCCATGGGTGGTAATTTTTTGTGTAAAACGGTTGAGAAAGCGTTGTTGATAATTGAGAATAGATCTAAGGTGTATATTCCTCGTAACACATCGAGTGTTCGTAAGGCCTCGTCTTCGGCTTCACCTTCTTTGTCTAATATCATCGATGCTTGCCAAATTGAGGCGAACTTGGAAAAAAAAATCTTTGATAAGCTTAAAGGACTTTTAATTGAATTCAAAGTTGGAGAACAAAGTGCTCCTGCCACTACAACATTCGAGGCCTTCCCCGTCGAATTTTTTGATGTTTCCCCGGCGACATTTCGATGGGGAAACGTTTCCCCATCGACAGGTCGATGGGGATTCTTCGATGGGTAAGATTCGATGGGGATAGTTTCCCCATCGACAATCCTCATCGACATGTGGGACCCACGCCATTTTCAGCAATCAAAAAAAGTGCCACGCTGGACGACTTTTCCTCGGCGACGTTTCGACGGGGAAATTCGTGTGCACTTAACAAAAAAATTAATTAACAAATGTTAATCTTCGTAAACTGCATGTTTTCCCCGGCGACAAATAGCCGGGGATACTCCTGGATAATATTTGACTTGTCAAACGTTTTAACGACTTTTTTAAAAAGTCAAAATAAATTCGAACTTTCCCCGGCGACATGTCATAGTTTTCTTGTTGACTAAAAAAAGTCAAATTTTGCTCGAACCTTTCCCCGGCGACACGTCGACGGGGAAACATGGTGTTTTTTTTATGCACAGCCTGCACAGCAGGCGTTTTCCAGATTTTTTCCGGAAAAAATCTACCGAAACCTGAAACCTGTATGCAACAATATGTAATCTATCCAAATACACCACAACTCATACCCAATACACAAAACAATATAACGGATCAACGCATTCGATATATTAGACATAGAATCGTCCAAAATCTTACTAAACAAAGAAATAGTCTCAAAACGGGTGACCAATGTATTCACCTAGCTAGATCGATAACATGTTCTAATTAAACAAACCGGGAAGAAATTGTTAACTGTAGGAAAGCCTAAATAAACTACAAGTCGCAAATACCATATGCTTACCCGACACAAACACCTAATCCTCATACGACGAGTCGGTATCATCATCAACAATAATAAAGGGGTCCGGGTTGTCGTTCCCTCCGGTACTGCTGCTAGTACCTACCGCTGGAGTTGAGTTAGATGCTGTAAGCATGTCAGAGAATCTGGGGTCTTGCCTGAAGTACTTGGTGATCATATTTAGCGTTTTGGTGATCTCGTTGTTCTTTTTCTTCAACTTTTTATTATCTTTTTTAAGCTTATCAATGTCCGAGGCATGATCAGGAAAAGCGGAGGAGTGGCGGTCAGACACGACCCTACCAATACCCAGGAGGTGCCCCCGACCCTTGCTTGGGCGAACTATCATCATGATCTCCTCCTCCGTGTACGGGACACCGCTAAGGGTGTTTGAACCTAAATCCTGTTGGGTCAAAAAGTTGATGTGGCAGAAACTCAAAAATGAAGAAAACATGAAGTTATTATCCAAGCGTTGTCAAGAGCAATTTAGGCGTTGACAAGAACAAATGAAGCGTTGTTGGCTCAAGAGTTGTCGTGTGCAATCCAAGAGTTGTTACATGTAATTCAAGAGTTGATAGAATTGTAGACAAGAAGCTTTTAGAAGATTCTATTTGGATATATATGTAGGAGATATTTTGTATATAGTTATTTAAATAGAAGATTCACATGTTTATTTATTCTTATCTCTTGTAAAACCCTAATCCTTACATTATAAAAGGAACCAAGGGTTATTAGGTTTTTCATCAATTCATTCACAATGTAAACCTAAAAGTGTGTGTGCACTAGACGTGGGATTCAATGTATACACGTCTAGTGGATGTTTGTTATTAATATAATGAACATCCCTTTTGTTTTAATTCATGTTATTGTGCCTAAACACCTTGTTAATGTGTCGTGTTCTAATTCCGCTTTGATTGTATAATCATATGAACATGATGCATTCCTAGTTGCTTCAAAGATTCGGAAACCAAGGTTTCCACAATTGGTATCAGAGCCTCGTGGCTCGTGATGCTAGGACCAACAAGGTGTTCGTGTATGGTGAAAAGAAGAAAAATCCGTCTAGGGTTTTTCTGGACGTTTTTGTGTGCGCAGCAGTATTCAGAAGGTCATAACTTTTTATTGAACCGTTGGATCGTCACGAAATTTTATATGTGTGTTCTACATACATATATCTAAACATCCACCGAAGGGATTGTCGAGTTTTATCCCCAATCAAAAGTTATTAAGTGTCAAAGTGGGCTGCAGTGATGATTTTCAGATTTCCTGTTTTACAAAAAATTATGATTTAGGGTTTTTCTACAAACCCTAGATCATATTTACACAGGAAGGAAGATGTGCTCTTGTTCATTATAATAGAGTATACTAGCTTTGGTGAGTGATTTTCTAAAAATCATGATGAACCCTAGTATACTTTGTTCATCATTGCTATTATATGTGCCATTCTTACGGTTTTAATAAACCCTAAAACAAGATGTAGCAGCAGGTGAATGCTTTTGACAAAACAAGAACGCAAATCACTTAACCCTAGATGTTATTTGTTTATGTGGAGATCGTGGTGATGAAGAGCTTTGTTTTAGGATTTTGTAATAAACCCTAGATCGATTTCTACACAGATTCAGGGTTGTAATAAAAGTTTTTGCAGCAGATCAGCGCATTATAGAAGCAGCAGTTCATCTTGGTTATTGATACGTGATACATGTTTGGAGAAAAGCAATCACATGATATATTAATTCATGTGAATGGTATTATTTTCGCTGCTTATAGACGTGAGTAAGTGCTTTTCTTTTCTTGAATATACAGTGATCTCAAAATATTAAGTGTATGTATCACGTGGTGGTTATGCACGGCTGTGCTCGATCAATAATCAAAAGAAAAGGACAGTACTTGTTCATATATATTTATTGATCACGTAAGGGATAAACGTGTATTAGCTACAAGGAATCATGTAAATTTTTGGAAGATATTTGTAGTCACGTGAATTAAGAGCAAATTCTATCATGGTTTGATATAGGGAAGTTACTGATTTTAAGGGATTAGGTATCAACTCTATCTTCAAACGTAATATATGATTTTATGGGATTCAGGCGTGGCATGGATACTTCCAAGATGCTAAATATTAGGAAGTGCAATCTGAGGTTTTACTTATCACATGGGGTATATGTGGTAAGAATTTATGAGATACACGTTTGCTACTTCCTATGATTATTCCTTGTTTATTATCTGCTGGAGATGTCAGTAATGAATTTGACGCTGACAAGGTTGGTATTAACGCTGACAAAGAGGAATTTGACGCTGACAGAATAAGTCAACGCTGATAGGTTGACAGTGTTGTCCGATATATGAATTCCAACGCTGACATGTATTGTCCGATATCGGACAATAAATCTGCCAAAGATCTTGGATAAAGAAGATATTGGACAACACAAGGATAGCTGCTGTTTGAGAAAATTGGTACGTTTTTAGCACACAAAAAGGTGGTATTTACACACGAAGGTACATGGAATCTCCGTTTTAATTTAGAATATCATGATGATATTTATGGCTCGGATATTTTTAAACGGAATTAATGATCTTAAAGCGAGTTAGCAACAATTCATGAGGTAATGAAAAGTCTTTATGAAGAGGTGTTGGCTTAATTGGAAGAATTCTTATGGTAAGTTTGATGATTGAAGAAGATTTTCGCGAGTTTGTGTTCTATCATATCTTAAAGTCATGCACTCCCAGTCATAGACTTTTAAGGTAACTTGTTTATCCTTACATGGTTACTGATGAAGTGATACAAGGTCTAGGAATATGTGATTTTTCTTATGGTTCTCTATCCACATATTTGCTATCACTTGAAGGAGTTACATTATCGTGCTCAGTGTCTCACAAAGGATGAGGATTTTTGTATCAGCCACGTACTTCATCACATCATCGTACAAGATATGGAACATAGGTTTGGGTTACTCTACTTCTACATCAAAATTATTATATTAATTGTTCTTCAAGATCATTACATAGAGCTACATTTGGAGAATCTTCAAAGATTGCAACATTGTTTACTTCCCTGTTGATGTGACAAAAAGGGGAAGAAATACGTGCTACACTTGAGGGGAAGCAATTTGAAGATCATGTACAACTTACAAGAGATACACATAGAGTTTTGCCACCATCAACTAGGGGAAGATTGTTGGGTCAAAAAGTTGATGTGGCAGAAACTCAAAAATGAAGAAAACATGAAGTTATTGTCCAAGCGTTGTCAAGAGCAATTTAGGCGTTGACAAGAACAAATGAAGCGTTGTTGGCTCAAGAGTTGTCGTGTGCAATCCAAGAGTTGTTACATGCAATTCAAGAGTTGATAGAATTGTAGACAAGAAGCTTTTAGAAGATTCTATTTGGATATATATGTAGGAGATATTCTGTATATAGTTATTTAAATAGAAGATTCACATGTTTATTTATTCTTATCTCTTGTAAAACCCTAATCCTTACATTATAAAAGGAACCAAGGGTTATTAGGTTTTTCATCAATTCATTCACAATGTAAACCTAAAAGTGTGTGTGCACTAGACGTGGGATTCAATGTATACACGTCTAGTGGATGTTTGTTATTAATATAATGAACATCCCTTTTGTTTTAATTCATGTTATTGTGCCTAAACACCTTGTTAATGTGTCGTGTTCTAATTCCGCTTTGATTGTATAATCATATGAACATGATGCATTCCTAGTTGCTTCAAAGATCCGGAAACCAAGGTTTCCACACCGTAATCTGATCATCTCATCCTACGTAATAAAAAAAACACAAGTTAGCTAATATATTAGTCAGGTTTCCCGGGCATGGTTTCTCGACAAATAATTAAAGTGTCATTATTTGAGACAAAACTTACATATAACGCTTGCTCCCCGGGGTCCTGGAAGGCGCCGCCTACTGTATGACGACAGAAGAATGTGTCGATCAAAGACGGATACTTCTGTGTCTCTGAGTTACTCATCCGCACATACACACGTATATAAGACACAACAAATAAAATACAAAAATATACAAAAAAAAATACAAAAAAGTACATAAAAAATAAAAAACAATTATAAAAAAATTATAAAATGATTTTAATGTTCATTACCATAAGATGTCAGAAAGCAGGAACAAAACAAGATCCTTGTCGTCTTACGGTCTTGCTCTTCAACCTGTTTTTGGAATTTTGTGCAGCCCGGGCAGCGTTCTTAGGATCACTCCAAAAAGTTATCTGCTTATCCCACTCTTCCTGCTCATAACCCGAGGGAGGGTTGCTTCGGATCCGCTCCACGTCAACATTACCCTCAGCGTTACGGACCCACCACTTCGTCTTGAATGATGTCTTGCTTGTGTTGTATGATTTCGTATAGTGAGCAGTTATGCCAATCTTGATTTTCGTCCATTCTGGTGATTCCCGGTGGGGACGGAGGTCAAACAGTGACTACAACCATATACAACAAAAACACAGTAAGAGATATAATTTACTTATTTATATAAATTTATTTATTTATTTATATGATATAAATAAACAAACCAATTTAAATAAATGATTTATCCAAATTTGTTTATTTATTTATATGATATAAATAAATAAACGAATTCAAATAAATAATTTATCCAAATTTATTTATTTATTTGTATTTATATCATATAAAATACATAAACGAATTTAGATAAATGTGCACAATGGAATAAATAAATATGATAATGAAATATAAACATAAAATAATAATGAAATCACTTACCCCCAATGCCGTGGTGACGGATGCCCTTATATGCTTCGGTATCGCCTCCCAAGTAGGGTAGTACATGGGCAACTTTCTAGTCTCTTCCCCAAGGACGTTGCCCCATCTACCGGCATTCGGACCGGTAGGCATCCGGGTCTTCTTGTCCTCCAAATCAAACTGAATCGGCAAGCGGCCACTTGTTTGAACAGCGAGGCGAGTTGCTAAGTTACGGGTGTCTGAGCGGGTATTCAACCTGCCTGCGGCCCTTCCACCCAAGTTGGGCTTTCGCTTGCCTTTGCCTGAAAAATCAAGTGAGTGACAAAATCATAAAAATTAAAAGCAAGCAAATTCAATGTATCAAGTTTATGCTTGTATTACAATAATCAAGAATTTCTCACCTCAGTTATTGAAGCAATCCCCGGTGGGATTCTGAGATGGGGGGCGACGATCCTCACCTCCACCGTCACCGCCGTGACCCCGTGCAACATCTGCCGACATCTGTACAGTAGCATTAGGATAACATAGAATAAAATAAACAAAGCATGCACACATCCAAATAAATATACACATTTTAAACAATCCACAATAGTTGCATTCATTCAAATAAATGTCTTTTACAAGTTACAACTAAAAATCAATCTTCTTCTTCACTAGAATAAACTTTGTCTTGACCATCATCAAGATCAAGGTTGACACCTTCATCGTCGGACGAATCTGCTAAATCATGAGGAATGGGGTCTTCCTCGTCAATAATATCGTCATCAACATCAACATCAATGATATCTATATCTGGTGGTGCGTCAACATCTACTGATTCACCTTCTATATGCAAGGCCGGTATATCCAAGTCGTCAGTACTTGTAGAAAGTGTGAGATCAGATGAGTTGGTGGCATGTATGGCGTCCTCTACCTCAATGACACCCCCGTTGTTAAACTTTGTATGACTAATGTGCTCGACGACCCTCCAATCGGGTGGTCGTCTTGCTAAATCTTCAAGGTAGAAGCATTGTTTGACTTGTGTTGCGAGAATGTATTGATCTACTGTAAAACTCTCAGAATTTGTCCGGATTTGTATCATGTTGTTTCTAATGACACATCTTTTGACACGTTTTCTTTCTTCAGTGTCGAACCACTTAACTCGGAACAACAAAGTAGAGTACCTAAAGTACACGAACTCGAGGATTTCTTCAAGCTGGCCATAATACATTTTTCCTCGTGGACCAGGCGAACAAATGCCGCTGCTTTGAGTTGTACGACGTGCATCTTTGCTGTGTACGACAAACCTCACACCATCAACTACAAGAGGTGAGTGAGAATGGAGTTGATGTTGGCCCACAAGCCAAAGCGAATAACTCGCCGTCTTCGGTAACACCTGGGTCATTGTCTACTCTAAGTCGACGGACCTATGAACACAAAATATCATGTCGTTATTTATACACTTACAATTTTTTGTTTTTTTTTGTTTTTTTTGTTTTTTTGTATTTTTTATTTATTTTTTATTTACTTTTAGAATAAGTATACCTTATCCTCAAACCAGCCAGGAAATTCCTTTGCCATGTCTTTGTCGTTTTTGTTCGTAAATTCACTGAAAGATGTTCATGGTGTTAGAATAAGTCGTCGAAAATACAAGTTAAGAAAAATAGGTTTAAAAATAAAAACGCGTACCTCTTGAACTTGGCCCGGTACGTGTCGATTTCAGGACTATTGTGAAGTACATACCACCTTCTTCAGTTCTTCGGGATCAAATCTACTAATCGAACGGGCCGCAAGCGGTCTACATGATGATTTGAACACCTGAAACAGAAACTCTGGAGTAGGGGCATCCACATTACGGTCAGGACGATTAAATTTGGTGGTAACATCCCGAAAATAATTAGAGCTGAAAGTCAATGCTTCTTGTGCAACATAACCCTCCGCAATAGAACCTTCCGGCTTAGCTTAATTTCGTACAAAGTCTTTTAGCGTCTTCATAAACCTTTCAAATGGATACATCCACCGTGGGCGAATAGGCCCGCCCCATATGGCCTCTTCAGGTAAATGGATAACCAGGTGAATCATAATGTCAAAGAAAGCAGAAGGATATATGGCCTCAAGTTTGCACAGAATATCGATCACTTTTTTCTGAGCCTTCACCATGTCATCCACCATCAAAGTTGTAGAGCAGATTTGCTTAAAGAATAAACATAGCTCCATAAGTGGTTTTGCAACGTCAGCCCGCAAGTAATTCTGAAGACCAAAAGGAAGTAAACGTTGCATCATTATATGACAGTCATGAGACTTCAAGCCCGATATATTCGTATCATTATCGGTGACTCTGAGCTTGAAGTTGGAGCCGAAACCATCCGGTAGTTTAACTCCTTTAATGTACTGACAAAATTTTTTTCTATTCTTTGGTGTCAAAGAATAGACAGCTTGAGGCTTCGAACACTTCCCGTTTTTATTTTTGCCGAGCCACAAGCCCATTCGAATGCCCAGCTTTTCCAAGTCTTGTCTTGCCTTGGCGGTATCTTTAGATTTTTCATTCATTAGCAAAGTGTTCAAAATACTCTCCAACACATTCTTTTCTATATGCATCACATCCAAATTGTGTTTTAACGTAAGATAAGACCAATACTCAAGCTCATAAAAAATAGACTTTTTAGTCCAGTTCAGCTCGACAACAGGATCACGTTTAATCTTCACGCCCCCATGTAACGGATGTTTACCCGGCTTACGCACGCGCAATCTAGCAAGTTGACGCAAGATAGCACCCCGGTCAAATTTTCTAAGCGCGTCTCTGTGTTCAGTTTTACCGTTCATATCAAGTGATTTCCTATATTTATGAGATTTGGGTAAGAATCTTCTGTGGCCCACATAAGCTGTTTTGCCTAACACACGCTCAGATGGAGTGTCTACAATACACGTAGGGCATGCCCGGTAACCTTGCCCACTCCACCCAGACAAACTACTACGAGCAGGAAAATCATTGATGGTCCATAAAACCATTGCTCTCATTTTGAAGTTCTCGCCTTTATGACTGTCTACAATATCGACACCTTTCCATAACAGCTTTAGGTCATCGATCAACGGCCTCAAGTAAACATCCATGTCCTTTCCCGGGGATTTAGGGCCAGGAATTAACAACGTCAGCATGAAAGAGTCTCTTTCATACATAACCACGGAGGCAGATTGTATGTTGTCAGTATCACCGGCCACATGCTGTAAGACTGACTAAGGTTGCCGAACGGATTGAAACCATCAGCAGCTAACCCTAGTCGAACATTTCTCGGTTCTGCAGCAAACTCTGAATACCTAGCGTCAAATTCCTTCCATGCTTTACCATCAACCGGGTGTTGCAACTTACCGGGCTCCGTACACTTTCCGGTAGCATGCTAAATCATTTCCTTTGTAGTGTGACTAGACTTGTACAAACGTTGTAGTCTAGGAATAATCGGAAAGTAACGCGAAACCTTCTTAGGAACTTTCTTACCCGGTGTGTTATTGTCTTTCCATCTACTCGTGTTACACACCGGACAGAATTGCAGATTTATGTTTGTTTCACCCCAAAAGAGGAAGCAATCATTTGCACAAGCATGAATCGACTCGTACCCTAACCCGATGGTTTTAAATGTCTTTTTTATTACATAGTATGACGGTGGCATTTTGAATCCTTTATCGGTGGGAAATACCAATGCTAAAAACTTTAGGATTTCATTGAATATAGTATCGGTGATTTTACCTTTAGCCTTAAAATAAGAAAACTTTGCCATAAAGTCTAATCGAGTGTATTGAGAATCTTTGTACAGCTCCTCCTCAGCACTGGCATATAATGCTTCGAACTCGGTACGTTTAGTTGGAATCGGAGTCGGGTTGTTACTTGTCTCACCTTGAGTTGGCTCATTTTGTTCATTAATGATTGGAGGAACATAGCTAAGATCATCAAGGCACGCTGTCAAGTCACTTATCAGAGGTTCTCTTGTGTTATCTATTACTGGCGGGGGCGGAGGAAGTTTTGGTTCACCGTGGTATTCCCACGTTTGATAACTATCGTTCCACCCATTATTTGAAATCTGAATTTTAAGGTCAATAAGGGACACCCACAATGCGTTTATACATTTTCTGCATGGACATTTTATTAAACCGGTATGCTTATCCATGAACTGCTTGCAATGCTCGATAAACTTTGCAAGACCGTAATAAAATGATGGTTCATGTTTCCCAAAACTTATCCAACCCTTATCAATTACCATAACTGCGTTTTAACGATACAATTAGTTATTCTATGCAACTTAATTAAACACGTTCAAACGAGGAATACTAAAAAAATATAATTATATATTTTATAAATAATCATTAGTATTATATCAAATTATAAATAATAATTATAAAAGATATAATTATTATTTATAAAGTATATATAATTATATAATATTATTTATAAAATATATAATTATCAAGTATACAAGATGTTTTGTTCACCTAGTGCAACTATGGAAAGCAATCCTAACCCACTCTATGAATGCTCCGTCTCATATATGAATGCGTATAACAGATTTACTATTTGAGAAAATTTCGACAGTATTTGTGACAATCCGTCAATTTATGGTTGATATTTTATACTCGAATATTATTTAAAAACATTATTTTAATGTTACAATATGAACTCACTTATTTTTGGGAAGAAATTTGGATTTACATCTTGGAGTAGCATCGACTACGTCTAAACCGGAGGATTCAACGTTACGTGCTTACGTTTACATACACCATCCTTGGTGACAGTCCGACATTTCAGAAAATAAATTTATCCGTGAATATTATTTTGGAGTTTTAAATTTGTGTTGTTTCCTAAACTCACAAATTTACGAGAAGAGATTAGGACTTACGATTTTATTTTAACGTCCTTTACGACTAAACCGGAAACCTTAGGATTACGTATTTACGTTTTCGAACTCCGTTTTTGATGAGACAATTTTTATTAGATTCGCTTTGTGCCGTTGATTCATAATTTATAAAAACGTTTTTCGTAAAACGACCCGAGGGCACGAAAATCGAGGAAACTAGAATCGAGGAATACCCGTAAACTAGTGAGATGAGACAAAATACATTGTCCCACCCCACTAGCTTACATGGGACGGCAACATTGTGTACAACACACCAATTTGGTGGCAAGTTCCTAAGTTAATAACTTACACATGTAACTAGCTTACACATTAAGCTAGCTACTAACTCAAAACCATCAAACTATCTCATTTCTACCATTTCACCATGCAAAACCACTTAAAAATCCTCTCAACTCTCTCTCTAGTTCGTCCCATCCTCACCACAAAACACCTTCACTTGATCAATTCCAACCACAAAATCATGTGTTATTTACACATATGTTGAAGCCCTCTTGAAGCTCTCTTGAATGGTGGTGATTATAACATCCATGGAGGAGTATTCATGGTGTCTTGGGGCTGATTTTCCACAAGTAGATTAGAAAGATTGGTGGTCATGAAGATGGTCTTGGTGCATCACAAGTTTCACCATCAAAATCCATGTTTTGATCACAACCTACATCATCATGGTGGTATAAAGATTGTCCTCCTCATCTTCTTGTTATTTTGATTATGTAAACATGTATTTTATTTCTTATTGTATATGTATATGATGATTATATGATGATAAAAATGTTATGTGGGGATTTGGTGTTGATAAACATGATTAAAAAGGTGAAAAGCTATAAAGAACAAGGCTAAAATCTTGCTTAAAAGTGATGGCTGTACAAAACAGTAAAGAAACAGGTCATGGACTGATAAAATGATGAAGTAGAATCCATTTACAGTAAGCTATGGTCTTGTACACATGTGAGAGTTGGCCATGCAATGGAATCATTGTAATGAGTGAGATATGATCAAAACAAGATTAGGGTATAAATCTGAGGTTACTGTTTTGGACGATTTTTTGAAAATACTTAAAGGATGATTCAACAGTAGCTATAAAAGAGTTAAATGTAGCACATATCATGTAGTTTATGTGATAAAAATTTTAGCTTCTATCTCCATATAGAACTCAAGATATGGCAGTTTTTGTGAAAGTGAAGATAAAAATCAGATTTTTGGAAATTAAAGAATAATACTATTATATAAGCACTCAAAATTTAATAGTATAAAATATAAATTAAAACCCACTAACTTATAAAACTTATTTATATAAATATGTAAAAGGGTAAATGAATGAATAACTTATATAAATGATAGTGAAATAATACTTATAAGTTATAAAACTATAAACATTGTTTTTACGACTTTTCGGCTAATACCGTGAAAATTAACGTTTTTGTTAAATAAAACTTAGACGACCAAACCCGTCTAATGTAAAGTTTATAAAAGTCATATACTGATATATAAGTATCTAATACAAGTAAAAACCGATAAAACCCGAACTATAAGAAATACGGATATTTACGAGCTAATTAAGCATATTGGACTAATAATTGGACTAAATAAGATAAAAACTTGTAAAAAGAACTTATTGTGCTTAACCCATTTAGGCCCAACTTGTAAAGTGTAGATACTGATAATATAAGTATAACATGGATTGATACAAGTTAAAGAACTTACAATAAGTTTATTGGACTTAAAACGTGTAAATAGGTAAAACTAGTAAACTAGTATAAAAGTTATCGACATATAACACTAAAATGAGTAAACGAGAATATGTAAACCCACTTGATCATCATATATATAATCATCATATGTATACATAATTGCTATTTTTATAAAGTCATTGGACATGAGTCTAAGACCGATTATTATTTATATAGGTTTCCGTGATTGAAGCACGTATCGTACGTCCGAATTGCCGATAACCCGCCTTCCCACATCAACGTGAGTTCATAGCCTCGCACTCTTTTAAATGTTTTTATGATATGTTTTATAAACCCGCGAGGGAGATAACAAGTTAGTCTTTATAAAATAGGACACCATTTGTCCTGATTGTTTGTTTATTGATTTGGACCCGAATGATTGAATGACCCGATTGTATGACCCGATAAATGATTACAGGACCCGATAGATGAAATCAAATGGATTATTAAAGTTAGGTTATGTCACTAAAAGTCCCATTAGCATGAATTGTGAACTACCAGGAGTTGGTAGACGCTTGTGCATATAATAGTACTATTTGGGGACGATCACCCCAGTTCGCGCCTTGACGGTTGATCCCCGTCGTGCCACATTGATTGGTAAGCGAATTTATGTATGAGAAGATTTCCATAGCGTGACCTTTGTGACGACACGCTACTTTAGATGGGAAAAATTGGTATCGGGTTAGCTACCCGTTGTTGGTTTAGTAAGGTAACAATGTCATACGACTTATAATAATCCAAAACTAACGAAATAATACTAGACGCTCAGAATTACGATGTATTGCCTGACTAGCAATACTGGGTCATACTAATGATATTATGTTTGTGTTTTGGTTTTCATAACCATACTCATATAACGGTTTTTATTTTCATACAACGTCGTAAGACGTATTGTATGACGTTTTTACGACATTGGCTCGTATAATGATTATTAAGGCTTTTTATAACCATATTCATATAATGGTTTTATTTAATCTACGCAACGTTGCAAAAACGTGTTGTATGGTGTTTTTAACGATAATGATTCGTATAACGATTTTTAAGGCAAATGCCTATATTATGATTTTCGATAAAGATTTGTATAAAATGACTTTGGCTATTTTATGGCCTATTAAAATGATTTGTACAAGATGATTTTCAGTAATAATTTTATACTGATATTATATTGATGGATTTTATTAAACTCTATGAATTCACTCGGCGTTATCGCTGACCTTTTCTTTTAACATGTTTTATCTCAGGTACTTGAAGGTAATTCTCGGGAAGACGACAAGAATTCATGGCCCGCACTTAAACAATATTTTCCATTCAAATACTTTGTAAAACTTTGTATGAAATAATATGACTTGGGACCGATGTAACTTTGATATTTATGAATGGAAATGCTTTATTAATAAACGACGCGATTTTTATGAGTTGTCTATGATGTGAGTAATGTGCTATCCCGTAACACCAACTAGTCTTCCGCTGTACTAAGTTGTATAAATTTGGGGGTGTTACAGTTTGGTACCAGAGCTCTCGTTATAGAGAACGAAAGATTTTTAAAACCAAGGTTTTGAATAAAACATTTCAAAATCTTTTAACTATAAACATTTTTCTAAAAATGTCTAAAAATCTTTTGCCTATAACGGTGCCGAAGAATTCCCGAGTTACCGACAAGGCCAGACTGAGAAGTGTTATTTTAATATATATATATAACTTGGATTATATATATATATGATGTAATTTTATTACGTGATTAGTTGATGATTATTTTGATATTTATACGAGGTATTTATACGACGTAGATTGTCACAAGAAACCCTAAATCCCCTAGTAAATCAATTGAAGCTATTCTCGTAGGAATTCTAGCTATTCTAGATCTAAACCAAGTTGTGGATCTTTATGATCCCAACAAATGGTTGATATTCATAGAAATGTAGATATTAGTTGATTGTAATATTGAAGAAGAATTGGCGAGATTAAGACTGATATCGATGTTATGACGATCTTTCCTTATAGAGTGGAGTTTAACAAAACGTTATCACCTGGAAAGATGTCATCTGATTCGTTGTCATCCAATTCTTAAATTTGAAATCGAAAGGGTGAATGTTGTACTTGAGGCTGTCATTGGAACCAGTACCCAAAAGCCTCATGCCACTAGTACCTTTCCGAGAAGTCTAGTTGAATGATCAAGTCATTTCATATTAATGACCCATTTGATAATTGTTGTTGTAAGAGCTATAGGATTGGAAATTAAGTGTTGATTCATATTGAGATTGTATTTCCTTTACAAGGCCGAAGAATAAGATTGAAAGTATTGGAAAATGAGGTAGGATATCGAATTGAGTATAAGTTGGTTGAAACTTGAATAAAGTAAAACTTAACCTGTATGGAATATGAGATTGTTAATATAAGTCGTTAAGTTTTGTGATTGAATTATAAGGTTTTAATTGATTGTTGATTCGTGTTAAGGGTTGTTCCTAGGCCATTGTCCACTAATGAGGATGCCCAGTGTCCAACAAATAAAGTGAAGAAATCTTCTTCTGAATTGGGACCGATGGATCTTCCGGGACAGGTGGGACACCTAATGACTCTTGTAGATTAGTATTCATTGTGGTATCTTTTAAAAATAATCCCTAACTTAACTGAGATATCAGTTGGTAGGATGAGTTCTGAAAATTGTATGACATAGTGACACGTAATGTGTTACGGTACAATTTTGGCTTGTTTGTGATTAATGAAAAGACTACCTTTGATTGCTAAATTCTACACGTATCGATGATATCTATCTTTTCTTGCTTCATCCTAATGCTCACATTAGTGATGTAACCATTGAACGAGTACTCATCTTGATTTGAGTTACGTTGTGGATTATTCTTTTGAGTGCCATCGAGATCACGAACCTCATGATTATTTGGCTAAAGCTCATTTCCTATCATATTGAAGTTAGTTCTCGGTGAACAACTTTTCATCACTCTTTTGCAGATCACACATTGTTTTTATAAAATTAAAACGGTATCCTTTGAGAAAATTTAATTTTCATCACTATAAGGATTATTCAAAGTGAGATTTATAAGTGATTGTTATTGAAATGAGGTTGTTTATAAAACGCTTTGGAAACTTAATTGTTTTCATAACAAGGAAAATCTTTGTAAATTTATTTTGATTCTTATTTAAGAATTAAGCATGAAAATGTTTTTATTATATACATGATGATAAAATTTTGACGAACTGAGTATTGCATCGTTAATCTTGAAATTGTATATAGTTGCGCGCTTACATACAATTTGGAATGGACTATGCAAGACTGATTAGTAATCACCATATAACTAATGAATAAACACTACATTTTCTTTGAAGATTGTGAAAGATTAAAATTTTACGAGATCTGCAAGAAGTGAAAAATAGGGACATAGTGTTAGGGACACCTACATATGTTCCCGTACCATTTATTCTTCTGAGTTAAAATTTACTCATCTGTGGAATTTGTCTTATTTGACAATTGATATTCCGTTCTTGTCCAATTCTCCCGTAGTGAGATTCTTAGGAAAAGTATCTGATTATCGAGTGTTGATACCCGACTGGATGTATCGACGTTCCTATCATTTCTTTTGATTTGATTTCATTTGAATGACCTGGGTAACGATCCGAGGAGCTTTCGAATGCGTACTCAAATTATGAAAACATGGGATATATTCATATTCGTTAAATGTTTTCGTCTGTATCTGATTTGAAATTCTCTCGCATAGATTATGCATTGACCTTACTCTATTAATAGTAGTTATGTCTCCATATATCCTTGAATTTGTGAAGGATTGTGAGTTATTATTAGACTTTTGAGAAGTTCACATCTTATCGACGGCAATAAAACTGGAAAGTTGATAGTGCCAGTAGAATGGATTGATTGATTATGACATGACGACATTGTCTTAATTGATGGGAACTCGAGTAGAATTCCCATAAATGATAAGATGTTGATTATAAAAAATGATCTAAATAATTCTTGGTGGATGACCATATTCTGCATTTAGACTTGGGATTATACCGTAAATGGTTGTGAATTAGTCATAAACATTGTA
Organism: Glebionis coronaria; assembly: GCA_025667525.1. Classification (NCBI taxonomy): domain Eukaryota; kingdom Viridiplantae; phylum Streptophyta; class Magnoliopsida; order Asterales; family Asteraceae; genus Glebionis; species Glebionis coronaria. The sequence goes on from CM046878.1 coordinate 245,304,990, forward strand.
ATCTAGAAGAACCTAATATTGAATTATTAAAAGATGTTTCTGTTATTTGAAACTTTAGGAGGTATTATTGGTGAATTACCTAGACTTTTGCCATTAAGGCAGATTGAAACTGGTATTGATTATATTCTCGGTGTTGCACTTGTGGCTTGTGCACTGTACGTCAGCACCATCTGAATTAAAGGAATTACCGTACAACTGAGAGTTGTCGGAGAAAGATTTTATTATACCAAGCCTGTCATCATGAAGAGCTATGGTGATATCATTCCTTATATTTATAGATTACTGTGACTGAGTAAATTGACAATCGAAAACGATATCCATAACTCGAAATGGAAGATTTGTTCGATCATTTACAAGGTCCTAGTGTATATTTTAAAAATTTGATCCATAGCATGGTTATCATCAACGTCGCGTCCGCGAAAAAGATTATCTATTCCAATCACTACATCCGGTACTTGTAATGAACGTTATGAGTTTCACGTGATGTCGTTTGGATTGACAATGCACATGTAGTATTCATAATTATGATGAATCACGTGTGTAGGCTGTAATTTGATAAATTCATGCTCGTGATCATTAAGGACCATTTATTTGTTTATAAGAATAAGAATGAGTTAATAATTATTTATAGATTGCCCTGAATTGGCCTAACAATGAAAACTTGTACCTTGAATAATTAACATGTGATTTAAGACTTAATACTCTACCTGATTTGACTATGTGATTAATAAGATAATGGAATCTAAATTGACTCTTCAAAAATAAAGAGCCCTTTTAAGACTTTGGATTTTACTAAAAAGAAAATGGAAATATGTTTTAACAAAGGATTTTTAAGGGATTATTCCCTTATACACAAACCATTTAACTAAACTTCTGTTTAGGGGTAAATGTTTGTGTATACCTCAAGACAACCTAAGAGGGATTGAGGAAACCGTTAAACCATGACTTAAATTGTGAAACGACAATTTTTGCTTTTCAACTAAGAAAATTTTGACCAAAAGTATAACCAAAGATTTTTCAAACATTTACAAATCTTATTAATTATTTTTGATAAATTAGCAAAAATCTTGATAATTAAAATCAAATTTATTTCGAACATTTTATTATAATTGGTCGAACTAAGAAATTTAAAACGTTTACGTTTCATAAAAATTTAATAATTATTATTTAATTAATTATAATAATTATCGGCGCTTTAAACGCCGGATTGAGAAAAACTGATAAAAATGATAGTTGAGACGAAACTAAAACTTAGAAAATATAAAGAAGGAATTTTGAATAAATACGGTTATGATATTTATTTCATCAGGAAAGTAAACGTAATTACCGACGCATAATATAGAAAGAATATCTGAGTGAATTGTGGACATGATAATTATATCATCATGAGAAGTGAATATAGATACCGACGCATTATGTAGAAAAGATAAAAAACCAGTTAGGACATGTTCCTTAATAATGAAGGTGCAAAATAAATTGCTGAACAATTTAAAAATAACTAATGTTTGTAAGAGGGATAATATAGATGATAAAAGGGATTCGCAGCTAATGTGAACCATTAGAATTATGAAGCCGATGGCGTTAAATGTATAAAAGACCACATATGATTGTCTAAATATGGAGGATTGTGAGATATAGTTATGTTGGAATTTGTAAGTATAAGTATTATATGTATGTCATTTTTGACTAAAAGTATCTTTGTCTGAAGAAGTTGTACTAATGGCAATTATGAAGGCATACATCGCCTCATACATTAGTAAACGTCTAGCTATTGCAAAGGTCATCATCTGAATTTGATTCGATTTGGGTCATCGTCGACAGGCTGACCAAATCTGCTAATATCATTTCCGTTAATGATAAATGCAAAAGAGTTATGTAAACATAGTGTGCTTGTATCGAACATCTTTATCAAGATCCTCGCTTCGCATCGAATTTCTAGAGATTTGCTGAGAAGTCATTGAGAACGAACCTTGATGAGAGTACTATGTACCACCCCAAATCGAAGGGACGAGGTAAAGTAACGATACAAAGTAATATAAGCGATGTTTTATGTTTGAATGAATGACCTTTGGTAATAAATCGTATAATCGCTTTCCTTTGGAAGGATTACCATTGATAATCATCGTATTAGGATTGAGATCAAATCTTGTTAAGATTTAGAAATTAGAGCATCTGTAAGCAAGAGTTGAGATAAAGACACCCGACATACACCCATTGTGAGTTGGACATGTCTTTTAGGTTTAAGGTTTCCTATGATGGTGAACCTAACCTTGTAAAATACCCGACCCGCGAGATCTGAAATGATTGTTGAAATTAGGATTTGATTATTGACTGCCGGTAGTGGGCAAGAGGTTATGTGAATATGAAATGTAGATCTTGAAGTGCCAAATGGGTAGCGAAGTTATGCCACAATTTTTAACCTTGGAAAAATGAATTCATGATCTGACAAATCATGGGATATAAGTCCCCGTTGTATGGGACCATTGAGATGATGTAAAAGTTGGGATTGAAAGGCATATAAGCTAGATCTACCCTAGGACTTCAAGAACTGCGTGAATTATGTTTCGTAAATCGAACTTGATGGAATATCTATCAAGTGAAAATCTGATTGTTCTTAGTAGAGCTTAGATCGGCGAAAAGTTGCATTCATCAAAATCCCGTGAACATCATGGATAGAGAAAGTAAGTCAACATTAAGCCTGATCTTATTCCCGTAGTTATTTCTGCTGAAACTCGCGTATTGTAATGAATTGCACTTGTGAGAAAAGACCGAATGTGGAGGAAATACCCACATGGCTTTAACTCTATAAGAAGCGAGTAGTAAGGTAAGATGATCTTTGAGGACAAAGATCCTGTTTAGGGGTAAATACTGTGACAATCCGTCAATTTATGGTTGATATTTTATACTCGAATATTATTTAAAAACATTATTTTAATGTTACAATATGGACTCACTTATTTTTGGGAAGAAATTTGGATTTACATCTTGGAGTAGCATCGACTACGTCTAAACCAGAGGATTCAACGTTACGTGCTTACGTTTACATACACCATCCTTGGTGACAGTCCGACATTTCAGAAAATAAATTTATCCGTGAATATTATTTTGGAGTTTTAAATTTGTGTTGTTTCATAAACTCACAAATTTACGAGAAGAGATTAGGACTTACGATTTTATTTTAACGTCCTTTACGACTAAACCGGAAACCTTAGGATTACGTATTTACGTTTTCGAACTCCGTTTTTGATGAGACAATTTTTATTAGATTCGCTTTGTGCCGTTGATTCATAATTTATAAAAACGTTTTTCGTAAAACGACCCGAGGGCACGAAAATCGAGGAATACCCGTAAACTAGTGAGATGGGACAAAATACATTGTCCCACCCCACTAGCTTACATGGGACGGCAACATTGTGTACAACACACCAATTTGGTGGCAAGTTCCTAAGTTAATAACTTACACATGTAACTAGCTTACACATTAAGCTAGCTACTAACTCAAAACCATCAAACTATCTCATTTCTACCATTTCACCATGCAAAACCACTTCAAAATCCTCTCAACTCTCTCTCTAGTTCGTCCCATCCTCACCACAAAACACCTTCACTTGATCAATTCCAACCACAAAATCATGTGTTATTTACACATATGTTGAAGCCCTCTTGAAGATCTCTTGAATGGTGGTGATTATAACATCCATGGAGGAGTATTCATGGTGTCTTGGGGCTGATTTTCCACTAGGAGATTAGAAAGATTGGTGGTCATAAAGATGGTCTTGGTGCATCACAAGTTTCACCATCAAAATCCATGTTTTGATCACAACCTACATCATCATGGTGGTATAAAGATTGTCCTCCTCATCTTCTTGTTATTTTGATTATGTAAACATGTATTTTATTTCTTATTGTATATGTATATGATGATTATATGATGATAAAAATGTTATGTGGGGATTTGGTGTTGATAAACATGATTAAAAAGGTGAAAAGTTATAAAGAACAAGGCTAAAATCTTGCTTAAAAGTGATGGCTGTACAAAACAGTAAAGAAACAGGTCATGGACTGATAAAATGATGAAGTAGAATCTATTTACAGTAAGCTATGGGTCTTGTACACATGTGAGAGTTGGCCATGCAATGGAATCATTGTAATGAGTGAGATATGATCAAAACAAGATTAGGGTATAAATCTGAGGTTACTGTTTTGGACGATTTTTAGAAAATACTTAAAGGATGATTCAACAGTAGCTATAATAGAGTTAAATGTAGCACATATCATGTAGTTTATGTGATAAAAACTTGAGCTTCTATCTCCATATAGAACTCAAGATATGGCAATTTTTGTGAAAGTGAAGATAAAAATCAGATTTTTGGAAATTAAAGAATAATACTATTATATAAGAACTCAAAATTTAATAGTATAAAATATAAATTAAAACCCACTAACTTATAAAACTTATTTATATAAATATGTAAAAGGGTAAATGAATGAATAACTTATATAAATGGTAGTGAAATAATACTTATAAGTTATAAAACTATAAACATTGTTTTTACGACTTTTCGGCTAATACCGTGAAAATTAACGTTTTTGTTAAATAAAACTTAGACGACCAAACCCGTCTAATGTAAAGTTTATAAAAGTCATATACTGATATATAAGTATCTAATACAAGTAAAAACCGATAAAACCCGAACTATAAGAAATACGGACATTTACGAGCTAATTAAGCATATTGGACTAATAATTGGACTAAATAAGATAAAAACTTGTAAAAAGAACTTATTGTGCTTAACCCATTTAGGCCCAACTTGTAAAGTGTAGATACTGATAATATAAGTATAACATGGATTGATACAAGTTAAAGAACTTACAATAAGTTTATTGGACTTAAAACGTGTAAATAGGTAAAACTAGTAAACTAGTATAAAAGTTATCGACATATAACACTAAAATGAGTAAACGAGAATATGTAAACCCACTTGATCATCATATATATAATCATCATATGTATACATAATTGCTATTTTTATAAAGTCATTGGACATGAGTCTAAGACCGATTATTATTTTTATAGGTTTCCGTGATTGAAGCACGTATCGTACGTCCGAATTGCCGATAACCCGCCTTCCCACATCAACGTGAGTTCATAGCCTCGCACTCTTTTAAATGTTTTTATGATATGTTTTATAAACCCGCGAGGGAGATAACAAGTTAGTCTTTATAAAATAGGACACCATTTGTCCTGATTGTTTGTTTATTGATTTGGACCCGAATGATTGAATGACCCGATTGTATGACCCGATAAATGATTAAAGGACCCGATAGATGAAATCAAATGGATTATTAAAGTTAGGTTATGTCACTAAAAGTCCCATTAGCATGAATTGTGAACTACCAGGAGTTGGTAGACGCTTGTGCATATAATAGTACTATTTGGGGACGATCACCCCAGTTCGCGCCTTGACGGTTGATCCCCGTCGTGCCACATTGATTGGTAAGCGAATTTATGTATGAGAAGATTTCCATAGCGTGACCTTTGTGACGACACGCTACTTTAGATGGGCAAAGTTGGTATCGGGTTAGCTACCCGTTGTTGGTTTAGTAAGGTAACAATGTCATGCGACTTATAATAATCCAAAACTAACGAAATAATACTAGACGCTCAGAATTACGATGTATTGCCTGACTAGCAATACTGGGTCATACTAATGATATTATGTTTGTGTTTTGGTTTTCATAACCATACTCATATAACGGTTTTTATTTTCATACAACGTCGTAAGACGTATTGTATGACGTTTTTACGACATTGGCTCGTATAATGATTATTAAGGCTTTTTATAACCATATTCATATAATGGTTTTATTTAATCTATACAACGTTGCAAAAACGTATTGTATGGTGTTTTTAACGATAATGATTCGTATAACGATTTTTAAGGCAAATGCCTACATTATGATTTTCGATAAAGATTTGTATAAAATGACTTTGGCTATTTTATGGCCTATTAAAATGATTTGTACAAGATGATTTTCAGTAATAATTTTATACTGATATTATATTGATGGATTTTATTAAACTCTATGAATTCACTCGGCGTTATCGCTGACCTTTTCTTTTAACATGTTTTATCTCAGGTACTTGAAGGTAATTCTCGGGAAGACGACAAGAATTCATGGCCCGCACTTAAACAATATTTTCCATTCAAATACTTTGTAAAACTTTGTATGACATAATATGACTTGGGACCGATGTAATTTTGATATTTATGAATGGAAATGCTTTATTAATAAACGACGCGATTTTTATGCGTTGTCTATGATGTGAGTAATGTGCTATCCCGTAACACCAACTAGTCTTCCGCTGTACTAAGTTGTATAAATTTGGGGGTGTTACAGCATTTCCCCTCAACTCCCCAAATATGTGTTTAAAGACATATTCGTAGGAGTAAAGAAGAAACACTGTCGAAATCATCTCAAATAATAAACCCATTATACGCATTCATATCCTAAATGAGACAAAACATTCAAAAAGCAGTCCCAAACAGGGGAATTTCCGAAGTTAATTCCTAATAAATAACTTCGGACGGGTTTTCTATAGGATAATTAATTTCAGACGGGAATTTTCCGAAATAATCGCTAAAATCCTAAAACATTCCTAAATGTTTAGTTTAATAAAATAAATAATATACGCATATAAAGGAGTTGCTTAAAAAAGATGTTTAAAAACAACTTATTCTAATAAGTTGTTTAAAAGCAGCTTATCATAATAAGCTATTTAAAAATAGCTTAATAAACTGTTTAAAAACAGCTTATTTTAATAAGCTGTTTAGAAACAGCTTATCATAATAAGCTGTTTAAAATAAGTTGTTATGATAAACTTATGAGAATAATGTGAAGGAGTGTTTGGATTTACGTTTAACACGAATTAACAAGTTTCTACATCCCCGACGACATGTCCCCGGAGAATCAAAATAAAAAAATATTTTAAAAAATAACAAAATCATATTAAAAAAAAGAAAAAAACATACTTATCCGGCTGTGGTCGGGATGCGTCCCCGGTTGTGATCGGGGATGCAGCTCCGGCAAAAAGACGAGGCTACAATAACATAAAACAAACACATTAAATTATCAGTTATAACTAAATAATCAAATCAATTATCAAAATTAAAAAAAAACAAAATTAAAAATCAAAACCAATTATCAAAATTAAAAAAACAAAATTAAAATTGACTAAATAATCAAACCAATTCGCAGTGGGTTATGTGGTGGTGATTGTTGGAGATGACGGCGGGTGGTGGTGCTGGAGATGACGGTGGTGCTGGTGACGGGGTGACACGGTGGTGGTGGGGATGGCTGGTGATGTAGATGATGAAGATGGTGGTGATGTTGATGAAGAATATGGTGGTGATGGGTGGTGATTTAGATAGATGAAGATGGTAGTGATGGTTTGCTCGTTTTTTTTTATAATGAATATGATAGATGAATAAAAAGCAGATTTTACCTTATCCTATTCATGGTGTTTCCCCGACGACTAGTAGACGGGGAAACCTAGGTTTTGTCATCTAGCAAAAAAGGCGCGTTATCTAAAAATTTTTGGTGGGTAGTTTCCCCGGCGACACGTAGATGGGGAAACCCTCGTTTTTGTCGTCTAGCAGAAAAAGGCGCGTAGCCAAAATTGTGTCGGTGGCTTTCCCCGGCGACAGTCGCCGGGGTTTCCTTGGTTCAGAAATTTTTTTTTTGACAATAACTATTATACATAATATTTATAAAATAATATATATATATATATATATATATATATAATATACTATTTATAATATTTTATAAATAATATTTAAACTTTACTAATATTTATAAAATAAAATTTTATCTTTTTAGTATAACTATTAATAACAAAAATAATATTTATAAAATTATATATTTATTTTTTTACTATAACTAATAATAATTAAAATAAGATTTATAAAATAATATTTAAACTTTACTAATATTTATAAAATAATATTTTATTTTCTTACTATAACTATTAATAATTAAAATAATATTTAATTTATTTATTTCTTCCGATCCGGTCAATTTATTTTCTCGGTAAATAATATTTATAAACGTATAACCATAACAAACCGGGTTATCCATTGAACATCAAACGTATAGTCATAACAAACCCAGTCATCCATTGAAGATCAAACGTATAACCATAACAAACTGAGTCATCCATTGAAGATTAAACGTATAACCATAACAAACCGAGTCATCCATTGAAGATCAAACGTATAACCATAACAAACCGAGTCATCCATTGAAGATCAAACGTATAACCATAACAAACCGAGTCATCCATTGAAGATCAAACGTATAATCATAACAAACCGAGTCATCCAATGAAGATCAAACGTATAACCATAACAAACCGAGTCATCCATTGAAGATCAAACGTATAACCATAACAAACCGAGTCATCCATTGAAGATAAAACGTATAATCATAACAAACCGAGTCATCCATTGAAGATCAAACGTATAATCATAACAAACCGAGTCATCCATTAAACATCAAACGTATAATCATAACAAACAGAGTCATCTATTGAAGATCAAACGTATAATCATAACAAACCGAGTCATCCATTGAAGATCAAACGTATAACCATAACAAACCGAGTCATCCATTGAAGATCAAACGTATAATCATAACAAACCGAGTCATCCATTGAACATCAAGCGTATAACCATAACAAACCGAGTCATCCATTGAAGATCAAACTTATAACCATAACAAACCGAGTCATCCATTGAAGAACAAACGTATAATCATAGCAAACCGAGTCAACCATTAAAGATCAAACGTATAACCATAACAAACCGAGTCATCCATTGAAGATCAAACGTATAACCATAGCAAACCGAGTCATCCATTGAAGATCAAACGTATAACCATAACAAACCGAGTCATCCATTGAACATCAAACGTAGAACCATAACAAACCGAGTCATCCATTGAAGATCAAACGTATAATCATAACAAACCGAGTCATCCATTGAAGATCAAACGTAAAACCATAACAAACCGAGTCATCCATTGAACATCGAACGTATAATCATAACAAACCAAGTCATCCATTGAAGATCAAACGTATAATCATAAAAAACCGAATCATCCATTGAACATCAAACGTATAATCATAACAAACCGAGTCATCCATTGAAGATCAAACGTATAATCATAACAAACTGAGTCATCCATTGAACATCAAACGTATAACCATATCAAACCGAGTCATCCATTGAACATCGAACGTATAATCATAACAAACCGAGTCATCCATTGAAGTTCAAACGTATAACCATAACAAACCGAGTCATCCATTAAAGATCAAACGTATAACCATAACAAACCGAGTCATCCATTGAAGATCAAACGTATAACCATAACAAACCGAGTCATCCATTGAAGATCAAACGTATAATCATAACAAACCGAATCATCCATTGAAGATCAAACGTATAACCATAACAAACCGAGTCATCCATTGAAGATCAAATGTATAACCATAACAAACCGAGTCATCCATTAAAGATCAAACGTATAATTATAACAAACCGAGTCATCCATTGAAGATCAAACGTATAACCATAACAAACCGAGTCATCCATTGAACATCAAACGTATAATCATAACAAACCGAGTCATCCATTGAAGATCAAACGTATAACCATAACAAACCGAGTCATCCATTGAACATCGAACGTATAATCATAACAAACCGAGTCATCCATTGAAGATCAAACGTATAATCATAACAAACCGAGTCATCCGTTGAACATCAAACGTATAATCATAACAAACCGAGTCATCCATTGAAGATCAAACGTATAATCATAACAAACCGAGTCATCCATTGAACATCAAACGTATAATCATAACAAACCGAGTCATCCATTGAAGATCAAACGTATAACCATAACAAACCGGGTCATCCATTGAAGATCAAACGTATAACCATAACAAACCTAGTCATCCATTGAAGATCAAACGTATAACCATAACAAACCGAGTCATCCATTGAAGATCAAACGTATAACCATAACAAACCGAGTCATCCATTGAAGAACAAACGTATAATCATAACAAACCGACTCATCCGTTGAAGATCAAACGTATAGTCATAACAAATCGAGTCATCCATTGAACATCAAACGTATAATCATAACAAACCGAGTCATCCATTGAAGATCAAACGTATAATCATAACAAACCGAGTCATCCATTGAACATCAAACGTATAATCATAACAAACCGAGTCATCCATTGAAGATCAAACGTATAACCATAACAAACCGAGTCATCCATTGAAGATCAAACGTATAACCATAACAAACCGAGTCATCCATTGAAGATCAAACGTATAACCATAACAAACCTAGTCATCCATTGAAGATCAAACGTATAACCATAACAAACCTAGTCATCCATTGAAGATCAAACGTATAACCATAACAAACCGAGTCATCCATTGAAGATCAAACGTATAACCATAACAAACCGAGTCATCCATTGAAGAACAAACGTATAATCATAACAAACCGACTCATCCGTTGAAGATCAAACGTATAATCATAACAAATCGAGTCATCCATTGAACATCAAACGTATAATCATAACAAACCGAGTCATCCATTGAATATCAAACGTATAATCATAACAAACCGAGTCATCCATTGAACATCAAACGTATAATCATAACAAACCGAGTCATCCATTGAAGTTCAAACGTATAACCATAACAAACCGAGTCATCCATTAAAGATCAAACGTATAACCATAACAAACCGAGTCATCCATTGAAGATCAAACGTATAACCATAACAAACCGAGTCATCCATTGAAGATCAAACGTATAATCATAACAAACCGAGTCATCCATTGAAGATCAAACGTATAACCATAACAAACCGAGTCATCCATTGAAGATCAAATGTATAACCATAACAAACCGAGTCATCCATTGAAGATCAAACGTATAATTATAACAAACCGAGTCATCCATTGAAGATCAAACGTATAACCATAACAAACCGAGTCATCCATTGAACATCAAACGTATAATCATAACAAACCGAGTCATCCATTGAAGATCAAACGTATAACCATAACAAACCGAGTCATCCATTGAACATCGAACGTATAATCATAACAAACCGAGTCATCCATTGAAGATCAAACGTATAATCATAACAAACCGAGTCATCTGTTGAACATCAAACGTATAATCATAACAAACCGAGTCATCCATTGAAGATCAAACGTATAATCATAACAAACCGAGTCATCCATTGAACATCAAACGTATAATCATAACAAACCGAGTCATCCATTGAAGATCAAACGTACAACCATAACAAACCGGGTCATCCATTGAAGATCAAACGTATAACCATAACAAACCTAGTCATCCATTGAAGATCAAACGTATAACCATAACAAACCGAGTCATCCATTGAAGATCAAACGTATAACCATAACAAACCGAGTTATCCATTGAAGAACAAACGTATAATCATAACAAACCGACTCATCCGTTGAAGATCAAACGTATAGTCATAACAAATCGAGTCATCCATTGAACATCAAACGTATAATCATAACAAACCGAGTCATCCATTGAAGATCAAACGTATAATCATAACAAACCGAGTCATCCATTGAACATCAAACGTATAATCATAACAAACCGAGTCATCCATTGAAGATCAAACGTATAACCATAACAAACCGAGTCATCCATTGAAGATCAAACGTATAACCATAACAAACCGAGTCATCCATTGAAGATCAAACGTATAACCATAACAAACCTAGTCATCCATTGAAGATCAAACGTATAACCATAACAAACCTAGTCATCCATTGAAGATCAAACGTATAACCATAACAAACCGAGTCATCCATTGAAGATCAAACGTATAACCATAACAAACCGAGTCATCCATTGAAGAACAAACGTATAATCATAACAAACCGACTCATCCGTTGAAGATCAAACGTATAATCATAACAAATCGAGTCATCCATTGAACATCAAACGTATAATCATAACAAACCGAGTCATCCATTGAATATCAAACGTATAATCATAACAAACCGAGTCATCCATTGAACATCAAACGTATAATCATAACAAACCGAGTCATCCATTGAAGATCAAACGTATAATCATAACAAACCGAGTCATCCATTGAAGATCAAACGTATAACCATAACAAACCGAGTCATCCATTGAAGATCAAACGTATAACCATAACAAAACGAGTCATCCATTGAAGATCAAACGTATAACCATAACAAACTGAGTCATCCATTTAAGATCAAACGTATAACCATAACAAACCGAGTCAACCACTGAAGATCAAACGTATAACCATAACAAACCGAGTCATCCATTGAAGATCAAACGTATAACCATAACAAACCGAGTCATCCCTTGAAGATCAAACGTATAACCATAACAAACCGAGTCATCCATTGAACATCAAACGTATAATCATAACAAACCGAGTCATCCATTGAAGATCAAACGTATAACCATAACAAACCGAGTCATCCATTGAAGATCAAATGTATAACCATAACAAACCGAGTCATCCATTAAAGATCAAACGTATAACCATAACAAACCGAGTCATCCATTGAAGATCAAACGTATAACCATAACAAACCGAGTCATCAATTGAAGATCAAACGTATAACCATAACAAACCGAGTCATCCATTGAAGATCAAACGTATAACCATAACAAATTGAGTCATCCATTGAAGATCAAACGTATAACCATAACAAACCGAGTCATCCATTGAACATCAAACGTATAATCATAACAAACCGAGTCATCCATTGAAGATCAAACATATAACCATAACAAACCGAGTCATCCATTGAAGATCAAATGTATAACCATAACAAACCGAGTCATCCATTGAAGATCAAACGTATAATTATAACAAACCGAGTCATCCATTGAAGATCAAACGTATAACCATAACAAACCGAGTCATCCATTGAACATCGAACGTATAATCATAACAAACCGAGTCATCCATTGAAGATTAAACGTATAATCATAACAAACCGAGTCATCGATTGAACATCGAACGTATAATCATAACAAACCGAGTCATCCATTGAAGATCAAACGTATAACCATAACAAACCGAGTCATCCATTGAAGATCAAACGTATAACCATAACAAACCGAGTCATCCATTGAAGATCAAACGTATAACCATAACAAACCGAGTCATCCATTGAAGATCAAACGTATAACCATAACAAACTGAGTCATCCATTGAAGATCAAACGTATAACCATAACAAACCGAGTCATCCATTGAACATCAAACGTATAATCATAACAAACCGAGTCATCCATTGAAGATCAAACGTATAACCATAACAAACCGAGTCATCCATTGAAGATCAAATGTATAACCATAACAAACCGAGTCATCCATTGAAGATCAAACGTATAATTATAACAAACCGAGTCATCCATTGAAGATCAAACGTATAACCATAACAAACCGAGTCATCCATTGAACATCGAACGTATAATCATAACAAACCGAGTCATCCATTGAAGATTAAACGTATAATCATAACAAACCGAGTCATCGATTGAACATCGAACGTATAATCATAACAAACCGAGTCATCCATTGAAGATCAAACGTATAACCATAACAAACCGAGTCATCCATTGAAGATCAAACGTATAACCATAACAAACCGAGTCATCCATTGAAGATCAAACGTATAACCATAACAAACCGAGTCATCCATTGAAGATCAAACGTATAACCATAACAAACTGAGTCATCCATTGAAGATCAAACGTATAACCATAACAAACCGAGTCATCCATTGAACATCAAACGTATAATCATAACAAATCGAGTCATCCATTGAAGATCAAACGTATAACCATAACAAACCGAGTCATCCATTGAAGATCAAACGTATAACCATAACAAACCGAGTCATCCATTGAAGATCAAATGTATAACCATAACAAACCGAGTCATCCATTGAAGATCAAACGTATAATTATAACAAACCGAGTCAACCATTGAAGATCAAACGTATAACCATAACGAACCGAGTCATCCATTGAAGATCAAACGTATAACCATAACAAACCGAGTCATCCATTGAAGATCAAACGTATAATCATAACAAATCGAGTCATCCAATGAAGATCAAACGTATAACCATAACAAACCGAGTCATCCATTGAAGATAAAACGTATAACCAAAACAAACCGAGTCATCCATTGAAGATAAAACGTATAATCATAACAAACCGAGTCATCCATTGAATATCAAACGTATAATCATAACAAACCGAGTCATCCATTGAACATCAAACGTATAATCATAACAAACCGAGTCATCCATTGAAGATCAAACGTATAATCATAACAAACCGAGTCATCCATTGAAGATCAAACGTATAACCATAACAAACCGAGTCATCCATTGAAGATCAAACGTATAACCATAACAAAACGAGTCATCCATTGAAGATCAAACGTATAACCATAACAAACTGAGTCATCCATTTAAGATCAAACGTATAACCATAACAAACCGAGTCAACCACTGAAGATCAAACGTATAACCATAACAAACCGAGTCATCCATTGAAGATCAAACGTATAACCATAACAAACCGAGTCATCCCTTGAAGATCAAACGTATAACCATAACAAACCGAGTCATCCATTGAACATCAAACGTATAATCATAACAAACCGAGTCATCCATTGAAGATCAAACGTATAACCATAACAAACCGAGTCATCCATTGAAGATCAAATGTATAACCATAACAAACCGAGTCATCCATTAAAGATCAAACGTATAACCATAACAAACCGAGTCATCCATTGAAGATCAAACGTATAACCATAACAAACCGAGTCATCAATTGAAGATCAAACGTATAACCATAACAAACCGAGTCATCCATTGAAGATCAAACGTATAACCATAACAAATTGAGTCATCCATTGAAGATCAAACGTATAACCATAACAAACCGAGTCATCCATTGAACATCAAACGTATAATCATAACAAACCGAGTCATCCATTGAAGATCAAACATATAACCATAACAAACCGAGTCATCCATTGAAGATCAAATGTATAACCATAACAAACCGAGTCATCCATTGAAGATCAAACGTATAATTATAACAAACCGAGTCATCCATTGAAGATCAAACGTATAACCATAACAAACCGAGTCATCCATTGAACATCGAACGTATAATCATAACAAACCGAGTCATCCATTGAAGATTAAACGTATAATCATAACAAACCGAGTCATCGATTGAACATCGAACGTATAATCATAACAAACCGAGTCATCCATTGAAGATCAAACGTATAACCATAACAAACCGAGTCATCCATTGAAGATCAAACGTATAACCATAACAAACCGAGTCATCCATTGAAGATCAAACGTATAACCATAACAAACCGAGTCATCCATTGAAGATCAAACGTATAACCATAACAAACTGAGTCATCCATTGAAGATCAAACGTATAACCATAACAAACCGAGTCATCCATTGAACATCAAACGTATAATCATAACAAACCGAGTCATCCATTGAAGATCAAACGTATAACCATAACAAACCGAGTCATCCATTGAAGATCAAATGTATAACCATAACAAACCGAGTCATCCATTGAAGATCAAACGTATAATTATAACAAACCGAGTCATCCATTGAAGATCAAACGTATAACCATAACAAACCGAGTCATCCATTGAACATCGAACGTATAATCATAACAAACCGAGTCATCCATTGAAGATTAAACGTATAATCATAACAAACCGAGTCATCGATTGAACATCGAACGTATAATCATAACAAACCGAGTCATCCATTGAAGATCAAACGTATAACCATAACAAACCGAGTCATCCATTGAAGATCAAACGTATAACCATAACAAACCGAGTCATCCATTGAAGATCAAACGTATAACCATAACAAACCGAGTCATCCATTGAAGATCAAACGTATAACCATAACAAACTGAGTCATCCATTGAAGATCAAACGTATAACCATAACAAACCGAGTCATCCATTGAACATCAAACGTATAATCATAACAAATCGAGTCATCCATTGAAGATCAAACGTATAACCATAACAAACCGAGTCATCCATTGAAGATCAAACGTATAACCATAACAAACCGAGTCATCCATTGAAGATCAAATGTATAACCATAACAAACCGAGTCATCCATTGAAGATCAAACGTATAATTATAACAAACCGAGTCAACCATTGAAGATCAAACGTATAACCATAACGAACCGAGTCATCCATTGAAGATCAAACGTATAACCATAACAAACCGAGTCATCCATTGAAGATCAAACGTATAATCATAACAAATCGAGTCATCCAATGAAGATCAAACGTATAACCATAACAAACCGAGTCATCCATTGAAGATAAAACGTATAACCAAAACAAACCGAGTCATCCATTGAAGATAAAACGTATAATCATAACAAACCGAGTCATCCATTGAAGATCAAACGTATAATCATAACAAACCGAGTCATCTATTGAAGATCAAACGTATAATCTTAACAAACCGAGTCATCCATTGAAGATCAAACGTATAACCATAACAAACCGAGTCATCCATTGAAGATCAAACGTATAACCATAACAAACCGAGTCATCCATTGAAGATCAAACGTATAATCATAACAAACCGAGTCATCCATTGAACATCAAACGTATAACCATAACAAACTGAGTCATCCATTAAAGACCAAACTTATAACCATAACAAACCGAGTCATCCATTGAAGATCAAATGTATAATCATAACAAACCGAGTCAACCATTGAAGATCAAACGTATAACCATAACAAACCGAGTCATCCATTGAAGATCAAACGTATAACCATAACAAACCGAGTCATCCATTGAAGATCAAATGTATAACCATAACAAACTGAGTCATCCATTGAACATCAAACATAGAACCATAACAAACCGAGTCATCCATTGAAGATCAAACGTAAAGCCATAACAAACCGAGTCATCCATTGAACATCGAACGTATAATCATAACAAAGAAAGTCATCCATTGAAGATCAAACGTATAATCATAACAAACCGAGTCATCCATTGAACATCAAACGTATAATCATAACAAACCGAGTCATCCATTGAAGATCAAATGTATAATCATAACAAACTGAGTCATCCATTGAACATCAAACGTATAACCATAACAAACCGAGTCATCCATTGAACATCGAACGCATAATCATAACAAACCGAGTCATCCATTGAAGTTCAAACGTATAACCATAACAAACTGAGTCATCCATTGAAGATCAAACGTATAATCATAACAAAGCGAGTCATCCATTGAAGATCAAACGTATAACCATAACAAACCGAGTCATCCATTGAAGATCAAACGTATAACCATAATAAACCGAGTCATCCATTGAAGATCAAACGTATAACCATAACAAACCGAGTCATCCATTGAAGATCAAACGTATAAGCATAACAAACCGAGTCATCCATTGAAGATCAAACGTATAACCATAACAAACCGAGTCATCCATTGAAGATCAAACGTATAACCATAACAAACCGAGTCATCCATTGAAGATCAAACGTATAACCATAACAAACTGAGTCATCCATTGAAGATCAAACGTGTAACCATAACAAACCGAGTCATCCATTGAACATCAAACGTATAATCATAACAAACCGAGTCATCCATTGAAGATCAAACATATAACCATAACAAACCGAGTCATCCATTGAAGATCAAATGTATAACCATAACAAACCGAGTCATCCATTGAAGATCAAACGTATAATTATAACAAACCGAGTCATCCATTGAAGATCAAACGTATAACCATAACAAACCGAGTCATCCATTGAAGATCAAACGTATAACCATAACAAACCGAGTCATCCATTGAAGATCAAACGTATAATCATAACAAATCGAGTCATCCAATGAAGATCAAACGTATAACCATAACAAACCGAGTCATCCATTGAAGATAAAACGTATAACCAAAACAAACCGAGTCATCCATTGAAGATCAAACGTATAATCTTAACAAACCGAGTCATCCATTGAAGATCAAACGTATAACCATAACAAACCGAGTCATCCATTGAAGATCAAACGTATAACCATAACAAACCGAGTCATCCATTGAAGATCAAACGTATAATCATAACAAATCGAGTCATCCAATGAAGATCAAACGTATAACCATAACAAACCGAGTCATCCATTGAAGATAAAACGTATAACCAAAACAAACCGAGTCATCCATTGAAGATAAAACGTATAATCATAACAAACCGAGTCATCCATTGAAGATCAAACGTATAATCATAACAAACCGAGTCATCTATTGAAGATCAAACGTATAATCTTAACAAACCGAGTCATCCATTGAAGATCAAACGTATAACCATAACAAACCGAGTCATCCATTGAAGATCAAACGTATAACCATAACAAACCGAGTCATCCATTGAAGATCAAACGTATAATCATAACAAACCGAGTCATCCATTGAACATCAAACGTATAACCATAACAAACTGAGTCATCCATTAAAGACCAAACTTATAACCATAAAAAACCGAGTCATCCATTGAAGATCAAATGTATAATCATAACAAACCGAGTCAACCATTGAAGATCAAACGTATAACCATAACAAACCGAGTCATCCATTGAAGATCAAACGTATAACCATAACAAACCGAGTCATCCATTGAAGATCAAATGTATAACCATAACAAACTGAGTCATCCATTGAACATCAAACATAGAACCATAACAAACCGAGTCATCCATTGAAGATCAAACGTAAAGCCATAACAAACCGAGTCATCCATTGAACATCGAACGTATAATCATAACAAAGAAAGTCATCCATTGAAGATCAAACGTATAATCATAACAAACCGAGTCATCCATTGAACATCAAACGTATAATCATAACAAACCGAGTCATCCATTGAAGATCAAATGTATAATCATAACAAACTGAGTCATCCATTGAACATCAAACGTATAACCATAACAAACCGAGTCATCCATTGAACATCGAACGCATAATCATAACAAACCGAGTCATCCATTGAAGTTCAAACGTATAACCATAACAAACTGAGTCATCCATTGAAGATCAAACGTATAATCATAACAAAGCGAGTCATCCATTGAAGATCAAACGTATAACCATAACAAACCGAGTCATCCATTGAAGATCAAACGTATAACCATAATAAACCGAGTCATCCATTGAAGATCAAACGTATAACCATAACAAACCGAGTCATCCATTGAAGATCAAACGTATAAGCATAACAAACCGAGTCATCCATTGAAGATCAAACGTATAACCATAACAAACCGAGTCATCCATTGAAGATCAAACGTATAACCATAACAAACCGAGTCATCCATTGAAGATCAAACGTATAACCATAACAAACTGAGTCATCCATTGAAGATCAAACGTGTAACCATAACAAACCGAGTCATTCATTGAACATCAAACGTATAATCATAACAAACCGAGTCATCCATTGAAGATCAAACATATAACCATAACAAACCGAGTCATCCATTGAAGATCAAATGTATAACCATAACAAACCGAGTCATCCATTGAAGATCAAACGTATAATTATAACAAACCGAGTCATCCATTGAAGATCAAACGTATAACCATAACAAACCGAGTCATCCATTGAACATCGAACGTATAATCATAACAAACCGAGTCATCCATTGAAGATTAAACGTATAATCATAATAAACCGAGTCATCGATTGAACATTGAACGTATAATCATAACAAACCGAGTCATCCATTGAAGATCAAACGTATAACCATAACAAACCGAGTCATCCATTGAAGATCAAACGTATAACCATAACAAACCGAGTCATCCATTGAAGATCAAACGTATAACCATAACAAACCGAGTCATCCATTGAAGATCAAACGTATAACCATAACAAACTGAGTCATCCATTGAAGATCAAACGTATAACCATAACAAACCGAGTCATCCATTGAACATCAAACGTATAATCATAACAAACCGAGTCATCCATTGAAGATCAAACGTATAACCATAACAAACCGAGTCATCCATTGAAGATCAAATGTATAACCATAACAAACCGAGTCATCCATTGAAGATCAAACGTATAATTATAACAAACCGAGTCATCCATTGAAGATCAAACGTATAACCATAACAAACCGAGTCATCCATTGAACATCGAACGTATAATCATAACAAACCGAGTCATCCATTGAAGATTAAACGTATAATCATAACAAACCGAGTCATCGATTGAACATCGAACGTATAATCATAACAAACCGAGTCATCCATTGAAGATCAAACGTATAACCATAACAAACCGAGTCATCCATTGAAGATCAAACGTATAACCATAACAAACCGAGTCATCCATTGAAGATCAAACGTATAACCATAACAAACCGAGTCATCCATTGAAGATCAAACGTATAACCATAACAAACTGAGTCATCCATTGAAGATCAAACGTATAACCATAACAAACCGAGTCATCCATTGAACATCAAACGTATAATCATAACAAATCGAGTCATCCATTGAAGATCAAACGTATAACCATAACAAACCGAGTCATCCATTGAAGATCAAACGTATAACCATAACAAACCGAGTCATCCATTGAAGATCAAATGTATAACCATAACAAACCGAGTCATCCATTGAAGATCAAACGTATAATTATAACAAACCGAGTCAACCATTGAAGATCAAACGTATAACCATAACAAACCGAGTCATCCATTGAAGATCAAACGTATAACCATAACAAACCGAGTCATCCATTGAAGATCAAACGTATAATCATAACAAACCGAGTCATCCAATGAAGATCAAACGTATAACCATAACAAACCGAGTCATCCATTGAAGATAAAACGTATAACCAAAACAAACCGAGTCATCCATTGAAGATAAAACGTATAATCATAACAAACCGAGTCATCCATTGAAGATCAAACGTATAATCATAACAAACCGAGTCATCTATTGAAGATCAAACGTATAATCTTAACAAACCGAGTCATCCATTGAAGATCAAACGTATAACCATAACAAACTGAGTCATCCATTGAAGATCAAACGTATAACCATAACAAACCGAGTCATCCATTGAAGATCAAACGTATAATCATAACAAACCGAGTCATCCATTGAACATCAAACGTATAACCATAACAAACTGAGTCATCCATTAAAGATCAAACTTATAACCATAACAAACCGAGTCATCCATTGAAGATCAAATGTATAATCATAACAAACCGAGTCAACCATTGAAGATCAAACGTATAACCATAACAAACCGAGTCCTCCATTGAAGATCAAACGTATAACCATAACAAACCGAGTCATCCATTGAAGATCAAATGTATAACCATAACAAACTGAGTCATCCATTGAACATCAAACATAGAACCATAACAAACCGAGTCATCCATTGAAGATCAAACGTATAATCATAACAAAGCGAGTCATCCATTGAAGATCAAACGTATAACCATAACAAACCGAGTCATCCATTGAAGATCAAACGTATAACCATAATAAACCGAGTCATCCATTGAAGATCAAACGTATAACCATAACAAACCGAGTCATCCATTGAACATCAAACGTATAATCATAACAAACCGAGTCATCCATTGAAGATCAAACGTATAACCATAACAAACCGAGTCATCCATTTAAGATCAAATGTATAACCATAACAAACCGAGTCATCCATTGAAGATCAAACGTATAATTATAACAAACTGAGTCATCCATTGAAGATCAAACGTATAACCATAACAAACCGAGTCATCCATTGAACATCGAACGTATAATCATATCAAACCGAGTCATCCATTGAAGATCAAACGTATAATCATAACAAATCGAGTCATCCATTGAAGATCAAACGTATAACCATAACAAACCGAGTCATCCATTGAAGATCAAATGTATAACCATAACAAACCGAGTCATCCATTAAAGATCAAACGTATAACCATAACAAACCGAGTCATCCATTGAAGATCAAACGTATAACCATAACAAACCGAGTCATCCATTGAAGATCAAACGTATAACCATAACAAACCGAGTCATCCATTGAAGATCAAACGTATAACCATAACAAACTGAGTCATCCATTGAAGATCAAACGTATAACCATAACAAACCGAGTCATCCATTGAACATCAAACGTATAATCATAACAAACCGAGTCATCCATTGAAGATCAAACATATAACCATAACAAACCGAGTCATCCATTGAAGATCAAATGTATAACCATAACAAACCGAATCAGTCATTGAAGATCAAACGTATAATTATAACAAACCGAGTCATCCATTGAAGATCAAACGTATAACCATAACAAACCGAGTCATCCATTGAACATCGAACGTATAATCATAACAAACCGAGTCATCCATTGAAGATAAAACGTATAATCATAACAAACTGAGTCATCCATTGAAGATCAAACGTATAATCATAACAAACCGAGTCATCCATTGAACATCAAACGTATAATCATAACAAACCGAGTCATCCATTGAAGATCAAACGTATAATCATAACAAACCGAGTCATCCATTGAAGATCAAACGTATAACCATAACAAACCGAGTCATCCATTGAAGATCAAACGTATAACCATAACAAACCGAGTCATCCATTGAAGATCAAACGTATAACCATAACAAACTGAGTCATCCATTGAAGATCAAACGTATAACCATAACAAACCGAGTCAACCATTGAAGATCAAACGTATAACCATAACAAACCGAGTCATCCATTGAAGATCAAACGTATAACCATAACAAACCGAGTCATCCATTGAAGATCAAACGTATAATCATAACAAACCGAGTCATCCAATGAAGATCAAACGTATAACCATAACAAACCGAGTCATCCATTGAAGATAAAACGTATAATCATAACAAACCAAGTCATCCATTGAAGATCAAACGTATAATCATAAAAAACCGAATCATCCATTGAACATCAAACGTATAATCATAACAAACCGAGTCATCCATTGAAGATCAAACGTATAATCATAACAAACTGAGTCATCCATTGAACATCAAATGTATAACCATATCAAACCGAGTCATCCATTGAACATCGAACGTATAATCATAACAAACCGAATCATCCATTGAAGTTCAAACGTATAACCATAACAAACCGAGTCATCCATTAAAGATCAAACGTATAACCATAACAAACCGCGTCATCCATTGAAGATCAAACGTATAATCATAACAAACCGAGTCATCCATTGAACATCAAACGTATAACCATAACAAACCGAGTCATCCATTGAAGATCAAACGTATAACCATAACAAACCGAGTCATCCATTGAAGATCAAACGATTAACCATAACAAACCGAGTCATCCATTGAAGATCAAACGTATAACCATAACAAACCGAGTCATCCATTGAAGATCAAACGTATAACCATAACAAACTGAGTCATCCATTGAAGATCAAACGTATAACCATAACAAACCGAGTCATCCATTGAACATCAAACGTATAATCATAACAAACTGAGTCATCCATTGAAGATCAAACGTATAACCATAACAAACCGAGTCATCCATTGAAGATCAAACGTATAACCTGTGACAATCTTGATATTTTTTTCGTTATTCTAATCTCGATTATTACATATTGTATATTTACTTTATTGAGAAATTTAAATTATTGGCTAACCAGGAAGGTTAGGCTTG
The DNA here is from genome assembly GCA_025667525.1 of Glebionis coronaria. Classification (NCBI taxonomy): domain Eukaryota; kingdom Viridiplantae; phylum Streptophyta; class Magnoliopsida; order Asterales; family Asteraceae; genus Glebionis; species Glebionis coronaria. Next base: position 245,328,964 of record CM046878.1, read on the forward strand.
AAACTTAGCGTAAGAATGTCCTTTAAATTTTAACCGGCAAGGATTACGTTAGGTACCGATATTTATTTTCTCGTTATGACATATAAATATTTTCTATTGCTGTCGTTAATTTTTATTTTATTTTATTTTTATTATTTTATTTTAAAAGTATTTTTCGTAATTTACGTTAAAACTTTATGTGTCATTTGTTCATTCGACGCATTAACTACTTTAAGTCATTTAATTATAAAAAAAAATAAATTTCCTCTGAATGTCGATGTTTTTATTTTATATTAAGCGTTTATTTTTCGTGTTCCACGTGTAACTTTCTAATCGCGTAACTTTTAAAATATCAGATTTTGATAATACCCACTTTTGTAAATTGTATAACCAAATATTAAAAATATTCCAACCTAGTAACTTCAATATAACTAAAAGACGTATGAAATGTTGTATGAAATGTTTATAGTCTAATATTTTAATACTTTAAATTTAAAATAGATTATATATATGAAGATATGTAGTATAAGAAATGACATGAAGAAAGCCTTGCTGGCGTGTATCTAAATTGGTTGCAGACACGTGTTTTTCATATAAAAAAAATGTGTATCACTTCTTGGTCGTTACAATCTTTCGTAAACCATAATTTAATACTTCATAGTATGAGGTGCAAGAAGTAATACTTTTTAACTAAAGCTCTGAAAGTATTGAGCTATGGTGAATATCTTCTAAGCCTAAAGTTGACATTCATTTTGCTCCAAAAAACACAAATCGGTATGTCTATTATTGGTAGTTCAGTTCTTAAATTATATAAATGCTTTAAGTTTTATGTTCCAAACTTATTAATCTTATCATATTATGCTTATTTAAAATGATTAGTTTTTCAATATATAATCTTTGATTTGGTTAAATTAAAAGGGTGAACATGAGTATCCTTATCATTTTAAATGTTTATCCGTATATAAAAATAATAGTGATGAAAACTATTTTTTCTAATGAGCTATTATATATTTGATTTTAATAAATGTGTATCTAACTTAAAGTGTTTTAATCTTATTCTTTATGAAGAGCTTGTTAATAAAATATAAAGATTTATGTATATGATAACTCATAAAAGTTCAACAATTTAAACATTCTGATGATGTGTTTTTTTAAAGTTTCAAGCTTTAACTAAAGTAGTGCATCTAAGATATTGTTATACAACTGATGAGACAAAAAATTGATTATCGACTTTACTTTCACGGTAAATGAAATATTTTGTTATAATAACTTTAACGTACTAAATTATATATATATAATAATATTTATTTCAAAAACATACATAATTATGCTTATGCTTAATTACCGATTAAAACCTATAACTAGTAAGTTTGTTTATAGGTTGCGGATCACCAACTACTCCCGCGTGACGAGAGTGCTTGGACTTTGTAGTCATCTTTATCTTCATTCGCATGTGAGTTCATAGCCTCGCTTTTATTTATTTACTTATTTAATAAAACCCGCGAGGGGATAACATGCTTATTTATTAAAAATAAAGAGTACAACTATAAGTTGCGGTAAACCAATTAAATGGTGCAACTAATAGTTGTGGAAGCTCTATTTACTTGAAAAGTATTTATTGAAAATGAAGGGTACAACAAGAGTTGCTGTAAACCCATGAATGGGTGCAACCAGAAGTTATGATAAACCCTATTTATTTTTAAAATAGAACACAAGGGACCCGATTGTATGCTTGGATGAAAGTTATTTCATAAGTTAGCTTTAGCCTTAAAAGACCCATTGAATCGTGAATTGTTAATCGAAAGAACGCTAATACTATGGATAGATCTATCGGGGTGACGCCCAGTCCGATGCGATTAGCTATCGCAATGTGTAGTGAAGCACATGTGTATTGGAGCACATCGGATGCATATGTATAAGAGAAATATACGCACTTGGCTAGGTGTGTTGGGCTGAAATAATATATGTTAACGTTCAATGTCATGAGGCTTATGTAATAACACCGATAATTATATCCGTACAACATAATTGTCTTTCGATGGATTATTAACCATGGAAGGTTATTCAGAATACTTGTGTTCTCTTTATTTAATTTAAACTCTATGGATTTACTCAACAATTTTTGTTGATTTTATCGCATGTTTTATCTCAGGTCCATAAAGTAGGTACTCAAGGAAGGTGGTTTCATGAAGCTTGCTAAATTTTGGTGACTTTGGCCCACTTATATAAAATATATCCATTCAAAACAACTTTTATCTTTTGATGTGTACTGTAAATATTTTAACATTATCTGGGACCGTGTATGAATTATTATATTTTGAATGAATGAATGGATGTTTTTATTAAAACGACTCGTTTTGAGCCGTTTTCTATAATTGTGTGATTGTATCATGTAAGTAACACTCAAGGACCCTTCCGCTAATGTGACCCGATTTTGAGAGTGTTACAGATTGGTATCAAGAGCTCAAGTTATAGGGAACAGAAAGATTTTCCAAAAATGAATTTTTGAAATCTTTTGGCTATAACAGTTGCAAGCGAAACCTCCGAGTTACCAATGGACGAGAATGAGAAAATTATATATATATATATATATATATATATATATATATATATATATGTATATATGTATATATATATATATATATATATATATATATATATATATATATATATATATATATATATATATATATATATATATATATATATATATATATATATATATATATATATATATATATATATATATATATATATATATATATATATATATATATATATATATATATATATATATATATGCTGTAATGTTTATTGATTAATTGTACTTGTGCATTACAAGTCATGTTTTCGTTTATTTAATTATAATGTTATTTTTATACTAATACGAGATATTTATACGACGTAGATTGTCACGAAGCAACCCAATTCATTTTAATGCCGACGCCTAAGGTATTCACGAAGTGAAATCCATTTATTCTCGAGCCTAACTAAGTTATGGATATCCATGATCCCAACGAAATGGTTAATATTCTCGATGATATTTATTTGGTTACAAGGTTTTGATTCTTTGGTTCTTATTCTTGAATCATCAATCCGTTTATTTCGTTTAGTAAATTTATTCCCCATTTACATTAATCTTCGACATTCTACTGTTTTAGAAACAAGTTTTTCTGAGATTGTACTTGTTGTTTATTAGGAATTCAGGTTGATTGGTATGGTATTCACATGCGGATTCCATATCATATCACTAATCTTTTTCGTTATTTTGATTCTCGTTTGTTTCGATCCTCATCTTCTGCGTTGAGATGGCGATGCTTAAATAAGGTGATTTATAATCGTCTTGTTAAAATAAATTGGCCATTTATTTGAACAAGGAAATTATAAATTGTTGAACTACTAATTTTTAAATCTTATTTGGATGGATTTGATCAATCCATGAAAATAATGATTTATAAATGTGTGGGCTTAAGCGTATAGCATTCACGCAAATAAACTCTTATTGATTCGTAAATCATTTTCTCGACTTATTCATTAATTATGTTCCTCTAATTCTATGATCATGTGATGATTTATATTGGGGTTGTTCCAAAGCCGCCAATAGAGGAGGATACCGAGCGACCCAGAAAGACACTAAAGAAATGTTCTTCTAGTGGTACCGAGGAGCCTTCTGAGCCACATGAATCATCTAAAATCTTTTAGTGAATTAGCTTATCATTTGTAGTACCCTTTGTAAATCACTAACTAAACTGTAACATCAATTATTAGAACTAGTCTTCTCGAGTTGTATGGCATTAGAATATAATCTATAATGCATGGAAATACAACTTGTATTCGTTCGTGATTACATTACTATCTTTTGATTCCTAATTCTACATCGTTCAGTTATTATATTTCCTTGCTTGTTTCTTCTAATCATTTGTTCTTTTTAAACCCTTCGTTCTATTTAATTATTCCTTTTATTGTAATGCAATCATTAAATGAATACTCATTATGATTCGCGTTGTACTAGAATCATGCGCCAAAAATATGACTAGGCACGTATGAGCCAAGTTATTAGTAAACAAGTTGCTGCATCCCTAACTGAATTCATGGCCAACATGAATGATGGAGCTGGCGACTCTAGTGGGCCGGTAGTTCGGGTGGAGCAAGTGGTTCTATGGTGCAGATGGTTCTGGAGGAGCTGGTGGAACTGGAAACTGGTGGAGCTGGAGCCATTAATGCTAGTGGTTCTAATTGACCAAATGTGACAAAAATTAGAGGCCGTAACTACACTTCATCCATGAAGTGCAAACCGTAAATTTGAAGGCGACTGAAGATGATGTACGATTTTGTTAGTGGTTTGAGATTCTAGAGTCGGTTTTTCGAATCAACGACTATCTCGAAGTCTTTCCGAAGATTTGTCGGGACTTCCACCCCCAAGGCAAATAGAATTTTAAATCGATCTAATTCCTGGTGCAGCACCAGTGGCCCGTGAGCCATATCAATTAGTACCATCTAAATTGAAGGAATTATATGTTCAATTACAAGAGCTATCTAATAAAGATTTTATTCGACCGAGCTCGTCGCCATAGAGAGCTCCGGTATTATTCGTAAGAAGAACGATGGATCGTTTCGCATGTGCATCGACTATCGAGAGCTGATTGAATTTTCGGTCAAGAACCGATATCCTTTGCTAAGGATTAATGACTTATTTGATCAGTTGTAAGTTTCTAATGTCAATTTGAATATCGATCTACTATCTACTTATCATCAATTTCATATCCGCGAGGAAGATATTCCATTTACGACGTTTAGAAGTCGTTATGGATATTATGAGTTCGAAGTAATGTCGTATGAATTCACTAATGCACCGACAGTATATATGGATTTCATGAATCGTGCGTGCGAGTCATATATTGATAAATTTGTCATCATGTTCATTGATAATGTTCTGATTTATTGTAAAAATAAAGAAGAGCATGGTGAACATTTGGAGACTATCTTGAATTTGCTAAGGATTAAAAAGTTGTATGCCAAATTTTCGAAATGTGAGTTTTGGCTTGAACGCATGAAATTTCTTAGCTATGTGATTGATAGCAGTGGAGTTCTCGTCGATTCCAAAAAAAAAGAGACTGTTTGGATTTGATTCAGTTTGGGTCATTGTCGTCCGATTGACTAAATCTGCTCATTTCATTCCAATAATAAAATGATCGTGCAAACTATGAATCGTTTGTTAGTTGCTTGTAGTGGACAGAAAATTTATTATGATGTGAAGTAAAAACCTTTGGATTTTGAGGTAGGTGGAAAAAGTTATGCCGAAAATATCACCATAGAATGGTGTTATACATTTTGGAAAACGAGGGAAGTTAATTCCCCGTTATGTTGGGCCACTCGAGATAATATCGAGAGCGGGCTCGGTGGCATAGAAACTTGAATTACCTCAAGAGCTACAAGGAATTTACGACACTTTTCATGTGTAGAACCTAAATTAATGTCTATCCCACGAAGATATTAGTATCCCTCTTGACGAAATAAGATTTGACGATAAGATGAATTTCATCAAAGAACTTGTAAAAATTATGGATAAGGAAGTTAAGCAATTGAAGCAAATTCGAATTCTTATTGTCAAAGTCCGATGAAACTCGAGACGATGACCAAAATACACTTGGGAAAGGGATGATCAAATGTGGAAGAAATATCCTCATTTGTATGACTTCAACAAGAAGGCAGGCAATAAGGCAAATTGATCTTCGAGGACAAAGATCCTAATTTGGTTGGGATGATGTGACAATCTTGATATTTTTTTCGTTATTCTAATCTCGATTATTACATATTGTATATTTACTTTATTGAGAAATTTAAATTATTAGCTAACCAGGAAGGTTAGGCTTGAAACTTAGCGTAAGAATGACCTTTAAATTTTAACCGGCAAGGATTACGTTAGGTACCGATATTTATTTTCTCGTTATGACATATAAATATTTTCTATTGCTGTCGTTAATTTTTATTTTATTTTATTTTTATTATTTTATTTTAAAAGTATTTTTCGTAATTTACGTTAAAACTTTATGTGTCATTTGTTAATTCGACGCATTAACTACTTTAAGTAATTTAATTATAAAAAAAATAAATTTCCTCTGAATGTCGATGTTTTTATTTTATATTAAGCGTTTATTTTTCGTGTTCCACGTGTAACTTTCTAATCGCGTAACTTTTAAAATATCAGATTTTGATAATACCCACTTTTGTAAATTGTATAACAAAATATTAAAAATATTCCAACCTAGTAACTTCAATATAACTAAAAGACGTATGAAATGTTGTATGAAATGTTTATAGTCTAATATTTTAATACTTTAAATTTAAAATAGATTATATATATGAAGATATGTAGTATAAGAAATGACATGAAGAAAGCCTTGCTGGCGTGTATCTAAATTGGTTGCAGACACGTGTTTTTCATATAAAAAAAAATGTGTATCACTTCTTGGTCGTTACAATCTTTCGTAAACCATAATTTAATACTTCATAGTATGAGGTGCAAGAAGTAATACTTTTTAACTAAAGCTCTGAAAGTATTGAGCTATGGTGAATATCTTCTAAGCCTAAAGTTGACATTCATTTTGCTCTAAAAAACACAAATCGGTATGTCTATTATTGGTAGTTCAGTTCTTAAATTATATAAATGCTTTAAGTTTTATGTTCCAAACTTATTAATCTTATCATATTATGCTTATTTAAAATGATTAGTTTTTCAATATATAATCTTTGATTTGGTTAAATTAAAAGGGTGAACATGAGTATCCTTATCATTTTAAATGTTTATCCGTATATAAAAATAATAGTGATGAAAACTATTTTTTCTAATGAGCTATTATATATTTGATTTTAATAAATGTGTATCTATCTTAAAGTGTTTTAATCTTATTCTTTATGAAGAGCTTGTTAATAAAATATAAAGATTTATGTATATGATAACTCATAAAAGTTCAACAATTTAAACATTCTGATGATGTGTTTTTTTAAAGTTTCAAGCTTTAACTAAAGTAGTGCATCTAAGATATTGTTATACAACTGATGAGACAAAAAATTGATTATCGACTTTACTTTCACGGTAAATGAAATATTTTGTTATAATAACTTTAACGTACTAAATTATATATATATAATAATATTTATTTCAAAAACATACATAATTATGCTTATGCTTAATTACCGATTAAAACCTATAACTAGTAAGTTTGTTTATAGGTTGCGGATCACCAACTACTCCCGCGTGACGAGAGTGCTTGGACTTTGTAGTCATCTTTATCTTCATTCGCATGTGAGTTCATAGCCTCGCTTTTATTTATTTACTTATTTAATAAAACCCGCGAGGGGATAACATGCTTATTTATTAAAAATAAAGAGTACAACTATAAGTTACGGTAAACCAATTAAATGGTGCAACTAATAGTTGTGGAAGCTCTATTTACTTGAAAAGTATTTATTGAAAATGAAGGGTACAACAAGAGTTGCTGTAAACCCATGAATGGGTGCAACCAGAAGTTATGATAAACCCTATTTATTTTTAAAATAGAACACAAGGGACCCGATTGTATGCTTGGATGAAAGTTATTTCATAAGTTAGCTTTAGCCTTAAAAGACCCATTGAATCGTGAATTGTTAATCGAAAGAACGCTAATACTATGGATAGATCTATCGGGGTGACGCCCAGTCCGATGCGATTAGCTATCGCAATGTGTAGTGAAGCACATGTGTATTGGAGCACATCGGATGCATATGTATAAGAGAAATATACGCACTTGGCTAGGTGTGTTGGGCTGAAATAATATATGTTAACGTTCAATGTCATGAGGCTTATGTAATAACACCGATAATTATGTCCGTACAACATAATTGTCTTTCGATGGATTATTAACCATGGAGGTTATTCAGAATACTTGTGTTCTCTTTATTTAATTTAAACTCTATGGATTCACTCAATAATTTTTGTTGATTTTATCGCATGTTTTATCTCAGGTCCATAAAGTAGGTACTCAAGGAAGGTGGTTTTATGAAGCTTGCTAAATTTTGGTGACTTTGGCCCACTTATATAAAATATATCCATTTAAAACAACTTTTATCTTTTGATGTGTACTGTAAATGTTTTAAAATTATCTGGGACCGTGTATGAATTATTATATTTTGAATGAATGAATGGATGTTTTTATTAAAACGACTCGTTTTGAGCCGTTTTCTATAATTGTGTGATTGTATCATGTAAGTAACACTCAAGGACCCTTCCGCTAATGTGACCCGATTTTGAGAGTGTTACATAACCATAACAAACCGAGTCATCCATTGAAGATCAAATGTATAACCATAACAAACCGAGTCATCCATTGAAGATCAAACGTATAATTATAACAAACTGAGTCAACCATTGAAGATCAAACGTATAACCATAACAAACCGAGTCATCCATTGAAGATCAAACGTATAACCATAACAAACCGAGTCATCCATTGAAGATCAAACGTAAAATCATAACAAACCGAGTCATCCAATGAAGATCAAACGTATAACCATAACAAACCGAGTCATCCATTGAAGATAAAACGTATAACCAAAACAAACCGAGTCATCCATTGAAGATAAAACGTATAATCATAACAAACCGAGTCATCCATTGAAGATCAAACGTATAATCATAACAAACCGAGTCATCTATTGAAGATCAAACGTATAATCTTAACAAACCGAGTCATCCATTGAAGATCAAACGTATAACCATAACAAACTGAGTCATCCATTGAAGATCAAACGTATAACCATAACAAACCGAGTCATCCATTGAAGATCAAACGTATAATCATAACAAACCGAGTCATCCATTGAACATCAAACGTATAACCATAACAAACTGAGTCATCCATTGAAGATCAAACTTATAACCATAACAAACCGAGTCATCCATTGAAGATCAAATGTATAATCATAACAAACCGAGTCAACCATTGAAGATCAAACGTATAACCATAACAAACCGAGTCATCCATTGAAGATCAAACGTATAACCATAACAAACCGAGTCATCCATTGAAGATCAAATGTATAACCATAACAAACTGAGTCATCCATTGAACATCAAACGTAGAACCATAACAAACCGAGTCATCCATTGAAGATCAAACGTATAATCATAACAAACCGAGTCATCCATTGAAGATCAAACGTAAAGCCATAACAAACCGAGTCATCCATTGAACATCGAACGTATAATCATAACAAAGCAAGTCATCCATTAAAGATCAAACGTATAATCATAACAAACCGAGTCATCCATTGAACATCAAACGTATAATCATAACAAACCGAGTCATCCATTGAAGATCAAATGTATAATCATAACAAACTGAGTCATCCATTGAACATCAAACGTATAACCATAACAAACCGAGTCATCCATTGAACATCGAACGCATAATCATAACAAACCGAGTCATCCATTGAAGTTCAAACGTATAACCATAACAAACTGAGTCATCCATTGAAGATCAAACGTATAATCATAACAAAGCGAGTCATCCATTAAAGATCAAACGTATAACCATAACAAACCGAGTCATCCATTGAAGATCAAACGTATAACCATAATAACCCGAGTCATCCATTGAAGATCAAACGTATAACCATAACAAACCGAGTCATCCATTGAACATCAAACGTATAATCATAACAAACCGAGTCATCCATTGAAGATCAAACGTATAACCATAACAAACCGAGTCATCCATTGAAGATCAAATGTATAACCATAACAAACCGAGACATCCATTGAAGATCAAACGTATAATTATAACAAACTGAGTCATCCATTGAAGATCAAACGTATAACCATAACAAACCGAGTCATCCATTGAACATCGAACGTATAATCATAACAAACCGAGTCATCCATTGAAGATCAAACGTATAATCACAACAAACCGAGTCATCCATTGAAGATCAAACGTATAACCATAACAAACCGAGTCATCCATTGAAGATCAAACGTATAACCATAACAAACCTAGTCATCCATTGAAGATCAAACGTATAACCATAACAAACCGAGTCATCCATTGAAGATCAAACGTATAACCATAACAAACCGAGTCATACATTGAAGATCAAACGTATAATCATAACAAACCGACTCATCCGTTGAAGATCAAACGTATAATCATAACAAACCGAGTCATCCATTGAACATCAAACGTATAATCATAACAAACCGAGTCATCCATTGAAGATCAAACGTATAATCATAACAAACCGAGTCATCCATTGAACATCATACGTATAATCATAACAAACCGAGTCATCCATTGAAGATCAAACGTATAATCATAACAAACCGAGTCATCCATTGAAGATCAAACGTATAACCATAACAAACCGAGTCATCCATTGAAGATCAAACGTATAACCATAACAAACCGAGTCATCCATTGAAGATCAAACGTATAACCATAACAAACTGAGTCATCCATTGAAGATCAAACGTATAACCATAACAAACCGAGTCAACCATTGAAGATCAAACGTATAACCATAACAAACCGAGTCATCCATTGAAGATCAAACGTATAACCATAACAAACCGAGTCATCCATTGAAGATCAAACGTATAATCATAACAAACCGAGTCATCCAATGGATCAAACGTATAACCATAACAAACCGAGTCATCCATTGAAGATAAAATGTATAATCATAACAAACCAAGTCATCCATTGTAGATCAAACGTATAATCATAAAAAACCGAATCATCCATTGAACATCAAACGTATAATCATAACAAACCGAGTCATCCATTGAAGATCAAACGTATAATCATAACAAACTGAGTCATCCATTGAACATCAAACGTATAACCATATCAAACCGAGTCATCCATTGAACATCGAACGTATAATCATAACAAACCGAATCATCCATTGAAGTTCAAACGTATAACCATAACAAACCGAGTCGTCCATTAAAGATCAAACGTATAACCATAACAAACCGAGTCATCCATTGAAGATCAAACGTATAATCATAACAAACCGAGTCATCCATTGAACATCAAACGTATAACCATAACAAACTGAGACATCCATTGAAGATCAAACTTATAACCATAACAAACCGAGTCATCCATTGAAGATCAAATGTATAATCATAACAAACCGAGTCAACCATTGAAGATCAAACGTATAACCATAACAAACCGAGTCATCCATTGAAGATCAAACGTATAACCATAACAAACCGAGTCATCCATTGAAGATCAAACGTATAACCATAACAAACTGAGTCATCCATTGAACATCAAACGTAGAACCATAACAAACCGAGTCATCCATTGAAGATCAAACGTATAATCATAACAAACCGAGTCATCCATTGAAGATCAAACGTAAAGCCATAACAAACCGAGTCATCCATTGAACATCGAACGTATAATAATAACAAAGCAAGTCATCCATTGAAGATCAAACGTATAATCATAACAAACCGAGTCATCCATTGAACATCAAACGTATAATCATAACAAACCGAGTCATCCATTGAAGATCAAATGTATAATCATAACAAACTGAGTCATCCATTGAACATCAAACGTATAACCATAACAAACCGAGTCATCCATTGAACATCGAACGCATAATCATAACAAACCGAGTCATCCATTGAAGTTCAAACGTATAACCATAACAAACTGAGTCATCCATTGAAGATCAAACGTATAATCATAACAATGCGAGTCATCCATTGAAGATCAAAGGTATAACCATAACAAACCGAGTCATCCATTGAAGATCAAACGTATAACCATAATAAACCGAGTCATCCATTGAAGATCAAACGTATAACCATAACAAACCGAGTCATCCATTGAACATCAAACGTATAATCATAACAAACCGAGTCATCCATTGAAGATCAAACGTATAACCATAACAAACCGAGTCATCCATTGAAGATCAAATGTATAACCATAACAAACCGAGTCATTCATTGAAGATCAAACGTATAATTATAACAAACTGAGTCATCCATTGAAGATCAAATGTATAACCATAACAAACCGAGTCATCCATTGAACCTCGAACGTATAATCATAACAAACCGAGTCATCCATTGAAGATCAAACGTATAATCATAACAAACCGAGTCATCCATTGAAGATCAAACGTATAACCATAACAAACCGAGTCATCCATTGAAGATCAAACGTATAACCATAACAAACCTAGTCATCCATTGAAGATCAAACGTATAACCATAACAAACCAAGTCATCCATTGAAGATCAAACGTATAACCATAACAAACCGAGTCATCCATTGAAGATCAAACGTATAATCATAACAAACTGACTCATCCGTTGAAGATCAAACGTATAATCATAACAAACCGAGTCATCCATTGAACATCAAACGTATAATCATAACAAACCGAGTCATCCATTAAAGATCAAACGTATAATCATAACAAACCGAGTCATCCATTGAACATCAAACGTATAATCATAACAAACCGAGTAATCCATTGAAGATCAAACGTATAATCATAACAAACCGAGTCATCCATTGAAGATCAAACGTATAACCATAACAAACCGAGTCATCCATTGAAGATCAAACGTATAACCATAACAAACCGAGTCATCCATTGAAGATCAAACGTATAACCATAACAAACCGAGTCATCCATTGAAGATCAAACGTATAACCATAACAAACCGAGTCAACCATTGAAGATCAAACGTATAACCATAACAAACCGAGTCATCCATTGAAGATCAAACGTATAACCATAACAAACCGAGTCATCCATTGAAGATCAAACGTATAATCATAACAAACCGAGTCATCCAATGAAGATCAAACGTATAACCATAACAAACCGAGTCATCCATTGAAGATAAAACGTATAATCATAACAAACCAAGTCATCCATTGAAGATCAAACGTATAATCATAAAAAACCGAATCATCCATTGAACATCAAACGTATAATCATAACAAACCGAGTCATCCATTGAAGATCAAACGTATAATCATAACAAACTGAGTCATCCATTGAACATCAAACGTATAACCATATCAAACCGAGTCATCCATTGAACATCGAACGTATAATCATAACAAACCGAGTCATCCATTGAAGTTCAAACGTATAACCATAACAAACCGAGTCATCCATTAAAGATCAAACGTATAACCATAACAAACCGAGTCATCCATTGAAGATCAAACGTATAACCATAACAAACCGAGTCATCCATTGAAGATCAAACGTATAATCATAACAAACCGAGTCATCCATTGAAGATCAAACGTATAACCATAACAAACCGAGTCATCCATTGAAGATCAAATGTATAACCATAACAAACCGAGTCATCCATTGAAGATCAAACGTATAATTATAACAAACCGAGTCATCCATTGAAGATCAAACGTATAACCATAACAAATCGAGTCATCCATTGAACATCGAACGTATAATCATAACAAACTGAGTCATCCATTGAAGATCAAACGTATAATCATAACAAACCGAGTCATCCATTGAACATCGAACGTATAATCATAACAAACCGAGTCATCCATTGAAGATCAAACGTATAATCATAACAAACCGAGTCATCCGTTGAAGATCAAACGTATAATCATAACAAACCAAGTCATACATTGAACATCAAACGTATAACCATAACAAACCGAGTCATCCATTGAAGATCAAACGTATAACCATAACAAACCGAGTCATCCATTAAAGATCAAACGTATAACCATAACAAACCGAGTCATCCATTGAACATCGAACGTATAATCATAACAAACTGAGTCATCCATTGAAGATCAAACGTATAATCATAACAAACCGAGTCATCCATTGAACATCGAACGTATAATCATAACAAACCGAGTCATCCATTGAAGATCAAACGTATAATCATAACAAACCGAGTCATCCGTTGAAGATCAAACGTATAATCATAACAAACCGAGTCATACATTGAACATCAAACGTATAACCATAACAAACCGAGTCATCCATTGAAGATCAAACGTATAACCTTAACAAACCTAGTCATCCATTGAAGATCAAACGTATAACCATAACAAACCGAGTCATCCATTGAAGATCAAACGTATAACCATAACAAACCGAGTCATCCATTGAAGAACAAACGTATAATCATAAAAAACCGACTCATCCGTTGAAGATCAAACGTATAATCATAACAAATCGAGTCATCCATTGAACATCAAACGTATAATCATAACAAACCGAGTCATCCATTGAAGATCAAACGTATAATCATAACAAACCGAGTCATCCAATGAAGATCAAACGTATAACCATAACAAACCGAGTCATCCATTGAAGATAAAACGTATAATCATAACAAACCAAGTCATCCATTGACGATCAAACGTATAATCATAAAAAACCGAATCATCCATTGAACATCAAACGTATAATCATAACAAACCGAGTCATCCATTGAAGATCAAACGTATAATCATAACAAACTGAGTCATCCATTGAACATCAAACGTATAACCATATCAAACCGAGTCATCCATTGAACATCGAACGTATAATCATAACAAACCGAGTCATCCATTGAAGTTCAAACGTATAACCATAACAAACCGAGTCATCCATTAAAGATCAAACGTATAACCATAACAAACCGAGTCATCCATTGAAGATCAAACGTATAACCATAACAAACCGAGTCATCCATTGAAGATCAAACGTATAATCATAACAAACCGAGTCATCCATTGAAGATCAAACGTATAACCATAACAAACCGAGTCATCCATTGAAGATCAAATGTATAACCATAACAAACCGAGTCATCCATTGAAGATCAAACGTATAATTATAACAAACCGAGTCATCCATTGAAGATCAAACGTATAACCATAACAAACCGAGTCATCCATTGAACATCGAACGTATAATCATAACAAACTGAGTCATCCGTTGAAGATCAAACGTATAATCATAACAAACCGAGTCATCCATTGAACATCGAACGTATAATCATAACAAACCGAGTCATCCATTGAAGATCAAACGTATAATCATAACAAACCGAGTCATCCGTTGAAGATCAAGCGTATAATCATAACAAACCGAGTCATACATTGAACATCAAACGTATAACCATAACAAACCGAGTCATCCATTGAAGATCAAACGTATAACCATAACAAACCGAGTCATCCATTGAAGATCAAACGTATAACCATAACAAACCGAGTCATCCATTGAACATCGAACGTATAATCATAACAAACTGAGTCATCCATTGAAGATCAAACGTATAATCATAACAAACCGAGTCATCCATTGAACATCGAACGTATAATCATAACAAACCGAGTCATCCATTGAAGATCAAACGTATAATCATAACAAACCGAGTCATCCGTTGAAGATCAAACGTATAATCATAACAAACCGAGTCATACATTGAACATCAAACGTATAACCATAACAAAGCGAGTCATCCATTGAAGATCAAACGTATAACCTTAACAAACCTAGTCATCCATTGAAGATCAAACGTATAACCATAACAAACCGAGTCATCCATTGAAGATCAAACGTATAACCATAACAAACCGAGTCATCCATTGAAGAACAAACGTATAATCATAACAAACCGACTCATCCGTTGAAGATCAAACGTATAATCATAACAAATCGAGTCATCCATTGAACATCAAACGTATAATCATAACAAACCGAGTCATCCATTGAAGATCAAACGTATAATCATAACAAACCGAGTCATCCATTGAACATCAAACGTATAATCATAACAAACCGAGTCATCCATTGAAGATCAAACGTATAATCATAACAAACCGAGTCATCCATTGAAGATCAAACGTATAACCATAACAAACCGAGTCATCCATTGAAGATCAAACGTATAACCATAACAAACCGAGTCATCCATTGAAGATCAAACGTATAACCATAACAAACTGAGTCATCCATTGAAGATCAAACGTATAACCATAACAAACCGAGTCAACCATTGAAGATCAAACGTATAACCATAACAAACTGAGTCATCCATTGAAGATCAAACGTATAACCATAACAAACCGAGTCATCCCTTGAAGATCAAACATATAATCATAACAAACCGAGTCATCCAATGAAGATCAAACGTATAACCATAACAAACCGAGTCATCCATTGAAGATAAAACGTATAACCATAACAAACCGAGTCATCCATTGAAGATAAAACGTATAATCATAACAAACCGAGTCATCCATTGAAGATAAAACGTATAATCATAACAAACCAAGTCATCCATTGAAGATCAAACGTATAACCATAACAAACTGAGTCATCCATTGAACATCAAACGTAGAACCATAACAAACCGAGTCATCCATTGAAGATCAAACGTATAATCATAACAAACCGAGTCATCCATTGAACATCGAACGTATAATCATAACAAACCGAGTCATCCATTGAAGATCAAACGTATAATCATAACAAACCGAGTCATCCGTTGAAGATCAAACGTATAATCATAACAAACCGAGTCATACATTGAACATCAAACGTATAACCATAACAAACCGAGTCATCCATTGAAGATCAAACGTATAACCATAACAAACCGAGTCATCCATTGAAGATCAAACGTATAACCATAACAAACCGAGTCATCCATTGAACATCGAACGTATAATCATAACAAACTGAGTCATCCATTGAAGATCAAACGTATAATCATAACAAACCGAGTCATCCATTGAACATCGAACGTATAATCATAACAAACCGAGTCATCCATTGAAGATCAAACGTATAATCATAACAAACCGAGTCATCCGTTGAAGATCAAACGTATAATCATAACAAACCGAGTCATACATTGAACATCAAACGTATAACCATAACAAACCGAGTCATCCATTGAAGATCAAACGTATAACCTTAACAAACCTAGTCATCTATTGAAGATCAAACGTATAACCATAACAAACCGAGTCATCCATTGAAGATCAAACGTATAACCATAACAAACCGAGTCATCCATTGAAGAACAAACGTATAATCATAACAAACCGACTCATCCGTTGAAGATCAAACGTATAATCATAACAAATCGAGTCATCCATTGAACATCAAACGTATAATCATAACAAACCGAGTCATCCATTGAAGATCAAACGTATAATCATAACAAACCGAGTCATCCATTGAACATCAAACGTATAATCATAACAAACCGAGTCATCCATTGAAGATCAAACGTATAATCATAACAAACCGAGTCATCCATTGAAGATCAAACGTATAACCATAACAAACCGAGTCATCC
This sequence comes from Glebionis coronaria, assembly GCA_025667525.1. Classification (NCBI taxonomy): domain Eukaryota; kingdom Viridiplantae; phylum Streptophyta; class Magnoliopsida; order Asterales; family Asteraceae; genus Glebionis; species Glebionis coronaria. The sequence continues at coordinate 245,346,326 of CM046878.1, forward strand.
ATTGAAGATCAAACGTATAACCATAACAAACCGAGTCATCCATTGAAGATCAAACGTATAACCATAACAAACTGAGTCATCCATTGAAGATCAAACGTATAACCATAACAAACCGAGTCAACCATTGAAGATCAAACGTATAACCATAACAAACTGAGTCATCCATTGAAGATCAAACGTATAACCATAACAAACCGAGTCATCCCTTGAAGATCAAACATATAATCATAACAAACCGAGTCATCCAATAAAGATCAAACGTATAACCATAACAAACCGAGTCATCCATTGAAGATAAAACGTATAACCATAACAAACCGAGTCATCCATTGAAGATAAAACGTATAATCATAACAAACCGAGTCATCCATTGAAGATAAAACGTATAATCATAACAAACCAAGTCATCCATTGAAGATCAAACGTATAACCATAACAAACTGAGTCATCCATTGAACATCAAACGTAGAACCATAACAAACCGAGTCATCCATTGAAGATCAAACGTATAATCATAACAAACCGAGTCATCCATTGAAGATCAAACGTAAAACCATAACAAACCGAGTCATCCATTGAACATCGAACGTATAATCATAACAAACCAAGTCATCCATTGAAGATCAAACGTATAATCATAACAAACCGAGTCATCCACTGAACATCAAACGTATAATCATAACAAACCGAGTCATCCATTGAAGATCAAACGTATAATCATAACAAACTGAGTCATCCATTGAACATCATACGTATAACCATAACAAACAAGTCATTCATTGAACATCGAACGTATAATCATAACAAACCGAGTCATCCATTGAAGTTCAAACGTATAACCATAACAAACCGAGTCATCCATTGAAGATCAAACGTATAATCATAACAAAGCGAGTCATCCATTGAAGATCAAACGTATAACCATAACAAACCGAGTCATCCATTGAAGATCAAACGTATAACCATAACAAACTGAGTCATCCATTGAAGATCAAACGTATAACCATAACAAACCGAGTCATCCATTGAACATCAAACGTATAATCATAACAAACCGAGTCATCCATTGAAGATCAAACGTATAACCATAACAAACCGAGTCATCCATTGAAGATCAAATGTATAACCATAACAAACCGAGTCACCCATTGAAGATCAAACGTATAATTATAACAAACCGAGTCATCCATTGAAGATCAAACGTATAACCATAACAAACCGAGTCATCCATTGAACATCGAACGTATAATCATAACAAACCGAGTCATCCATTGAAGATTAAACGTATAATCATAACAAACCGAGTCATCCATTGAACATCGAACGTATAATCATAACAAACCGTGTGACACCCTAGAACCGAGGTCATTAACGTTACCCTAAATTACGCTAATTTTTGAAATTTTTAATAAATTTTAATTTCTATATATATAAGTATTTTGGTTAAAGGCGATGTTCGAGGTTATAATTTTTACGATTGACGATTCAAGAAGGACGATGACGAATACGATCCCGATGGATGCCCAAATTTCTATAATCATTGACGATTTATCGATAATGTAATTTTTCGAGAATTTTACTTACGGTTCGTGTTAAGTTTAGTCGGGTGAGTTTTATAGCCTTCCGAGTACATTTAAAGTATCCCAAAAGTATTTTAGAGTGTTCGGGATGATTTCCGACTCCCGTAAAATTTTCTAAATTGACTAGTGAGTCAATCCCGCAAAGTTTTAATGACGTTTTTACTTGAGGCAAAAAGAAACCTTTAATTGCACTTTAGTACTCCCAATTCCACAAAAAGGGACACAACACAAACACATACAAACATTTCACAAAAAAAATCAAACAAACACTCTCCCTCTTTCCCTCTAGCCGACGGCTACACCCCAAAACCACCACCATCCACCATTTTTTTTGAGTTTTGACAAAATCTAACCTTAGACCACCTTCTAAAATCCATTGGTGAGTGTTAATCCATGGTTATTTCAAACATGCACTAACAAAATTTTTCCAAAAATTTTCAAGATCATTCAAACTCGTTTTTGAGGTTAATTGGATTGATGCATGTTAAATTCATATATAGTGTGAGTATAATCACTAATCAAACCCACCAAAATTGATTTGGTTGTGGTGATTTGGTCACCCAAACCCCACGGCAAAAGGGGGTGTTTGGGGAGCCATGGTGATTGATGATTTTGAGCATTGATTTTGTGTTTAGCCTTGTGTTTATTGATGTGTTAAATGGGTATAGGTGTTTGCATGTTTGTTTTTAGATTTTTAGATTATGAGGTTGATGATCAATAGGGGTTAAGGACTGAAATTAGTGTTTGGTTATGATTGGGAATGCTTAGGATGAAGCCTAGTAATGATTAATAGGTTTGGAATCGAGCTTAAGTGTGATTTTGGTATGGTTAAATTTAGGCAGAAAGTTTAAGACCTTTTCATAAAAATAATTTTTCCTACAGGTCTAGATAGCTAAATGTAGTTATAGAGGGTCTTCTTAGCTTTAATTTGGTATAAGTTAGAGCTCGTGACTCAAAACGAGCTAAAAGTTATGAGGTTTTAAAGATCGTGTACCGGGAGACGAGAACTTTCATAATCCGAATTTATGTATAGTTTTAGTCAAATCCCGAGGACCACAAGTATGAATTGGTAAAAGGTCAAGGGTCAAATTTTGGTCACAAACCTGTGTAATTGAGTCTATAAGTGGACTTAGGAGTCAAAGAAGTCAAAGGTGCATTTCAAATAGGTCAAAGAGGTCCAAGTTGGTCGAAGTACAATTTCAGCCCGGAAAATGTAGTTTTGGAAAAGCGTTGAGAAACGGGTCGTAGAAGTAAAAACTTTTATTGGGATTAAAAATGTGTTATCTACAGGTCTTATAGTATTTTTGAGAATTTTGTAAAATTTTATAAGAATGGTTAAATATAGTAAAACAGCCCGTACTTTCGGTAAGTACCGGCGAAAATGAGTAAAAATGGATAACGTAAATAATAAGAACGAATGGTGTAAAATGAGTGATGCTTGTTGTTTTGTTTTGGCGTGAGTTATAATTGTCCTAAGTGACTAGTATCTATGTATTTTATACAGTACCGTAAGGTATTTAAAATGAGATTACTCATTACGCGTTATTTGTTGATAGGTGTTGATTTACCCGGGCATCCGTATCGTCGCTAGTGATCATCTCTCGAACTACCGACTACTTAATATATAAGGTGTGAATTTATAGCCTCGCTTATATTTATTTCAAATTGTTTTACCCGCGAGGGAAATGCATGCTAGTTTTTAAAAGGAACGTATGTCATGAATGATTGTTAGACCCGAATGTTGCCTTAGAAATTGTGTTGAGTACCTAGTTGCAAAAGACCCTAATTTCATGAACTATTAACTATTGTCTTGCCCTCGAGAAGGGGGAAATAGCCGCTTATACAAAGTGATAGTACTATGGGGTTGACTACCCTATCCGAGACGAGGGCTAGTACGTTGATACCCCCTGCGGACGGATAATTTGTGATAAGAGAAAAGGTATAATTGCAACTGATGCCTTATTAGGGGCCATGGTTTCATCTGAGTCACGCCGGTAATTATTACGCGGGTGATTGAGTTAACGGTTTAGTGTCATGAGCTTAAACACAATTGTCAGTATCCAGAATATAGATTGTTTGATCGACAAGTCTATGGATGATCACGAATGGTTTTTATTTTATATACGTTCAAAATGAATTGTAAAACCTATGAATTCCACTCAACGTTTTCGTTGACCAAATTTTGGCATGTGTTTCAGGTAACCGCTGAAGTATAGCATGGAGCGTGCATGGGATGGATGTTGTGTGTATGGCTTGGAGTCTGCTTGTTTTTCCTCCCTTTCCTACTTAAACATTTTTAAATTTTAATGTTATGTTGTTGTGAAACTGAAATTCTTGGGTCGAGATTCATGGGGACCGAAAACGCTAAACTCTGTTGTACCAAGTGGGGTTGGAAAAACCGTGGACATGTATCTTTTAACAATTTTTAATTCAAGTTTTAAGTTGACGTCTTTTTAGAGTCGTTTGATATATCTTGTGTGTAATGATAACTGTGTAGCACCCAATGTTGTAGTTCCGCTGCGCATAGCATTTTGTGGGGGTGTTACAGATTGGTAATCAGAGCCATGAGTTATAGAGAACTAGGTCGTTTTTGAAAATCCTAAACTATAACTTTTGGTGTCGTAAGAAATGGTCCAAGCACACACAACTATCCTGCATGGCTCCGGTAAGATTTAGTTTTGTATTCATGGCATTTGACGTATACTTTTGAGTTGAAGTATATATGTGGGTAATTATTACGTAAGTATGGAAATTACTATATGTAGACGTTGAAATTATACGTGGATTATCCGACATCGTAATTTTTGTATTAATCATGCATGAGCATCATATTATTACATTTCGGGCATATGTACCACCTTTGCATTGCATTTGCATGCATGTATTTATAAATATTGTATAATTACTTATGTACCCTCCGAAATTCGCTGTTATTGCAGGAATGGCCGAGGTACCGCCTAATGGTAATGGAAACGATTACGTCATAGGTCGCGAAGGGGGAAGTGTTGGAACAGCAGCTGTAGGACAAGCGGAGACGAACGATGTGCAAGCCCAGGACCTCGACCAAAGAAGAACTACTTGCCCCAGGCCTATGCGTACTTCCCATCTGGTTGGTGCACCAGGTATCCCCAGAAGAGCCGAAGGTGCAGTGAGCGCAAATTCTCTTCATCAAGGCATCTCAAGAGTTTGCTGCCCCGGACCGAGAGTTTATCATGACGTACGGCGTGTTGTGAGAGGTTTGGACGAATCAATGTGCATGCGGTACATAGTGGAATCAAGGGTGATCAGTAGATTCGACGAGAATGAAAGGGCAGACCAAAGACTGTTGGAAAGGACTGCAAGAATTGAGTATGATGGAAATGTAAACAAAAGTGATATCAACAGTCTAAGATCGATGGTTGCAAATTTGAGCGCTAGTCTTGACCGTGTTAGGGAAGATCAAGTGAGATTGTCAAGGATGCAGAGTTGGGAACATCGAGTGAGAGCATCATTGCCCCCAGATTGGAGATTCGTGGACGATTTGGAGATGGAGGCTAATGACTTCATGATCCAGCCACCTACCAGAGGTGCTTGTATTACTGTGGGAAGCCAGGTAGCGATTGAGTGTGGGTCTACGTCAGGGATGAAAAAGGAGACTGAATGTGGGCCGAATGACAAAGGAAAGAGAAGAATGGATGATGTGGACGAGGACGATAGCGATGAGGAACCCGAGGAAGATGATGACGAACCGCCATCCAAGAGGCCGTGTGGATCACCACATGCCTAGTTGCTTGTCTTGTATTTTTTTCTTTGATCATTGTAATAGAACTGTTTTAGACTTTTGTATGATGGCATTATGACGAAAAACTTGAGGACTTAAGTTTTATGGTGAACGATTGTAGTGGCAATACTTGTCACAATTTTGGTTAATTATCAATACAATCCATGTTACCTTTCATGATCTGTGATATGTCTTAAATTTGATCTTTTGTGATGTGAATTGATGAATATTAGTAACTCTGTAGTGATGTGTCGTTGTATGTATATTATGTCTTGAAAGAGAAATCCATCTTAATCTTGATGTGTATACTTACATTGTTTTTCTATTTTCCCTGTCTTGCAGAAAGAGATATTCGATAACACCATGCCACCAAAGTTAACCGCCGATCGTGTAAACACAATGATTCAGGAAGCTATAGCAAATGCGCTAGAAGCAGACCGAGCCGGGAGAAATCAGGACCAGGGTAGAAACGCGGGGAGACAGCAAGCCCCGAGAGTGTGTACCTATTCTAGTTTTATGAAATGCGGTCCCACGCAATTTCGTGGAACTGGTGGAGCTCTAGAACTTAGAAGATGGTTGGAAAAGGTTGAAAGTACTTTCGAAATCAGCGGTTGTTCAGAAGCGGACAAGGTGAAGTTTGCGGCTGCTACGTTTCTTGATGATGCGTTAAGTTGGTGGAACACCCAAGTAGCCACTGTTGGATTGGCTGTAGCGAATGCAAGGACATGGACTGCGACAAAAGCTCTGTTGACTAAGAAGTTCTGCCCGAAAGAGGAATTGGGTCAATTGGAAGATGAGTTGAGGCACTTGACCTTGAAGAACAATGATATCGCTGCTTACACCAGGAGGTTTAATGAGTTAAGCCTTTTGTGTCCAGACGTTTTTGCCAATGATGCCAAGAAGATGAAACAGTACATCAAAGGTTTATCTAGTAATATCAAAGGTGAGACGACTTCGTCAAAACCTGGGTCGTTTGATGAAGCGGTCCAGATGGCTCACGCATTGATGGACGTCAAGCTCCAGGACAAGCAGAACTTCATTGCTGAAGGCAACAAGAGGAAATGGGAAGCGGCACAAAGAAATCAATCCCAGGGCCAGAAACGAGGTGGAAATCGAAACAACCATGGTCAGAACCGCAATCAGCAGTTTAACTAACGAAGGAATAAAGGGATGAGGGCTGTGACGAACCCCCAGAGGAGTAAAAGTGAATCCCCACTGTGGTAGGTGCAATTTGTACCATGTCGGGAATTGCCCGCCTGCATGCGGCAAATGTGGAAAAGCAGGTCACAGGACGTCTGGTTGCCGAGCGGGAGGAGTAGCCACTGGGGCGAATGCTATCAGAATGAGGGGATGTTTTGGATGTGGAGAGAGAGGCCATATGCAAGTGAATTGCCCGAAGGCAGGAAACAAGCGGGGAGGTAACAATGCTGCTGCCGTGTATCAAGTAGGGACGGCTGATAAACCACAGGGTCCTAACGTGGTTACCGGTACGTTTTTGCTAGACGCTTGTTATGCTAGTATTTTGTTTGATTCTGGCTCCGACAAGAGTTTTGTAGATTTTAAATTTAGTCGTCATATCGATAGAAAACCGGTGTTGTTAGCGACTAGTTATAACGTTGAGTTAGCCGATGGAAAAATTGTTAGCACAAATTCTATACTGAAAGGGTGTACCTTGAAGTTAGGAAATTACGCTTTTAAAATCGACTTGATGCCTATAGAGCTAGGATCGTTTGACGTGATTGTGGGAATGGATTGGCTAATGGCGCACAGTGCTATGATCGTCTGTGGCGAGAGATTAGTTCAGATTCCGTTGAGGAATAAAGTCTTGACGGTGAAGGGAGACGAATGCACTTCTCGTTTGAAAGTGATTTCCTGTTTGAAAATGATGAAGTATGTAGAGAATGGATGCGATGTGTTTTTGGCACAAGTTTCGAGTGATGGTGATTTAGAGGCGAGGATTGAAGAGGTACCTGTTATCTGCGAATATCCGGAAGTTTTTCCAGACGAGTTGCCGGGTTTACCACCCACCCGTGAGGTCGAGTTTCGAATTGATTTGGTGCCAGGAGCTGCGCCGGTCGCGCGTGCACCTTATCGCTTAGCACCATCCGAGTTAAAGGAGTTATCGGATCAACTGAAGGAATTGATGGACAAGGGATTTATTAGGCCGAGCTCATCACCATGGGGAGCGCCAGTGTTGTTTGTGAAGAAGAAAGATGGTTCATTTCGGATGTGTATTGACTATAGGGAACTCAACAAGCTGACGGTTAAGAATCGGTACCCATTGCCGAGGATTGACGATTTGTTTGATCAATTGCAAGGTTCCAGTGTATACTCAAAGATCGATTTAAGATCAGGGTATCATCAACTGCGTGTAAGAGAGGAGGATATTCCTGTAACTGCCTTTCGTACGCGGTATGGACACTTTAAATTTCGAGTGATGCCGTTTGGGTTGACGAACGCGCCTGCTGTATTCATGGACCTCATGAATCGCGTGTGCAAGCCGTTTCTAGATAAGTTTGTTATTGTTTTCATCGATGACATACTTATTTACTCTAAAAGTAAGGAGGAGCACGAGAAGCACCTGAGGAAGATTTTGGAGTTGTTAAAGAAGGAGAAGCTGTATGCGAAATTCTCGAAGTGTGAGTTTTGGTTAGAATCCGTGCAGTTCCTAGGTCACGTGATTGATAGCAAGGGAGTTCGTGTGGATCCTGCCAAGGTCGAAGCGATCAGGGAATGGTCGGCACCGACAACGCCGACTGAAGTTCGACAATTCCTTGGTTTAGCTGGGTATTATCGAAGGTTCATTGAAGGATTTTCGTTGATTGCAAAACCATTGACAAGGCTTACCGAAAAGAATAGGGTGTATGAATGGGGAAATGAGGAAGAACTCGCTTTCAAAACGCTCAAGGACAAGTTATGTTCCTCACCAATATTGTCATTACCTGAAGGAACCGAAGACTTTGTAGTGTATTGTGATGCATCTCGTAAGGGTTATGGAGCGGTATTGATGCAACGTGAAAAGGTGATAGCTTACGCATCGAGGCAACTGAGGAAGAATGAGGAGAACTACACGACGCACGATTTGGAATTAGGAGCTGTAGTTTTTGCGTTGAAGTTGTGGAGACACTATTTGTATGGGACGAAGTGTGTTGTATTCACTGACCACAAGAGTTTGCAACACATTTTAGATCAAAAGGAGTTGAATATGCGTCAGAGACGATGGGTTGAACTACTGAGTGATTACGACTGCGAAATTCGCTACCACCCTGGCAAGGCGAATGTTGTAGCGGATGCACTGAGTAGGAAGGAACGGGAGAAACCTTTGAGGGTCAGAGCTTTGGTGATGACTGAGAGCGTTGACTTAACCGAAACTATACTGAAGGCTCAAGAGAGGGGACTAATGAAAGGGAATGTTGAAGCTGAGAACTTGGGACGAATGTTGAAACCTCTTTTCGTGATTAGGTCAGACGGACTGAGATATTTTGAAAATCGGATTTGGTTACCATTGTGTTCATCTGAGGAAGGAAAGCCTGGAGTTCTAGAATTGGTTATGAACGAGTCTCATAAGTCGAAGTATTCGATACATCCTGGATCGGATAAAATGTATCACGACCTGAAGAAAGTTTATTGGTGGCCGAATATGAAGGCGAATATTGCTCGTTACGTTAGTAAGTGTTTGACTTGCGCGAAGGTTCAAGCAGAGCATAAGAAACCATCTGGATTGTTGGTACAACCAGAGATCCCGGAATGGAAATGGGAGAAAATCGCTATGGATTTCGTGACGGGTTTACCTAGAACTCCTAGTGGATGTGATATGATATGGGTAATTGTGGATAGATTAACGAAATCTGCTCATTTCTTACCTATGAAGAAGACGGACAGCATGGAAAAGCTAGCCAGTGTGTACGTGAGAGAGATCGTCTACAGACATGGAGTGCCGTTATCGATCATTTCGGATCACGATAGTAGATTTACTTCGGAATTTTGGAAATCGCTTCAACGTGCGATGGGCACTGAATTGAGTTTAAGTACGGCTTATCACCCGGAAACTGACGGCCAGAGTGAACGAACTATTCAGACGATGGAGGACATGCTCCGAGCATGCGTGATTGATTTTGGAGGAAGTTGGGAACGCCAATTGCCTCTAGTGGAGTTTTCGTATAATAATAGTTATCATGCGAGTATCAAGGCAGCACCGTTCGAAGCATTGTATGGAAGGAAGTGTAGATCGCCTGTGTGTTGGAGTGAATTAGGAGAAAGTCAATTGACTGGACCCGAAATGGTTTTAGAGACGACAGAGAAGATTGTGCAAATCAAGAACCGACTACTTGCTGCGAGAAGCCGACAGAAGAGTTATGCCGATAACAGAAGGAAACCGTTGGAGTTTGAAGTTGGAGATATGGTTATGCTCAAGGTATCGCCGTGGAAGGGTGTAATTCGTTTTGGGAAGAAAGGAAAGTTGAGTCTGAGGTATATTGGACCATTTAAGATCGTTGAACGAATTGGACCAGTAGCGTACAAGTTAGAATTGCCGAGCGAGCTTAGTGCTATTCACGACACGTTTCACGTATCGAACCTGAAGAAGAGTTTGGCGGATAAGGAATTGGTGATTCCATTGGACGAGATTCGACTGGATGACAAAATGCATTTTGTGGAAGAACCTGTGGAAATTATGGACCGAGAGGTCAAGAGGCTGAAGCGTAGTAGAATTCCTATTGTGAAGGTTCGATGGAATTCTAAGCGTGGACCGGAATACACTTGGGAACGTGAGGACTTTTTCAAGGAAAGGTATCCTCATCTGTTCCAGCAGAACGAAATGTGAGTATAAGAAGAGGCGAGCGCCGGGACGTCGCTCTCTTTAAGGAGGGGTGGATGTGACACCCTAGAACCGAGGTCATTAACGTTACCCTAAATTACGCTAATTTTTGAAATTTTTAATAAATTTTAATTTCTATATATATAAGTATTTTGGTTAAAGCCGATGTTCGAGGTTATAATTTTTACGATTGACGATTCAAGAAGGACGATGACGAATACGATCCCGATGGATGCCCAAATTTCTATAATCATTGACGATTTATCGATAATGTAATTTTTCGAGAATTTTACTTACGGTTCGTGTTAAGTTGAGTCGGGTGAGTTTTATAGCCTTCCGAGTACATTTAAAGTATCCCAAAAGTATTTTAGAGTGTTCGGGATGATTTCCGACTCCCGTAAAATTTTCTAAATTGACTAGTGAGTCAATCCCGCAAAGTTTTAATGACGTTTTTACTTGAGGCCAAAAGAAACCTTTAATTGCACTTTAGTCCTCCCAATTCCACAAAAAGGGACACAACACAAACACATACAAACATTTCACAAAAAAAATCAAACAAACACTCTCCCTCTCTCCCTCTAGCCGACGGCTACACCCCAAAACCACCACCATCCACCATTTTTTTTGAGTTTTGACAAAATCTAACCTTAGACCACCTTCTAAAATCCATTGGTGAGTGTTAATCCATGGTTATTTCAAACATGCATTAACAAAATTTTTCCAAAAATTTTCAAGATCATTCAAACTCGTTTTTGAGGTTAATTGGATTGATGCATGTTAAATTCATGTATACTGTGAGTATAATCACTAATCAAACCCACAAAAATTGATTTGGTTGTGGTGATTTGGTCACCCAAACCCCACGGCAAAAGGGGGTGTTTGGGGAGCCATGGTGATTGATGATTTTGAGCATTGATTTTGTGTTTAGCCTTGTGTTTATTGATGTGTTAAATGGGTATAGGTGTTTGCATGTTTGTTTTTAGATTTTTAGATTATGAGGTTGATGATCAATAGGGGTTAAGGACTGAAATTAGTGTTTGGTTATGATTGGGAATGCTTAGGATGAAGCCTAGTAATGATTAATAGGTTTGGAATCGAGCTTAAGTGTGATTTTGGTATGGTTAAATTTAGGCAGAAAGTTTAAGACCTTTTCATAAAAATAATTTTTCCTACAGGTCTAGATAGCTAAATGTAGTTATAGAGGGTCTTCTTAGCTTTAATTTGGTATAAGGTAGAGCTCGTGACTCAAAACGAGCTAAAAGTTATGAGGTTTTAAAGATTGTGTACCGGGAGACGAGAACTTTCATAATCCGAATTTATGTATAGTTTTAGTCAAATCCCGAGGACCACAAGTATGAATTGGTAAAAGGTCAAGGGTCAAATTTTGGTCACAAACCTGTGTAATTGAGTCTATAAGTGGACTTAGGAGTCAAAGAAGTCAAAGGTGCATTTCAAATAGGTCAAAGAGGTCCAAGTTGGTCGAAGTACAATTTCAGCCCGGAAAATGTAGTTTTGGAAAAGCGTTGAGAAACGGGCCGTAGAAGTAAAAACTTTTATTGGGATTAAAAATGTGTTATCTAAAGGTCTTATAGTATTTTTGAGAATTTTGTAAAATTTTATAAGAATGGTTAAATATAGTAAAACAGCCCGTACTTTCGGTAAGTACCGGCGAAAATGAGTAAAAATGGATAACGTAAATAATAAGAACGAATGGTGTAAAATGAGTGATGCTTGTTGTTTTGTTTTGGCGTGAGTTATAATTGTCCTAAGTGACTAGTATCTATGTATTTTATACAGTACCGTAAGGTATTTAAAATAAGATTACTCATTACGCGTTATTTGTTGATAGGTGTTGATTTACCCGGGCATCCGTATCGTCGCCAGTGATCATCTCTCGAACTACCGACTACTTAATATATAAGGTGTGAATTTATAGCCTCGCTTATATTTATTTCAAATTGTTTTACCCGCGAGGGAAATGCATGCTAGTTTTTAAAAGGAACGTATGTCATGAATGATTGTTAGACCCGAATGTTGCCTTAGAAATTGTGTTGAGTACCTAGTTGCAAAAGACCCTAATTTCATGAACTATTAACTATTGTCTTGCCCTCGAGAAGGGGGAAATAGCCGCTTATACAAAGTGATAGTACTATGGGGTTGACTACCCTATCCGAGACGAGGGCTAGTACGTTGATACCCCCTGCGGACGGATAATTTGTGATAAGAGAAAAGGTATAATTGCAACTGATGCCTTATTAGGGGCCATGGTTTCATCTGAGTCACGCCGGTAATTATTACGCGGGTGATTGAGTTAACGGTTTAGTGTCATGAGCTTAAACACAATTGTCAGTATCCTGAATATAGATTGTTTGATCGACAAGTCTGTGGATGATCACGAATGGTTTTTATTTTATATACGTTCAAAATGAATTGTAAAACCTATGAATTCCACTCAACGTTTTCGTTGACCAAATTTTGGCATGTGTTTCAGGTAACCGCTGAAGTATAGCATGGAGCGTGCATGGGATGGATGTTGTGTGTATGGCTTGGAGTCTGCTTGTTTTTCCTCCCTTTCCTACTTAAACATTTTTAAATTTTAATGTTATGTTGTTGTGAAACTGAAATTCTTGGGTCGAGATTCATGGGGACCGAAAACGCTAAACTCTGTTGTACCAAGTGGGGTTGGAAAAACCGTGGACATGTATCTTTTAACAATTTTTAATCAAGTTTTAAGTTGACGTCTTTTTAGAGTCGTTTGATATATCTTGTGTGTAATGATAACTGTGTAGCACCCAATGTTGTAGTTCCGCTGCGCATAGCATTTTGTGGGGGTGTTACAAACCGAGTCATCCATTGAAGATCAAACGTATAATCATAACAAACCGAGTCATCCGTTGAAGATCAAACGTATAATCATAACAAACCGAGTCATACATTGAACATCAAACGTATAACCATAACAAACCGAGTCATCCATTGAAGATCAAACGTATAACCATAACAAACCGAGTCATCCATTGAAGATCAAACGTATAACCATAACAAACCTAGTCATCCATTGAAGATCAAACGTATAACCATAACAAACCGAGTCATCCATTGAAGATCAAACATATAACCATAACAAACCGAGTCATCCATTGAAGATCAAACGTATAATCATAACAAACCGACTCATCCGTTGAAGATCAAACGTATAATCATAACAAACCGATTCATCCATTGAACATCAAACGTATAATCATAACAAACCGAGTCATCCATTGAAGATCAAACGTATAATCATAACAAACCGAGTCATCCATTGAACATCAAACGTATAATCATAACAAACCGAGTCATCCATTGAAGATCAAAGGTATAACCATAACAAACCGAGTCATCCATTGAAGATCAAACGTATAACCATAACAAACCTAGTCATCCATTGAAGATCAAACGTATAACCATAACAAACCGAGTCATCCATTGAAGATCAAACGTATAACCATAACAAACCGAGTCATCCATTGAAGAACAAACGTATAATCATAACAAACCGACTCATCCGTTGAAGATCAAACGTATAATCATAACAAATCGAGTCATCCGTTGAACATCAAACGTATAATCATAACAAACCGAGTCATCCATTGAAGATCAAACGTATAATCATAACAAACCGAGTCATCTATTGAACATCAAACGTATAATCATAACAAACCGAGTCATCCATTGAAGATCAAACGTATAACCATAACAAACCGAGTCATCCATTGAAGATCAAACGTATAACCATAACAAACCGAGTCATCCATTGAAGATCAAACGTATAACCATAACAAACCTAGTCATCCATTGAAGATCAAACGTATAACCATAACAAACCTAGTCATCCATTGAAGATCAAACGTATAACCATAACAAACCGAGTCATCCATTGAAGATCAAACGTATAACCATAACAAACCGAGTCATCCATTGAAGAACAAACGTATAAGCATAACCAACCGACTCATCCGTTGAAGATCAAACGTATAATCATAACAAACCGAGTCATCCATTGAACATCAAACGTATAATCATAACAAACCGAGTCATCCATTGAAGATCAAACGTATAATCATAACAAACCGAGTCATCCATTGAACATCAAACGTATAATCATAACAAACCGAGTCATCCATTGAAGATCAAACGTATAATCATAACAAACCGAGTCATCCATTGAAGATCAAACGTATAACCATAACAAACCGAGTCATCCATTGAAGATCAAACGTATAACCATAACAAAACGAGTCATCCATTGAAGATCAAACGTATAACCATAACAAACTGAGTCATCCATTTAAGATCAAACGTATAACCATAACAAACCGAGTCAACCATTGAAGATCAAACATATAACCATAACAAACCGAGTCATCCATTGAAGATCAAACGTATAACCATAACAAACCGAGTCATCCCTTGAAGATCAAACGTATAACCATAACAAACCGAGTCATCCATTGAACATCAAACGTATAATCATAACAAACCGAGTCATCCATTGAAGATCAAACGTATAACCATAACAAACCGAGTCATCCATTGAAGATCAAATGTATAACCATAACAAACCGAGTCATCCATTAAAGATCAAACGTATAACCATAACAAACCGAGTCATCCATTGAAGATCAAACATATAACCATAACAAACCGAGTCATCCATTGAAGATCAAACGTATAACCATAACAAACCGAGTCATCCATTGAAGATCAAACGTATAACCATAACAAACCTAGTCATCCATTGAAGATCAAACATATAATCATAACAAACCGAGTCATCCATTGAACATCGAACGTATAATCATAACAAACCGAGTCATCCATTGAAGATCAAACGTATAATCATAACAAACCGAGTCATCCGTAGAAGATCAAACGTATAATCATAACAAACCGAGTCATACATTGAACATCAAACGTATAACCATAACAAACCGAGTCATCCATTGAAGATCAAACGTATAACCATAACAAACCGAGTCATCCATTGAAGATCAAACGTATAACCATAACAAACCTAGTCATCCATTGAAGATCAAACGTATAACCATAACAAACCGAGTCATCCATTGAAGATCAAACGTATAACCATAACAAACCGAGTCATCCATTGAAGATCAAACGTATAATCATAACAAACCGACTCATCCGTTGAAGATCAAACGTATAATCATAACAAACCGAGTCATCCATTGAACATCAAACGTATAATCATAACAAACCGAGTCATCCATTGAAGATCAAACGTATAATCATAACAAACCGAGTCATCCATTGAACATCAAACGTATAATCATAACAAACCGAGTCATCCATTGAAGATCAAAGGTATAACCATAACAAACCGAGTCATCCATTGAAGATCAAACGTATAACCATAACAAACCTAGTCATCCATTGAAGATCAAACGTATAACCATAACAAACCGAGTCATCCATTGAAGATCAAACGTATAACCATAACAAACCGAGTCATCCATTGAAGAACAAACGTATAATCATAACAAACCGACTCATCCGTTGAAGATCAAACGTATAATCATAACAAATCGAGTCATCCATTGAACATCAAACGTATAATCATAACTGTAACACCCCCACAAATGCTATGCGCAGCGGAACTACAACATTGGGTGCTACACAGTATTCATTGCACACAAGATATATCAAACGACGCTAAAAAGACGTCAACTTAAAACTTGAAATTAAAAATTGTTAGATGATACATGTCCACGGTTTTTCCAACCCCACTTGGTACAACAGAGTTTAGCGTTTTCGGTCCCCATGAATCTCAACCCAAGAATTTCAGTTTCACAACAACATTTCATTAAAACTTAAAATTGTTTAAGTAGAAAAGGGAGGAAAAACAAGCAGACTCCAAACCATACACACAACATCCATCCCATGCATGCTCCATTCTACACTTCAGCGGTTACCTGAAACACATGCCAAAATTTTGGTCAACGAAAACGTTGAGTGGAATTCATAGGTTTTACAATTCATTTGAACGTATATAAAATAAAAACCATTCGTGATCATTTATAGACTTGTCGATCAAACAATCTATATTCAGGATACTGACAATTGTGTTTAAGCTCATGACACTAATCCGTTAACTCAACCACCCGCGTAATAAATACCGGCGTGATTCAGATGAAACCAGTGCCCCTTCTAAAGGCATCAGTTGCAATTATACCTTATTTCTCATACAAAATAATCTACCGCAGAACTTACTCAACGTACAGCTTCTCGGCTAGCATTGGGTCGTTAGCCCCGTAGTACTACAAATTGCATAAGCGGCTATTTCCCCCTACTCGAGGGCAGGACAATAGTTAATAGTTCATGAATTTAGGGTCTTTGGCAACTTTGGTACTTAACACAATTTCTAAGGCAACTTTCGGGTCTAACAATCATTCATGATATACGTTCCTTTTAAAAACTAGCATGCATTTCCCTCGCGGGTAAAACAATTTGAAATAAATATAAGCGAGGCTATAAATTCACACCTTAGATATTAAGTAGTCGGTAGTTCAAGGGATGATCACTGACGATGTTACGGATGCCCGGGTAAATCAACACCTATCACAAATAACGCGTAATGAGTAATCTCATTTTAAATACCTTACGGTACTGTATAAAATACATAAGTACTAGTCACTTAGGACAATTATAACTCACGCCAAAAACAAAACAACAAGCATTACTCATTTTACACCATTCGTTCTTATTACTTACGTTATCCATTTTTATCCATTTCCGCCGGTACTCACCGAAAGTACGGGCTGTTTTACTATACTTAACCATTCTTATAAAATTTGACAAAATTCTCAAAAATCCTATAAGACCTGTAGATAACATGTTTTTAATCCCAATAAAAGTTTTTACTTTTACCACCCGTTACGCAACGCTTTTCCAAAACTATATTTTCCGGGCTGAAATTGTACTTCGACCAACTTTGACTTCTTTGACCTATATGAAATGCACCTTTGACTTCGTTGACTCCTAAGTCAACTTATAGACTCATTTATACAGGTTTGTGACTAAATTTTGACCCTTGAACATTTACCAGTTCATACTTGTGGTCCTCGGAATTTGACTAAAACTATACATAAATTCGGATTATGAAAGTCCTCGTCTCCCGGTACTCGATCTTTAAAACCTCATAACTTTTAGCTCGTTTTGAGTCACGGGCTCTACCTTATACCAAATTAAAGACAAAAAGACCCTCTACAACTACATTTTGTTTTTAAGACCTGTAGGAAAAATCATTTTTATGAAATGACCTCAAAGTTTCTGCCTAAATTTGACTACTCCAAAAACATGCTTAGACTCGATTTCAAACCTTCTAACCACCACTAGGCATCATCCTAAGCCTTCCCAAACATATCCAAACACAAGTTTTCAGTCCTAACCCTATTGATCAACCAATCTCATAATCAAGAAAATATAAAAATGAACATGCAACCACTTAAACCTATCTAATACATCACTAAACACTAAACCAAACAGAAGGATAACACTCAAAATCATCAACCACCATGGCTCCCCAAACACCCCTTGTGCCGTGGGGTTTGGGTGACCCAATCACCACAACCAAATTGATTTTGGTGGGTTTTGTTGGTGATTATGCTTCCAATACACATGAATTTAACATGCATTACCACAATTAGCCTCAAAAACGAATTTGAATCATCTTGAAAATTTTTGGAAAATTTATGTTAGTGCATGTGTAATCAAACCACGGATTAACACTCACCAAGGGATTCTAAGAGGTGGTCTTAAGTTAGTTTTTGTGAAAACTCAAGAAAAAATGGTGGATTGTGGTGGTGTTTGTGTTTGGCCGTCGGCCTAAGGACAAAGAGAGAGAGAGTGTTTGATTTGTTTTGTGAAATGTGTTCTATGTGTTTGTGTTGTGGCTTTTTGGTATATTGGGAGGGACCAAAATGGTAATTTTTGATTTCTTTTGGCCTTAAGTAAAAACGCCATTAAAACTTTGCGGTTTCGACTCACTAGTCAATTTTGAAAATTTTACGGGAGTCGGAAATCATCCCGAACACTCCAAAATATTTTTGGGATACTTTAAATGTACTCGGAAGGCTATAAAACTCACCCGACTCAACTTAACACGAACCGTAAATAAAATTCTCGAAAAATTACATTATCGATAAATCGTCAATAATTATATAAAATTGGGCATCCCTCGGGATCGTAATCGTCATCGTCCTTCTTGAATCGTCAAACGTAAAAATTATAACCTCGAACATCGGCTTTAACCAAAATACTTATATATATGGAAATTAAAATTTATTAAAAATTTAAAAAATTAGCGTAATTTAGGGTAACGTTAATGACCTCGGTTCTAGGGTGTCACATCCACCCCTCCTTAAAGAGAGCGACGTCCCGGCGCTCGCCTCTTCTTGTACTCACATTTCGTTCTACTGGAACAGATGAGGATACCTTTCCTTGAAAAAGTCCTCACGTTCCCAAGTGTATTCCGGTCCACGCTTAGAATTCCATCGGACTTTCACAATAGGAATTCTACTACGCTTCAGTCTCTTGACCTCTCGGTCCATAACTTCCACAGGTTCTTCCACAAAGTGCATTTTGTCGTCCAGTCGAATCTCGTCCAAAGGAATCACCAATTCCTTATCCGCCAAACTCTTCTTCAGGTTCGATACGTGAAACGTGTCGTGAATAGCACTAAGCTCGCTCGGCAATTCTAACTTATACGCTACTGGTCCAATTCGTTCAACGATCTTAAACGGTCCAATATACCTCGGACTCAACTTTCCTTTCTTCCCAAAACGAATTACACCCTTCCATGGCGACACCTTGAGCATAACCATATCTCCAACTTCAAACTCCAACGGTTTCCTTCTGTTATCGGCATAACTCTTCTGTCGGCTTCTCGCAGCAAGTAGTCGGTTCTTGATTTGCACAATCTTCTCCGTCGTTTCTAAAACCATTTCGGGTCCAGTCAATTGACTTTCCCCTACTTCACTCCAACACACAGGCGATCTACACTTCCTTCCATACAATGCTTCGAACGGTGCTGCCTTGATACTCGCATGATAACTATTATTATACGAAAATTCCACTAGAGGCAAGTGGCGTTCCCAACTTCCTCCAAAATCAATTACGCATGCTCGGAGCATGTCCTCCATCGTCTGAATAGTTCGTTCACTCTGGCCGTCAGTTTCCGGGTGATAAGCCGTGCTTAAACTCAATTCAGTGCCCATCGCACGTTGAAGCGATTTCCAAAATTCCGACGTAAATCTACTATCGCGATCCGAAATGATCGATAACGGCACTCCATGTCTACAGACGATCTCTTTCACGTACACACTGGCTAGCTTTTCCATGCTGTCCGTCTTCTTCATAGGTAAGAAATGAGCAGATTTCGTTAACCTATCCACAATTACCCATATCATATCACTTCCACTAGGAGTTCTAGGTAAACCCGTCACGAAATCCATAGCGATTTTCTCCCATTTCCATTCTGGGATCTCTGGTTGTACCAACAATCCAGATGGTTTCTTATGTTCTGCTTGAACCTTCGCGCAAGTCAAACACTTACTAACGTAACGAGCAATATCCGCCTTCATATTCGGCCACCAATAAACTTTCTTCAGGTCGTGATACATTTTATCCGATCCAGGATGTATCGAATACTTCGACTTATGCGACTCGTTCATAACTAATTCTCGAACTCCAGGGTTTCCTTCCTCAGATGAACACAGTGGTAACCAAATCCGATTCTCAAAATATCTCAGTCCGTCTGACCTAATCACGAAAAGAGGTTTCAACATTCGTCCCAAATTCTCAGCTTCAACATTCCCTTTCATTAGTCCTCTCTCTTGAGCCTTCAGTATAGTTTCGGTTAAGTCAACGCTCTCAGTCATCACTAAAGCCCTAACCCTCAAAGGTTTCTCCCGTTCCTTCCTACTCAGTGCATCCGCTACAACATTCGCCTTTCCAGGGTGGTAGCGAATTTCGCAGTCATAATCACTCAGTAGTTCAACCCATCGTCTCTGTCGCATATTCAACTCCTTTTGATCTAAAATGTGTTGCAAACTCTTGTGGTCAGTGAATACAACACACTTCGTCCCATACAAATAGTGTCTCCACAACTTCAACGCAAAAACTACAGCTCCTAATTCCAAATCGTGCGTCGTGTAGTTCTCCTCATTCTTCCTCAGTTGCCTCGACGCGTAAGCTATCACCTTTTCACGTTGCATTAATACCGCTCCATAACCCTTACGAGACGCATCACAATACACTACGAAGTCTTCGGTTCCTTCAGGCAATGACAATATCGGTGCGGAACATAACTTATCCTTGAGCGTTTTGAAAGCAAGTTCTTCCTCATTTCCCCATTCATACACCCTATTCTTTTCGGTAAGCCTTGTCAATGGTTTTGCAATCAACGAAAATCCTTCAATAAACCTTCGATAATACCCAGCTAAACCAAGGAATTGTCGAACTTCAGTCGGCGTTGTCGGTGCTGACCATTCCCTGATCGCTTCGACCTTGGCAGGATCCACACGAACTCCCTTACTATCAATCACGTGACCTAGAAACTGCACTGATTCCAACCAAAATTCACACTTCGAGAACTTCGCATACAGCTTCTCCTTCTTTAACAACTCCAAAATCTTTCTTAGGTGCTTCTCGTGCTCCTCCTTACTCTTAGAGTAAATAAGTATATCATCGATGAAAACAATAACAAACTTATCTAGATACGGCTTGCACACGCGATTCATGAGGTCCATGAATACAGCAGGCGCGTTTGTCAACCCAAACGGCATCACTCGAAATTCAAAGTGTCCATACCGCGTACGAAAGGCAGTTACAGGAATGTCCTCCTCTCTTACACGCAGTTGATGATACCCTGATCGTAAATCGATCTTTGAGTATACACTGGAACCTTGCAATTGATCAAACAAATCGTCAATCCTCGGCAATGGGTACCGATTCTTAACCGTCAGCTTATTGAGTTCCCTATAGTCAATACACATCCGAAACGAACCATCTTTCTTCTTCACAAACAACACTGGCGCTCCCCAAGGTGATGAGCTCGGCCTAATAAATCCCTTGTCCATCAATTCCTTCAGTTGATCCGATAATTCCTTTAACTCAGATGGTGCTAAGCGATAAGGTGCACGCGCAACCGGCGCAGCTCCTGGCACCAAATCAATTCGAAACTCGACCTCACGGGTAGGTGGTAAACCTGGCAACTCGTCTGGAAAAACTTCCGGATACTCGCAAATAACAGGTACCTCTTCAATCCTCGCCTCTGAATCACCATCACTCGAAACTTGTGCCAAAAACACATCGCATCCGCTCTCTACGTACTTCATCATTTTCAAACAGGAAATCACTTTCAAACGAGAAGTGCATTCGTCTCCCTTCACCGTCAAAACTTTATTCCTCAACGGAATCTGAACCAATCTCTCGCCACAGACGATCATAGCACTATGCGCCATTAGCCAATCCATTCCCACAATCACGTCAAACGATCCTAGCTCTATAGGCATCAAGTCGATTTTAAAAGCGTAATTTCCTAACTTCAAGGTACACCCTTTCAGTATAGAATTCGTACTAACAATTTTTCCATCGGCTAACTCAACGTTATAACTAGTCGCTAACAACACCGGTTTTCTATCAATATGACGACTAAATTTAACATCTACAAAACTCTTGTCGGAGCCAGAATCAAACAAAATACTAGCATAACAAGCGTCTAGCAAAAACGTACCGGTAACCACATTAGGACCCTGTGGTTTATCAGCCGTTCCCACTTGATACACAGCAGCCGCATTATTACCTCCCCGCTTGTTTCCTGCCTTCGGGCAATTCGCTTGCACATGACCTCTTTCTCCACAACCATAACATCCCCTCATCCTGATAGCATTAGCCCCAGTGGCTACTCCTCCCGTTCGGCAACCAGACGTCCTATGACCTGCCTTCCCACACTTGCCGCATGCAGGCGGGCAATTTCCAACATGATACAAATTACACTTACCACAATGGGGATTCACTTTCACTCCTCTAGGATTCGTCACTGCCCTCATCCCTTCATTCCTTCTTTGGTTAAACTGTTGATTTCGGTTCGGCCCATGGTTGTTTCGATTTCCACCTCGGTTCTGGCCTTGGGATTGATTACTTTGTGCCGCTTCCCATTTCCTCTTGTTGCCTTCCGCAATGGAGTTCTGCTTGTCCTGGAGCTTGACGTCCATCAATGCGTGAGCCATCTGGACCGCTTCATCAAACGATCCAGGTTTTGACGAAGTTGTTTCACCTTTGATGTTGCTGGATAAACCCTTAATGTACTGTTTCATTTTCTTGGCATCATTGGCAAATATGTCTGGACACAAAAGGCTTAACTCATTAAACCTCCTAGTGTAGGCAGCGATATCGTTGTTCTTCAAGGTCAAGTGCCTCAACTCATCCTCCAATTGCCCCAATTCCTCTTCTGGGCAAAACTTCTTAGTCAACAGAGCTTTTGTCGCATTCCACGTCCTTGCATTCGCTACAGCCAATCCAACCGTAGCTACCTGGGTATTCCACCAACTTAACGCATCATCAAGAAACGTAGCAGCCGCAAACTTCACTTTGTCCGCTTCTGCACAACCGCTGATCTCGAACGTACTTTCAACCTTTTCCAACCATCGTCTAAGTTCTAAAGCTCCACCCGTTCCACGGAACTGCGTGGGACCGCATTTCATAAAACTAGAATAGGTACACACTCTCGGGGCTTGCTGTCTCCCCGCGTTCCTTCCCTGGTCCTGATTTCTCCCGGCTCGATCCGCTTCCAACGCATTTGCTATAGCTTCCTGAATCATGGTGTTAACACGATCGGCGGTCAACTTTGGAGGCATGGTGTTATCGAATATCTCTTTCTGCAAGACAGGGAAAATAGAAAAACAATGTAAGTATACATATCAAGTTTCCCAGACATAATATACATTCAACGACACATCACTACAGAGTCACTAATATTCATCAATTCACATCACAAAAGATCAAATTTAAGACATATCACAGATCATGAAAGGTAACATAGATTGTATTGATAATTAACCAAAATCATGACAAGTATTGCCACTACAATCGTTCACCACAAAACTTAAGTCCTCAAGTTTCTCGTCATAATGCCATCATACAAAAGTCTAAAACAGTTCTATTACAATGATCAAAGAAAAATACAAAATAAGCAACTAGGCATGTGGCGATCCACACGGCCTTTTGGATGGCGGTTCGTCATCGTCTTCCTCGGGTTCCTCATCACTATCGTCCTCATCCACATCATCCATTTTTCTCTTTCCTTTATCATCCGGCCCACATTCCGTCTCCTTTTTCGTCCCTGATGTAGACCCACACTCAATCGCTACCTGACTTCCCACCGTAATACAAGCACCTCTAGTAGGCGGCTGAATCATGAAGTCATTAGCCTCCATCTCCAAATCGTCCACGAATCTCCAATCCGGGGGCAATGATGCTCTCACACGATGCTCCCAACTCTGCATCCTCGACAACCTCACTTGATCCTCACTAACACGGTCAAGACTAGCGCTCAAATTTGCAACCATCGATCTTAGACTGTTGATGTCACTTTTGTTCACATTTCCATCATACTCAATTCTTGCAGTCCTTTCCAACAGTCTTTGGTGTTCCCTTTCATTCTTATCAAACCTCTTAATTACCCAGGTCTCAACTACAAACCGCTCATACATCAACCTCTCCATCCTCCTCAAACGACCTGCGGGATCCCAGTAGTGTCTTGGTCTCGGAAAGTAGACCCTTGCAATATTCTCATGAATCGATGGCGACTTGGATGATTTGCTGGACTCTCCATCGCTCCCATTACTTACTCGAACAAATCCTGGCACTGTTCTCAAATAGTCCTTACAATTGTCCATCGGGCGATTAAAGGGTTGCTGCTCATATCGACCGGTCGGTGGTACTTCATAACCCTTTGGCGAAATCGGAGACTGAAACAAATCGGGTTCGGTCTGGCCTACGGCATTCTCGGGAATGCCATCATCCATTAGTTCCTCGGGCTCTTCCTCAGAATCCTCACTCTCGTCACTACTGATGCTAAAATTATCCACCTCACTTTCATCATTGTCATTTTCCGGTCCTATTTCCTCTTCTGGAGCGATCCATCCATTATCATTGTCCGGCGGGTTCGGAGGAAACGGTCCCCCTTCGTGACCTACGACGTAATCGTTTCCATTATCATTAGGCGGTACCTCGGCCATTCCTGCAATAACAGCGAATTTCGGAGGGTACATAAGTAATTATACAATAGTTATAAATACATGCATGCAAATGCAATGCAAAGGTGGTACATATGCCCGAAATGTAATAATATGATGCTCATGCATGATTAATACAAAAATTACGATGTCGGATATTCCACGTAAAATTCAACGTCTACATATAGTAATTCCATACTTACGTAATAATTACCCACATATATACTTCACTCAAAAGTATACGTCAAATGCCATAAATACAAGAATAAATCTTACCGGAGCCATGCAGGATAGTTGTGTGTGCTTGGACCATTTCTTACGACACCAAAAGTTATAGTTTAGGATTTTCAAAAACGACCTAGTTCTCTATAACTCATGGCTCTGATTACCAATCTGTAACACCCCCACAAATGCTATGCGCAGCGGAACTACAACATTGGGTGCTACACAGTATTCATTGCACACAAGATATATCAAACGACGCTAAAAAGACGTCAACTTAAAACTTGAAATTAAAAATTGTTAGATGATACATGTCCACGGTTTTTCCAACCCCACTTGGTACAACAGAGTTTAGCGTTTTCGGTCCCCATGAATCTCAACCCAAGAATTTCAGTTTCACAACAACATTTCATTAAAACTTAAAATTGTTTAAGTAGAAAAGGGAGGAAAAACAAGCAGACTCCAAGCCATACACACAACATCCATCCCATGCATGCTCCATTCTACACTTCAGCGGTTACCTGAAACACATGCCAAAATTTTGGTCAACGAAAACGTTGAGTGGAATTCATAGGTTTTACAATTCATTTGAACGTATATAAAATAAAAACCATTCGTGATCATTTATAGACTTGTCGATCAAACAATCTATATTCAGGATACTGACAATTGTGTTTAAGCTCATGACACTAATCCGTTAACTCAATCACCCGCGTAATAAATACCGGCGTGATTCAGATGAAACCAGTGCCCCTTCTAAAGGCATCAGTTGCAATTATACCTTATTTCTCATACAAAATAATCTACCGCAGAACTTACTCAACGTACAGCTTCTCGGCTAGCATTGGGTCGTTAGCCCCGTAGTACTACAAATTGCATAAGCGGCTATTTCCCCCTACTCGAGGGCAGGACAATAGTTAATAGTTCATGAATTTAGGGTCTTTGGCAACTTTGGTACTCAACACAATTTCTAAGGCAACTTTCGGGTCTAACAATCATTCATGATATACGTTCCTTTTAAAAACTAGCATGCATTTCCCTCGCGGGTAAAACAATTTGAAATAAATATAAGCGAGGCTATAAATTCACACCTTAGATATTAAGTAGTCGGTAGTTCGAGGGATGATCACTGACGATGTTACGGATGCCCGGCTAAATCAACACCTATCACAAATAACGCGTAATGAGTAATCTCATTTTAAATACCTTACGGTACTGTATAAAATACATAAGTACTAGTCACTTAGGACAATTATAACTCACGCCAAAAACAAAACAACAAGCATTACTCATTTTACACCATTCGTTCTTATTACTTACGTTATCCATTTTTATCCATTTCCGCCGGTACTCACCGAAAGTACGGGCTGTTTTACTATACTTAACCATTCTTATAAAATTTGACAAAATTCTCAAAAATCCTATAAAACCTGTAGATAACATGTTTTTAATCCCAATAAAAGTTTTTACTTTTACGACCCGTTACGCAACGCTTTTCCAAAACTACATTTTCCGGGCTGAAATTGTACTTCGACCAACTTTGACTTCTTTGACCTATATGAAATGCACCTTTGACTTCGTTGACTCCTAAGTCAACTTATAGACTCATTTATACAGGTTTGTGACTAAATTTTGACCCTTGACCATTTACCAATTCATACTTGTGGTCCTCGGAATTTGACTAAAACTATACATAAATTCGGATTATGAAAGTCCTCGTCTCCCGGTACTCGATCTTTAAAACCTCATAACTTTTAGCTCGTTTTGAGTCACGGGCTCTACCTTATACCAAATTAAAGACAAAAAGACCCTCTACAACTACATTTTGTTTTTAAGACCTGTAGGAAAAATCATTTTTATGAAATGACCTCAAAGTTTCTGCCTAAATTTGACTACTCCAAAAACATGCTTAGACTCGATTTCAAACCTTCTAACCACCACTAGGCATCATTCTAAGCCTTCCCAAACATATCCAAACACAAGTTTTCAGTCCTAACCCTATTGATCAACCAATCTCATAATCAAGAAAATATAAAAATGAACATGCAACCACTTAAACCTATCTAATACATCACTAAACACTAAACCAAACACAAGGATAACACTCAAAATCATCAACCACCATGGCTCCCCAAACACCCCTTGTGCCGTGGGGTTTGGGTGACCCAATCACCACAACCAAATTGATTTTGGTGGGTTTTGTTGGTGATTATGCTTCCAATACACATGAATTTAACATGTATTACAACAATTAGCCTCAAAAACGAATTTGAATCATCTTGAAAATTTTTGGAAAATTTATGTTAGTGCATGTGTAATCAAACCACGGATTAACACTCACCAAGGGATTCTAAGAGGTGGTCTTAAGTTAGTTTTTGTGAAAACTCAAGAAAAAATGGTGGATTGTGGTGGTGTTTGTGTTTGGCCGTCGGCCTAAGGACAAAGAGAGAGAGAGTGTTTGATTTGTTTTGTGAAATGTGTTCTATGTGTTTGTGTTGTGGCTTTTTGGTATATTGGGAGGGACCAAAATGGTAATTTTTGATTTCTTTTGGCCTTAAGTAAAAACGCCATTAAAACTTTGCGGTTTCGACTCACTAGTCAATTTTGAAAATTTTACGGGAGTCGGAAATCATCCCGAACACTCCAAAATATTTTTGGGATACTTTAAATGTACTCGGAAGGCTATAAAACTCACCCGACTCAACTTAACACGAACCGTAAATAAAATTCTCGAAAAATTACATTATCGATAAATCGTCAATAATTATATAAAATTGGGCATCCCTCGGGATCGTAATCGTCATCGTCCTTCTTGAATCGTCAAACGTAAAAATTATAACCTCGAACATCGGCTTTAACCAAAATACTTATATATATGGAAATTAAAATTTATTAAAAATTTCAAAAATTAGCGTAATTTAGGGTAACGTTAATGACCTCGGTTCTAGGGTGTCACAATAACAAACCGAGTCATCCATTGAAGATCAAACGTATAATCATAACAAACCGAGTCATCTATTGAACATTAAACGTATAATCATAACAAACCGAGTCATCCATTGAAGATCAAACGTATAACCATAACAAACCGAGTCATCCATTGAAGATCAAACGTATAACCATAACAAACCGAGTCATCCATTGAAGATCAAACGTATAACCATAACAAACCTAGTCATCCATTGAAGATCAAACGTATAACCATAACAAACCTAGTCATCCATTGAAGATCAAACATATAACCATAACAAACCGAGTCATCCATTGAAGATCAAACGTATAACCATAACAAACCGAGTCATCCATTGAAGAACAAACGTATAAGCATAACAAACCGACTCATCCGTTGAAGATCAAACGTATAATCATAACAAACCGAGTCATCCATTGAACATCAAACGTATAATCATAACAAACCGAGTCATCCATTGAAGATCAAACGTATAATCATAACAAACCGAGTCATCCATTGAACATCAAACGTATAATCATAACAAACCGAGTCATCCATTGAAGATCAAACGTATAATCATAACAAACCGAGTCATCCATTGAAGATCAAACGTATAACCATAACAAACCGAGTCATCCATTGAAGATCAAACGTATAACCATAACAAAACGAGTCATCCATTGAAGATCAAACGTATAACCATAACAAACTGAGTCATCCATTTAAGATCAAACGTATAACCATAACAAACCGAGTCAACCATTGAAGATCAAACATATAACCATAACAAACCGAGTCATCCATTGAAGATCAAACGTATAACCATAACAAACCGAGTCATCCCTTGAAGATCAAACGTATAACCATAACAAACCGAGTCATCCATTAAACATCAAACGTATAATCATAACAAACCGAGTCATCCATTGAAGATCAAACGTATAACCATAACAAACCGAGTCATCCATTGAAGATCAAATGTATAACCATAACAAACCGAGTCATCCATTAAAGATCAAACGTATAACCATAACAAACCGAGTCATCCATTGAAGATCAAACGTATAACCATAACAAACCGAGTCATCCATTGAAGATCAAACGTATAACCATAACAAACCGAGTCATCCATTGAAGATCAAACGTATAACCATAACAAACCTAGTCATCCATTGAAGATCAAACATATAATCATAACAAACCGAGTCATCCATTGAACATCGAACGTATAATCATAACAAACCGAGTCATCCATTGAAGATCAAACGTATAATCATAACAAACCGAGTCATCCGTTGAAGATCAAACGTATAATCATAACAAACTGAGTCATACATTGAACATCAAACGTATAACCATAACAAACCGAGTCATCCATTGAAGATCAAACGTATAACCATAACAAACCGAGTCATCCATTGAAGATCAAACGTATAACCATAACAAACCGAGTCATCCATTGAAGATCAAACGTATAACCATAAAAAACCGAGTCATCCATTGAAGATCAAGCGTATAATCATAACAAACCGAGTCATCCAATGAAGATCAAACGTATAACTATAACAAACCGAGTCATCCTTGGAAGATCAAACGTATAACCATAACAAACCGAGTCATCCATTGAAGATAAAACGTATAATCATAACAAACCGAGTCATCCATTGAAGATCAAACGTATAATCATAACAAACCGAGTCATTCATTGAACATCAAACGTATAATCATAACAAACCGAGTCATCTATTGAAGATCAAACGTATAATCATAACAAACCGAGTCATCCATTGAAGATCAAACGTATAACCATAACAAACCGAGTCATCCATTGAAGATCAAACGTATAACCATAACAAACCGAGTCATCCATTGAAGATCAAACGTATAATCATAACAAACCGAGTCATCCATTGAACATCAAACGTATAACCATAACAAACCGAGTCATCCATTAAAGATCAAACTTATAACCATAACAAACCGAGTCATCCATTAAAGATCAAACGTATAATCATAACAAACCGAGTCAACCATTAAAGATCAAACGTATAACCATAACAAACCGAGTTATCCATTGAACATCAAACGTATAACCATAACAAACCGAGTCAACCATTGAAGATCAAACGTATAACCATAACAAACCGAGTCATCAATTGAAGATCAAACGTATAATCATAACAAACCGAGTCATCCATTGAAGATCAAACGTAAAGCCATAACAAACCGAGTCATCCATTGAACATCGAACGTATAATCATAACAAAGCAAGTCATCCATTGAAGATCAAACGTATAATCATAACAAACCGAGTCATCCATTGAACATCAAACATATAATCATAACAAACCGAGTCATCCATTGAAGATCAAATGTATAATCATAACAAACTGAGTCATCCATTCAACATCAAACGTATAACCATAACAAACCGAGTCATCCATTGAACATCATACGTATAACCATAACAAACGGAGTCATCCATTAAAGATCAAACTTATAACCATAACAAACCGAGTCATCCATTGAAGATCAAACGTATAATCATAACAAACCGAGTCAACCATTAAAGATCAAACGTATAACCATAACAAACAGAGTCATCCATTGAACATCAAACGTATAACCATAACAAACCGAGTCAACCATTGAAGATCAAACGTATAACCATAACAAACCGAGTCATCAATTGAAGATCAAACATATAATCATAACAAACCGAGTCATCCATTGAAGATCAAACGTAAAGCCATAACAAACCGAGTCATCCATTGAACATCGAACGTATAATCATAACAAAGCAAGTCATCCATTAAAGATCAAACGTATAATCATAACAAACCGAGTCATCCATTGAACATCAAACGTATAATCATAACAAACCGAGTCATCCATTGAAGATCAAATGTATAATCATAACAAACTGAGTCATCCATTGAACATCAAACGTATAACCATAACAAACCGAGTCATCCATTGAACATCGAACGCATAATCATAACAAACCGAGTCATCCATTGAAGTTCAAACGTATAACCATAACAAACTGAGTCATCCATTGAAGATCAAACGTATAATCATAACAAAGCGAGTCATCCATTGAAGATCAAAGGTAAAACCATAACAAACCGAGTCATCCATTGAAGATCAAACGTATAACCATAATAAACCGAGTCATCCATTGAAGATCAAACGTATAACCATAACAAACCGAGTCATCCATTGAACATCAAACGTATAATCATAACAAACCGAGTCATCCATTGAAGATCAAACGTATAACCATAACAAACCGAGTCATCCATTGAAGATCAAATGTATAACCATAACAAACCGAGTCATCCATTGAAGATCAAACGTATAATTATAACAAACTGAGTCATCCATTGAAGATCAAACGTATAACCATAACAAACCGAGTCATCCATTGAACATCGAACGTATAATCATAACAAACCGAGTCATCCATTGAAGATCAAACGTATAATCATAACAAACCGAGTCATCCATTGAAGATCAAACGTATAACCATAACAAACCGAGTCATCCATTGAAGATCAAACGTGTAACCATAACAAACCTAGTCATCCATTGAAGATCAAACGTATAACCATAACAAACCGAGTCATCCATTGAAGATCAAACGTATAACCATAACAAACTGAGTCATCCATTGAAGATCAAACGTATAATCATAACAAACCGACTCATCCGTTGAAGATCAAACGTATAATCATAACAAACCGAGTCATCCATTGAACATCAAACGTATAATCATAACAAACCGAGTCATCTATTGAAGATCAAACGTATAATCATAACAAACCGAGTCATCCATTTAACATCAAACGTATAATCATAACAAACCGAGTCATCCATTGAAGATCAAACGTATAATCATAACAAACCGAGTCATCCATTGAAGATCAAACGTATAACCATAACAAACCGAGACATCCATTGAAGATCAAACGTATAACCATAACAAACCGAGTCATCCATTGAAGATCAAACGTATAACCATAACAAACTGAGTCATCCATTGAAGATCAAACGTATAACCATAACAAACCGAGTCAACCATTGAAGATCAAACGTATAACCATAACACACCGAGTCATCCATTGAAGATCAAACGTATAACCATAACAAACCGAGTCATCCATTGAAGATCAAATGTATAATCATAACAAACTGAGTCATCCATTGAACATCAAACGTATAACCATAACAAACCGAGTCATCCATTGAACATCGAACGCATATTCATAACAAACCGAGTCATCCATTGAAGTTCAAACGTATAACCATAACAAACTGAGTCATCCATTGAAGATCAAACGTATAATCATAACAAAGCGAGTCATCCATTGAAGATCAAAGGTATAACCATAACAAACCGAGTCATCCATTGAACATCAAACGTATAATCATAACAAACCGATTCATCCATTGAAGATCAAACGTATAACCATAACAAACCGAGTCATCCATTGAAGATCAAATGTATAACCATAACAAACCGAGTCATCCATTGAAGATCAAACGTATAATTATAACAAACTGAGTCATCCATTGAAGATCAAACGTATAACCATAACAAACTGAGTCATCCATTGAACATCGAACGTATAATCATAACAAACCGAGTCATCCATTGAAGATCAAACGTATAATCATAACAAACCGAGTCATCCATTGAAGATCAAACGTATAACCATAACAAACCGAGTCATCCATTGAAGATCAAACGTATAATCATAACAAAGCGAGTCATCCATTGAAGATCAAAGGTAAAACCATAACAAACCGAGTCATCCATTGAAGATCAAACGTATAACCATAATAAACCGAGTCATCCATTTAAGATCAAACGTATAACCATAACAAACCGAGTCATCCATTGAACATCAAACGTATAATCATAACAAACCGAGTCATCCATTGAAGATCAAACGTATAACCATAACAAACCGAGTCATCCATTGAAGATCAAATGTATAACCATAACAAACCGAGTCATCCATTGAAGATCAAACGTATAATTATAACAAACTGAGTCATCCATTGAAGATCAAACGTATAACCATAACAAACCGAGTCATCCATTGAACATCGAACGTATAATCATAACAAACCGAGTCATCCATTGAAGATCAAACGTATAATCATAACAAACCGAGTCATCCATTGAAGATCAAACGTATAACCATAACAAACCGAGTCATCCATTGAAGATCAAACGTGTAACCATAACAAACCTAGTCATCCATTGAAGATCAAACGTATAACCATAACAAACCGAGTCATCCATTGAAGATTAAACGTATAACCATAACAAACCGAGTCATCCATTGAAGATCAAACGTATAATCATAACAAACCGACTCATCCGTTGAAGATCAAACGTATAATCATAACAAACCGAGTCATCCATTGAACATCAAACGTATAATCATAACAAACCGAGTCATCTATTGAAGATCAAACGTATAATCATAACAAACCGAGTCATCCATTTAACATCAAACGTATAATCATAACAAACCGAGTCATCCATTGAAGATCAAACGTATAATCATAACAAACCGAGTCATCCATTGAAGATCAAACGTATAACCATAACAAACCGAGTCATCCATTGAAGATCAAACGTATAACCATAACAAACCGAGTCATCCATTGAAGATCAAACGTATAACCATAACAAACTGAGTCATCCATTGAAGATCAAACGTATAACCATAACAAACCGAGTCAACCATTGAAGATCAAACGTATAACCATAACACACCGAGTCATCCATTGAAGATCAAACGTATAACCATAACAAACCGAGTCATCCATTG
Source organism: Glebionis coronaria (assembly GCA_025667525.1). Lineage (NCBI taxonomy): Eukaryota > Viridiplantae > Streptophyta > Magnoliopsida > Asterales > Asteraceae > Glebionis > Glebionis coronaria. The sequence continues at coordinate 245,379,806 of CM046878.1, forward strand.
AAGATCAAATGTATAATCATAACAAACTGAGTCATCCATTGAACATCAAACGTATAACCATAACAAACCGAGTCATCCATTGAACATCGAACGCATATTCATAACAAACCGAGTCATCCATTGAAGTTCAAACGTATAACCATAACAAACTGAGTCATCCATTGAAGATCAAACGTATAATCATAACAAAGCGAGTCATCCATTGAAGATCAAAGGTATAACCATAACAAACCGAGTCATCCATTGAAGATCAAACGTATAACCATAATAAACCGAGTCATCCATTGAAGATCAAACGTATAACCATAACAAACCGAGTCATCCATTGAACATCAAACGTATAATCATAACAAACCGATTCATCCATTGAAGATCAAACGTATAACCATAACAAACCGAGTCATCCATTGAAGATCAAATGTATAACCATAACAAACCGAGTCATCCATTGAAGATCAAACGTATAATTATAACAAACTGAGTCATCCATTGAAGATCAAACGTATAACCATAACAAACTGAGTCATCCATTGAACATCGAACGTATAATCATAACAAACCGAGTCATCCATTGAAGATCAAACGTATAATCATAACAAACCGAGTCATCCATTGAAGATCAAACGTATAACCATAACAAACCGAGTCATCCATTGAAGATCAAACGTATAACCATAACAAACCTAGTCATCCATTGAAGATCAAACGTATAACCATAACAAACCGAGTCATCCATTGAAGATCAAACGTATAACCATAACAAACCGAGTCATCCATTGAAGATCAAACGTATAATCATAACAAACCGACTCATCCGTTGAAGATCAAACGTATAATCATAACAAACCGAGTCATCCATTGAACATCAAACGTATAATCATAACAAACCGAGTCATCCATTGAAGATCAAACGTATAATCATAACAAACCGAGTCATCCATTGAACATCAAACGTATAATCATAACAAACCGAGTCATCCATTGAAGATCAAACGTATAATCATAACAAACCGAGTCATCCATTGAAGATCAAACGTATAACCATAACAAACCGAGTCATCCATTGAAGATCAAACGTATAACCATAACAAACCGAGTCATCCATTGAAGATCAAACGTATAACCATAACAAACTGAGTCATCCATTGAAGATCAAACGTATAACCATAACAAACCGAGTCAACCATTGAAGATCAAACGTATAACCATAACAAACCGAGTCATCCATTGAAGATCAAACGTATAACCATAACAAACCGAGTCATCCATTGAAGATCAAACGTATAATCATAACAAACCGAGTCATCCAATGAAGATCAAACGTATAACCATAACAAACCGAGTCATCCATTGAAGATAAAATGTATAATCATAACAAACCAAGTCATCCATTAAAGATCAAACGTATAATCATAAAAAACCGAATCATCCATTGAACATCAAACGTATAATCATAACAAACCGAGTCATCCATTGAAGATCAAACGTATAATCATAACAAACTGAGTCATCCATTGAACATCAAACGTATAACCATATCAAACCGAGTCATCCATTGAACATCGAACGTATAATCATAACAAACCGAGTCATCCATTGAAGTTCAAACGTATAACCATAACAAACCGAGTCATCCATTAAAGATCAAACGTATAACCATAACAAACCGAGTCATCCATTGAAGATCAAACGTATAACCATAACAAACCGAGTCATCCATTGAAAATCAAACGTATAATCATAACAAACCGACTCATCCATTGAAGATCAAACGTATAACCATAACAAACCGAGTCATCCATTGAAGATCAAATGTATAACCATAACAAACCGAGTCATCCATTGAAGATCAAACGTATAATTATAACAAACCGAGTCATCCATTGAAGATCAAACGTATAACCATAACAAACCGAGTCATCCATTGAACATCGAACGTATAATCATAACAAACTGAGTCATCCATTGAAGATCAAACGTATAATCATAACAAACCGAGTCATCCATTGAACATCGAACGTATAATCATAACAAACCGAGTCATCCATTGAAGATCAAACGTATAATCATAACAAACCGAGTCATCCGTTGAAGATCAAACGTATAATCATAACAAACCGAGTCATACATTGAACATCAAACGTATAACCATAACAAACCGAGTCATCCATTGAAGATCAAATGTATAACCATAACAAACCGAGTCATCCATTGAAGATCAAACGTATAACCATAACAAACCGAGTCATCCATTGAACATCGAACGTATAATCATAACAAACCGAGTCATCCATTAAAGATCAAACGTATAACCATAACAAACCGAGTCATCCATTGAAGATCAAACGTATAACCATAACACACCGAGTCATCCATTGAAGATCAAACGTATAACCATAACAAACCGAGTCATCCATTGAAGATCAAACGTATAATCATAACAAACCGAGTCATCCATTGAAGATCAAACGTATAACCATAACAAACCGAGTCATCCATTGAAGATCAAACGTATAACCATAACAAAACGAGTCATCCATTGAAGATCAAACGTATAACCATAACAAACTGAGTCATCCATTTAAGATCAAACGTATAACCATAACAAACCGAGTCAACCATTGAAGATCAAACGTATAACCATAACAAACCGAGTCATCCATTTAACATCAAACGTATAATCATAACAAACCGAGTCATCCATTGAAGATCAAACGTATAACCATAACAAACCGAGTCATCCATTGAAGATCAAACGTATAACCATAACAAACCGAGTCATCCATTGAAGATCAAACGTATAACCATAACAAACCGAGTCATCCATTGAAGATCAAACGTATAACCATAACAAACTGAGTCATCCATTGAAGATCAAACGTATAACCATAACAAACCGAGTCAACCATTGAAGATCAAACGTATAACCATAACACACCGAGTCATCCATTGAAGATCAAACGTATAACCATAACAAACCGAGTCATCCATTGAAGATCAAATGTATAATCATAACAAACTGAGTCATCCATTGAACATCAAACGTATAACCATAACAAACCGAGTCATCCATTGAACATCGAACGCATATTCATAACAAACCGAGTCATCCATTGAAGTTCAAACGTATAACCATAACAAACTGAGTCATCCATTGAAGATCAAACGTATAATCATAACAAAGCGAGTCATCCATTGAAGATCAAAGGTATAACCATAACAAACCGAGTCATCCATTGAAGATCAAACGTATAACCATAATAAACCGAGTCATCCATTGAAGATCAAACGTATAACCATAACAAACCGAGTCATCCATTGAACATCAAACGTATAATCATAACAAACCGATTCATCCATTGAAGATCAAACGTATAACCATAACAAACCGAGTCATCCATTGAAGATCAAATGTATAACCATAACAAACCGAGTCATCCATTGAAGATCAAACGTATAACCATAACAAACCGAGTCATCCATTGAACATCAAACGTATAATCATAACAAACCGAGTCATCCATTGAAGATCAAACGTATAATCATAACAAACCGAGTCATCCATTGAACATCAAACGTATAATCATAACAAACTGAGTCATCCATTGAAGATCAAACGTATAATCATAACAAACCGAGTCATCCATTGAAGATCAAACGTATAACCATAACAAACCGAGTCATCCATTGAAGATCAAACGTATAACCATAACAAACCGAGTCATCCATTGAAGATCAAACGTATAACCATAACAAACTGAGTCATCCATTGAAGATCAAACGTATAACCATAACAAACCGAGTCAACCATTGAAGATCAAACGTATAACCATAACAAACCGAGTCATCCATTGAAGATCAAACGTATAACCATAACAAACCGAGTCATCCATTGAAGATCAAACGTATAATCATAACAAACCGAGTCATCCAATGAAGATCAAACGTATAACCATAACAAACCGAGTCATCCATTGAAGATAAAATGTATAATCATAACAAACCAAGTCATCCATTAAAGATCAAACGTATAATCATAAAAAACCGAATCATCCATTGAACATCAAACGTATAATCATAACAAACCGAGTCATCCATTGAAGATCAAACGTATAATCATAACAAACTGAGTCATCCATTGAACATCAAACGTATAACCATATCAAACCGAGTCATCCATTGAACATCGAACGTATAATCATAACAAACCGAGTCATCCATTGAAGTTCAAACGTATAACCATAACAAACCGAGTCATCCATTAAAGATCAAACGTATAACCATAACAAACCGAGTCATCCATTGAAGATCAAACGTATAACCATAACAAACCGAGTCATCCATTGAAAATCAAACGTATAATCATAACAAACCGACTCATCCATTGAAGATCAAACGTATAACCATAACAAACCGAGTCATCCATTGAAGATCAAATGTATAACCATAACAAACCGAGTCATCCATTGAAGATCAAACGTATAATTATAACAAACCGAGTCATCCATTGAAGATCAAACGTATAACCATAACAAACCGAGTCATCCATTGAACATCGAACGTATAATCATAACAAACTGAGTCATCCATTGAAGATCAAACGTATAATCATAACAAACCGAGTCATCCATTGAACATCGAACGTATAATCATAACAAACCGAGTCATCCATTGAAGATCAAACGTATAATCATAACAAACCGAGTCATCCGTTGAAGATCAAACGTATAATCATAACAAACCGAGTCATACATTGAACATCAAACGTATAACCATAACAAACCGAGTCATCCATTGAAGATCAAACGTATAACCATAACAAACCGAGTCATCCATTGAAGATCAAACGTATAACCATAACAAACCGAGTCATCCATTGAACATCGAACGTATAATCATAACAAACCGAGTCATCCATTAAAGATCAAACGTATAACCATAACAAACCGAGTCATCCATTGAAGATCAAACGTATAACCATAACACACCGAGTCATCCATTGAAGATCAAACGTATAACCATAACAAACCGAGTCATCCATTGAAGATCAAACGTATAATCATAACAAACCGAGTCATCCATTGAAGATCAAACGTATAACCATAACAAACCGAGTCATCCATTGAAGATCAAACGTATAACCATAACAAAACGAGTCATCCATTGAAGATCAAACGTATAACCATAACAAACTGAGTCATCCATTTAAGATCAAACGTATAACCATAACAAACCGAGTCAACCATTGAAGATCAAACGTATAACCATAACAAACCGAGTCATCCATTTAACATCAAACGTATAATCATAACAAACCGAGTCATCCATTGAAGATCAAACGTATAATCATAACAAACCGAGTCATCCATTGAAGATCAAACGTATAACCATAACAAACCGAGTCATCCATTGAAGATCAAACGTATAACCATAACAAACCGAGTCATCCATTGAAGATCAAACGTATAACCATAACAAACTGAGTCATCCATTGAAGATCAAACGTATAACCATAACAAACCGAGTCAACCATTGAAGATCAAACGTATAACCATAACACACCGAGTCATCCATTGAAGATCAAACGTATAACCATAACAAACCGAGTCATCCATTGAAGATCAAATGTATAATCATAACAAACTGAGTCATCCATTGAACATCAAACGTATAACCATAACAAACCGAGTCATCCATTGAACATCGAACGCATATTCATAACAAACCGAGTCATCCATTGAAGTTCAAACGTATAACCATAACAAACTGAGTCATCCATTGAAGATCAAACGTATAATCATAACAAAGCGAGTCATCCATTGAAGATCAAAGGTATAACCATAACAAACCGAGTCATCCATTGAAGATCAAACGTATAACCATAATAAACCGAGTCATCCATTGAAGATCAAACGTATAACCATAACAAACCGAGTCATCCATTGAACATCAAACGTATAATCATAACAAACCGATTCATCCATTGAAGATCAAACGTATAACCATAACAAACCGAGTCATCCATTGAAGATCAAATGTATAACCATAACAAACCGAGTCATCCATTGAAGATCAAACGTATAATTATAACAAACTGAGTCATCCATTGAAGATCAAACGTATAACCATAACAAACTGAGTCATACATTGAACATCAAACGTATAACCATAACAAACCGAGTCATCCATTGAAGATCAAACGTATAATCATAACAAACCGAGTCATCCGTTGAAGATCAAACGTATAATCATAACAAACCGAGTCATACATTGAACATCAAACGTATAACCATAACAAACCGAGTCATCCATTGAAGATCAAACGTATAACCATAACAAACCGAGTCATCCATTGAAGATCAAACGTATAACCATAACAAACCGAGTCATCCATTGAACATCGAACGTATAATCATAACAAACCGAGTCATCCATTAAAGATCAAACGTATAACCATAACAAACCGAGTCATCCATTGAAGATCAAACGTATAACCATAACACACCGAGTCATCCATTGAAGATCAAACGTATAACCATAACAAACCGAGTCATCCATTGAAGATCAAACGTATAATCATAACAAACCGAGTCATCCATTGAAGATCAAACGTATAACCATAACAAACCGAGTCATCCATTGAAGATCAAACGTATAACCATAACAAAACGAGTCATCCATTGAAGATCAAACGTATAACCATAACAAACTGAGTCATCCATTTAAGATCAAACGTATAACCATAACAAACCGAGTCAACCATTGAAGATCAAACGTATAACCATAACAAACCGAGTCATCCATTTAACATCAAACGTATAATCATAACAAACCGAGTCATCCATTGAAGATCAAACGTATAATCATAACAAACCGAGTCATCCATTGAAGATCAAACGTATAACCATAACAAACCGAGTCATCCATTGAAGATCAAACGTATAACCATAACAAACCGAGTCATCCATTGAAGATCAAACGTATAACCATAACAAACTGAGTCATCCATTGAAGATCAAACGTATAACCATAACAAACCGAGTCAACCATTGAAGATCAAACGTATAACCATAACACACCGAGTCATCCATTGAAGATCAAACGTATAACCATAACAAACCGAGTCATCCATTGAAGATCAAATGTATAATCATAACAAACTGAGTCATCCATTGAACATCAAACATATAACCATAACAAACCGAGTCATCCATTGAACATCGAACGCATATTCATAACAAACCGAGTCATCCATTGAAGTTCAAACGTATAACCATAACAAACTGAGTCATCCATTGAAGATCAAACGTATAATCATAACAAAGCGAGTCATCCATTGAAGATCAAAGGTATAACCATAACAAACCGAGTCATCCATTGAAGATCAAACGTATAACCATAATAAACCGAGTCATCCATTGAAGATCAAACGTATAACCATAACAAACCGAGTCATCCATTGAACATCAAACGTATAATCATAACAAACCGATTCATCCATTGAAGATCAAACGTATAACCATAACAAACCGAGTCATCCATTGAAGATCAAATGTATAACCATAACAAACCGAGTCATCCATTGAAGATCAAACGTATAATTATAACAAACTGAGTCATCCATTGAAGATCAAACGTATAACCATAACAAACTGAGTCATCCATTGAACATCGAACGTATAATCATAACAAACCGAGTCATCCATTGAAGATCAAACGTATAATCATAACAAACCGAGTCATCCATTGAAGATCAAACGTATAACCATAACAAACCGAGTCATCCATTGAAGATCAAACGTATAACCATAACAAACCTAGTCATCCATTGAAGATCAAACGTATAACCATAACAAACCGAGTCATCCATTGAAGATCAAACGTATAACCATAACAAACCGAGTCATCCATTGAAGATCAAACGTATAATCATAACAAACCGACTCATCCGTTGAAGATCAAACGTATAATCATAACAAACCGAGTCATCCATTGAACATCAAACGTATAATCATAACAAACCGAGTCATCCATTGAAGATCAAACGTATAATCATAACAAACCGAGTCATCCATTGAACATCAAACGTATAATCATAACAAACCGAGTCATCCATTGAAGATCAAACGTATAATCATAACAAACCGAGTCATCCATTGAAGATCAAACGTATAACCATAACAAACCGAGTCATCCATTGAAGATCAAACGTATAACCATAACAAACCGAGTCATCCATTGAAGATCAAACGTATAACCATAACAAACTGAGTCATCCATTGAAGATCAAACGTATAACCATAACAAACCGAGTCAACCATTGAAGATCAAACGTATAACCATAACAAACCGAGTCATCCATTGAAGATCAAACGTATAACCATAACAAACCGAGTCATCCATTGAAGATCAAACGTATAATCATAACAAACCGAGTCATCCAATGAAGATCAAACGTATAACCATAACAAACCGAGTCATCCATAGAAGATAAAATGTATAATCATAGCAAACCAAGTCATCCATTAAAGATCAAACGTATAATCATAAAAAACCGAATCATCCATTGAACATCAAACGTATAATCATAACAAACCGAGTCATCCATTGAAGATCAAACGTATAATCATAACAAACTGAGTCATCCATTGAACATCAAACGTATAACCATATCAAACCGAGTCATCCATTGAACATCGAACGTATAATCATAACAAACCGAGTCATCCATTGAAGTTCAAACGTATAACCATAACAAACCGAGTCATCCATTAAAGATCAAACGTATAACCATAACAAACCGAGTCATCCATTGAAGATCAAACGTATAACCATAACAAACCGAGTCATCCATTGAAAATCAAACGTATAATCATAACAAACCGAGTCATCCATTGAAGATCAAACGTATAACCATAACAAACTGAGTCATCCATTGAAGATCAAATGTATAACCATAACAAACCGAGTCATCCATTGAAGATCAAACGTATAATTATAACAAACCGAGTCATCCATTGAAGATCAAACGTATAACCATAACAAACCGAGTCATCCATTGAACATCGAACGTATAATCATAACAAACTGAGTCATCCATTGAAGATCAAACGTATAAACATAACAAACCGAGTCATCCATTGAACATCGAACGTATAATCATAACAAACCGAGTCATCCATTGAAGATCAAACGTATAATCATAACAAACCGAGTCATCCGTTGAAGATCAAACGTATAATCATAACAAACCGAGTCATACATTGAACATCAAACGTATAACCATAACAAACCGAGTCATCCATTGAAGATCAAACGTATAACCATAACAAACCGAGTCATCCATTGAAGATCAAACGTATAACCATAACAAACCGAGTCATCCATTGAACATCGAACGTATAATCATAACAAACCGAGTCATCCATTAAAGATCAAACGTATAACCATAACAAACCGAGTCATCCATTGAAGATCAAACGTATAACCATAACACACCGAGTCATCCATTGAAGATCAAACGTATAACCATAACAAACCGAGTCATCCATTGAAGATCAAACGTATAATCATAACAAACCGAGTCATCCATTGAAGATCAAACGTATAACCATAACAAACCGAGTCATCCATTGAAGATCAAACGTATAACCATAACAAAACGAGTCATCCATTGAAGATCAAACGTATAACCATAACAAACTGAGTCATCCATTTAAGATCAAACGTATAACCGTAACAAACCGAGTCAACCATTGAAGATCAAACGTATAACCATAACAAACCGAGTCATCCATTGAAGATCAAACGTATAACCATAACAAACCGAGTCATCCCTTGAAGATCAAACGTATAACCATAACAAACCGAGTCATCCATTGAACATCAAACGTATAATCATAACAAACCGAGTCATCCATTGAAGATCAAACGTATAACCATAACAAACCGAGTCATCCATTGAAGATCAAACGTATAACCATAACAAACCGAGTCATCCATTGAAGATCAAACGTATAACCATAACAAACCGAGTCATCCATTAAAGATCAAACGTATAACCATAACAAACTGAGTCATCCATTGAAGATCAAACGTATAACCATAACAAACCGAGTCAACCATTGAAGATCAAACGTATAACCATAACAAACCGAGTCATCCATTGAAGATCAAACGTATAACCATAACAAACCGAGTCATCCATTGAAGATCAAACGTATAATCATAACAAACCGAGTCATCCAATGAAGATCAAACGTATAACCATAACAAACCGAGTCATCCATTGAAGATAAAATGTATAATCATAACAAACCAAGTCATCCATTGAAGATCAAACGTATAACCATAACAAACCGAGTCATCCATTGAAGATCAAACGTATAACCATAACAAACCGAGTCATCCATTGAAGATCAAACGTATAATCATAACAAACCGAGTCATCCATTGAAGATCAAACGTATAATCATAACAAACCGAGTCATCCATTGAAGATCAAACGTATAATCATAACAAACTGAGTCATCCATTGAACATCAAACGTATAACCATATCAAACCGAGTCATCCATTGAACATCGAACGTATAATCATAACAAACCGAGTCATCCATTGAAGTTCAAACGTATAACCATAACAAACCGAGTCATCCATTAAAGATCAAACGTATAACCATAACAAACCGAGTCATCCATTGAAGATCAAACGTATAACTATAACAAACCGAGTCATCCATTGAAGATCAAACGTATAATCATAACAAACCGAGTCATCCATTGAAGATCAAACGTATAACCATAACAAACCGAGTCATCCATTGAACATCGAACGTATAATCATAACAAACTGAGTCATCCATTGAAGATCAAACGTATAATCATAACAAACCGAGTCATCCATTGAACATCGAACGTATAATCATAACAAACCGAGTCATCCATTGAAGTTCAAACGTATAACCATAACAAACCGAGTCATCCATTAAAGATCAAACGTATAACCATAACAAACCGAGTCATCCATTGAAGATCAAACGTATAACCATAACAAACCGAGTCATCCATTGAAAATCAAACGTATAATCATAACAAACCGACTCATCCATTGAAGATCAAACGTATAACCATAACAAACCGAGTCATCCATTGAAGATCAAATGTATAACCATAACAAACCGAGTCATCCATTGAAGATCAAACGTATAATTATAACAAACCGAGTCATCCATTGAAGATCAAACGTATAACCATAACAAACCGAGTCATCCATTGAACATCGAACGTATAATCATAACAAACCGAGTCATCCGTTGAAGATCAAACGTATAATCATAACAAACCGAGTCATACATTGAACATCAAACGTATAACCATAACAAACCGAGTCATCCATTGAAGATCAAACGTATAACCATAACAAACCGAGTCATCCATTGAAGATCAAACGTATAACCATAACAAACCGAGTCATCCATTGAACATCGAACGTATAATCATAACAAACCGAGTCATCCATTAAAGATCAAACGTATAACCATAACAAACCGAGTCATCCATTGAAGATCAAACGTATAACCATAACAAACCGAGTCATCCATTGAACATCGAACGTATAATCATAACAAACCGAGTCATCCATTAAAGATCAAACGTATAACCATAACAAACCGAGTCATCCATTGAAGATCAAACGTATAACCATAACACACCGAGTCATCCATTGAAGATCAAACGTATAACCATAACAAACCGAGTCATCCATTGAAGATCAAACGTATAATCATAACAAACCGAGTCATCCATTGAAGATCAAACGTATAACCATAACAAACCGAGTCATCCATTGAAGATCAAACGTATAACCATAACAAAACGAGTCATCCATTGAAGATCAAACGTATAACCATAACAAACTGAGTCATCCATTTAAGATCAAACGTATAACCATAACAAACCGAGTCAACCATTGAAGATCAAACGTATAACCATAACAAACCGAGTCATCCATTTAACATCAAACGTATAATCATAACAAACCGAGTCATCCATTGAAGATCAAACGTATAATCATAACAAACCGAGTCATCCATTGAAGATCAAACGTATAACCATAACAAACCGAGTCATCCATTGAAGATCAAACGTATAACCATAACAAACCGAGTCATCCATTGAAGATCAAACGTATAACCATAACAAACTAAGTCATCCATTGAAGATCAAACGTATAACCATAACAAATCGAGTCAACCATTGAAGATCAAACGTATAACCATAACACACCGAGTCATCCATTGAAGATCAAACGTATAACCATAACAAACCGAGTCATCCATTGAAGATCAAATGTATAATCATAACAAACTGAGTCATCCATTGAACATCAAACGTATAACCATAACAAACCGAGTCATCCATTGAACATCGAACGCATATTCATAACAAACCGAGTCATCCATTGAAGTTCAAACGTATAACCATAACAAACTGAGTCATCCATTGAAGATCAAACGTATAATCATAAAAAAGCGAGTCATCCATTGAAGATCAAAGGTATAACCATAACAAACCGAGTCATCCATTGAAGATCAAACGTATAACCATAATAAACCGAGTCATCCATTGAAGATCAAACGTATAACCATAACAAACCGAGTCATCCATTGAACATCAAACGTATAATCATAACAAACCGATTCATCCATTGAAGATCAAACGTATAACCATAACAAACCGAGTCATCCATTGAAGATCAAATGTATAACCATAACAAACCGAGTCATCCATTGAAGATCAAACGTATAATTATAACAAATTGAGTCATCCATTGAAGATCAAACGTATAACCATAACAAACTGAGTCATCCATTGAACATCGAACGTATAATCATAACAAACCGAGTCATCCATTGAAGATCAAACGTATAATCATAACAAACCGAGTCATCCGTTGAAGATCAAACGTATAACCATAACAAACCGAGTCATCCATTGAAGATCAAACGTATAACCATAACAAACCTAGTCATCCATTGAAGATCAAACGTATAACCATAACAAACCGAGTCATCCATTGAAGATCAAACGTATAACCATAACAAACCAAGTCATCCATTGAAGATCAAACGTATAATCATAACAAACCGACTCATCCGTTGAAGATCAAACGTATAATCATAACAAACCGAGTCATCCATTGAACATCAAACGTATAATCATAACAAACCGAGTCATCCATTGAAGATCAAACGTATAATCATAACAAACCGAGTCATCCATTGAACATCAAACGTATAATCATAACAAACCGAGTCATCCATTGAAGATCAAACGTATAATCCTAACAAACCGAGTCATCCATTGAAGATCAAACGTATAACCATAACAAACCGAGTCATCCATTGAAGATCAAACGTATAACCATAACAAACCGAGTCATCCATTGAAGATCAAACGTATAACCATAACAAACTGAGTCATCCATTGAAGATCAAACGTATAACCATAACAAACCGAGTCAACCATTGAAGATCAAACGTATAACCATAACAAACCGAGTCATCCATTGAAGATCAAACGTATAACCATAACAAACCGAGTCATCCATTGAAGATCAAACGTATAATCATAACAAACCGAGTCATCCAATGAAGATCAAACGTATAACCATAACAAACCGAGTCATCCATTGAAGATAAAATGTATAATCATAACAAACCAAGTCATCCATTAAAGATCAAACGTATAATCATAAAAAACCGAATCATCCATTGAACATCAAACGTATAATCATAACAAACCGAGTCATCCATTGAAGATCAAACGTATAATCATAACAAACTGAGTCATCCATTGAACATCAAACGTATAACCATATCAAACCGAGTCATCCATTGAACATCGAACGTATAATCATAACAAACCGAGTCATCCATTGAAGTTCAAACGTATAACCATAACAAACCGAGTCATCCATTAAAGATCAAACGTATAACCATAACAAACCGAGTCATCCATTGAAGATCAAACGTATAACCATAACAAACCGAGTCATCCATTGAAAATCAAACGTATAATCATAACAAACCGAGTCATCCATTGAAGATCAAACGTATAACCATAACAAACTGAGTCATCCATTGAAGATCAAATGTATAACCATAACAAACCGAGTCATCCATTGAAGATCAAACGTATAATTATAACAAACCGAGTCATCCATTGAAGATCAAACGTATAACCATAACAAACCGAGTCATCCATTGAACATCGAACGTATAATCATAACAAACTGAGTCATCCATTGAAGATCAAACGTATAATCATAACAAACCGAGTCATCCATTGAACATCGAACGTATAATCATAACAAACCGAGTCATCCATTGAAGATCAAACGTATAATCATAACAAACCGAGTCATCCGTTGAAGATCAAACGTATAATCATAACAAACCGAGTCATACATTGAACATCAAACGTATAACCATAACAAACCGAGTCATCCATTGAAGATCAAACGTATAACCATAACAAACCGAGTCATCCATTGAAGATCAAACGTTTAACCATAACAAACCGAGTCATCCATTGAACATCGAACGTATAATCATAACAAACCGAGTCATCCATTAAAGATCAAACGTATAACCATAACAAACCGAGTCATCCATTGAAGATCAAACGTATAACCATAACACACCGAGTCATCCATTGAAGATCAAACGTATAACCATAACACACCGAGTCATCCATTGAAGATCAAACGTATAACCATAACAAACCGAGTCATCCATTGAAGATCAAACGTATAATCATAACAAACCGAGTCATCCATTGAAGATCAAACGTATAACCATAACAAACCGAGTCATCCATTGAAGATCAAACGTATAACCATAACAAAACGAGTCATCCATTGAAGATCAAACGTATAACCATAACAAACTGAGTCATCCATTTAAGATCAAACGTATAACCATAACAAACCGAGTCAACCATTGAAGATCAAACGTATAACCATAACAAACCGAGTCATCCATTGAAGATCAAACGTATAACCATAACAAACCGAGTCATCCCTTGAAGATCAAACGTATAACCATAACAAACCGAGTCATCCATTGAACATCAAACGTATAATCATAACAAACCGAGTCATCCATTGAAGATCAAACGTATAACCATAACAAACCGAGTCATCCATTGAAGATCAAACGTATAACCATAACAAACCGAGTCATCCATTGAAGATCAAACGTATAACCATAACAAACCGAGTCATCCATTGAAGATCAAACGTATAACCATAACAAACTGAGTCATCCATTGAAGATCAAACGTATAACCATAACAAACCGAGTCAACCATTGAAGATCAAACGTATAACCATAACAAACCGAGTCATCCATTGAAGATCAAACGTATAACCATAACAAACCGAGTCATCCATTGAAGATCAAACGTATAATCATAACAAACCGAGTCATCCAATGAAGATCAAACGTATAACCATAACAAACCGAGTCATCCATTGAAGATAAAATGTATAATCATAACAAACCAAGTCATCCATTGAAGATCAAACGTATAACCATAACAAACCGAGTCATCCATTGAAGATCAAACGTATAACCATAACAAACCGAGTCATCCATTGAAGATCAAACGTATAATCATAACAAACCGAGTCATCCATTGAAGATCAAACGTATAATCATAACAAACCGAGTCATCCATTGAAGATCAAACGTATAATCATAACAAACTGAGTCATCCATTGAACATCAAACATATAACCATATCAAACCGAGTCATCCATTGAACATCGAACGTATAATCATAACAAACCGAGTCATCCATTGAAGTTCAAACGTATAACCATAACAAACCGAGTCATCCATTAAAGATCAAACGTATAACCATAACAAACCGAGTCATCCATTGAAGATCAAACGTATAACCATAACAAACCGAGTCATCCATTGAAGATCAAACGTATAATCATAACAAACCGAGTCATCCATTGAAGATCAAACGTATAACCATAACAAACCGAGTCATCCATTGAAGATCAAATGTATAACCATAACAAACCGAGTCATCCATTGAAGATCAAACGTATAATTATAACAAACCGAGTCATCCATTGAAGATCAAACGTATAACCATAACAAACCGAGTCATCCATTGAACATCGAACGTATAATCATAACAAACTGAGTCATCCATTGAAGATCAAACGTATAATCATAACAAACTGAGTCATCCATTGAAGATCAAACGTATAACCATAACAAACCGAGTCATCCATTGAAGATCAAACGTATAACCATAACAAACTGAGTCATCCATTGAAGATCAAACGTATAACCATAACAAACCGAGTCAACCATTGAAGATCAAACGTATAACCATAACAAACCGAGTCATCCATTGAAGATCAAACGTATAACCATAACAAACCGAGTCATCCATTGAAGATCAAACGTATAACCATAACAAACCGAGTCATCCATTGAAGATCAAACGTATAATCATAACAAACCGAGTCATCCATTGAAGATCAAACGTATAATCATAACAAACCGAGTCATCCATTGAAGATCAAACGTATAATCATAACAAACTGAGTCATCCATTGAACATCAAACGTATAACCATATCAAACCGAGTCATCCATTGAACATCGAACGTATAATCATAACAAACCGAGTCATCCATTGAAGTTCAAACGTATAACCATAACAAACCGAGTCATCCATTAAAGATCAAACGTATAACCATAACAAACCGAGTCATCCATTGAAGATCAAACGTATAACCATAACAAACCGAGTCATCCATTGAAGATCAAACGTATAATCATAACAAACCGAGTCATCCATTGAAGATCAAACGTATAACCATAACAAACCGAGTCATCCATTGAAGATCAAATGTATAACCATAACAAACCGAGTCATCCATTGAAGATCAAACGTATAATTATAACAAACCGAGTCATCCATTGAAGATCAAACGTATAACCATAACAAACCGAGTCATCCATTGAACATCGAACGTATAATCATAACAAACTGAGTCATCCATTGAAGATCAAACGTATAATCATAACAAACCGAGTCATCCATTGAACATCGAACGTATAATCATAACAAACCGAGTCATCCATTGAAGATCAAACGTATAATCATAACAAACCGAGTCATCCGTTGAAGATCAAACGTATAATCATAACAAACCGAGTCATACATTGAACATCAAACGTATAACCATAACAAACCGAGTCATCCATTGAAGATCAAACGTATAACCATAACAAACCGAGTCATCCATTGAAGATCAAACGTATAACCATAACAAACCGAGTCATCCATTGAACATCGAACGTATAATCATAACAAACCGAGTCATCCATTGAAGATCAAACGTATAACCATAACAAACCGAGTCATCCATTGAAGATCAAACGTATAACCATAACACACCGAGTCATCCATTGAAGATCAAACGTATAACCATAACAAACCGAGTCATCCATTGAAGATCAAACGTATAATCATAACAAACCGAGTCATCCATTGATGATCAAACGTATAACCATAACAAACCGAGTCATCCTTTGAAGATCAAACGTATAACCATAACAAAACGAGTCATCCATTGAAGATCAAACGTATAACCATAACAAACTGAGTCATCCATTTAAGATCAAACGTATAACCATAACAAACTGAGTCAACCATTGAAGATCAAACGTATAACCATAACAAACCGAGTCATCCATTGAAGATCAAACGTATAACCATAACAAACCGAGTCATCCCTTGAAGATCAAACGTATAACCATAACAAACCGAGTCATCCATTGAACATCAAACGTATAATCATAACAAACCGAGTCATCCATTGAAGATCAAACGTATAACCATAACAAACCGA
Source organism: Glebionis coronaria (assembly GCA_025667525.1). Lineage (NCBI taxonomy): Eukaryota > Viridiplantae > Streptophyta > Magnoliopsida > Asterales > Asteraceae > Glebionis > Glebionis coronaria. The sequence goes on from CM046878.1 coordinate 245,397,753, forward strand.
GTCATCCATTGAAGATCAAATGTATAACCATAACAAACCGAGTCATCCATTAAAGATCAAACGTATAACCATAACAAACCGAGTCATCCATTGAAGATCAAACGTATAACCATAACAAACCGAGTCATCCATTGAAGATCAAACGTATAACCATAACAAACCGAGTCATCCATTGAAGATCAAACGTATAACCATAACAAACCTAGTCATCCATTGAAGATCAAACATATAATCATAACAAACCGAGTCTTCCATTGAACATCGAACGTATAATCATAACAAACCGAGTCATCCATTGAAGATCAAACGTATAATCATAACAAACCGAGTCATCCGTTGAAGATCAAACGTATAATCATAACAAACTGAGTCATACATTGAACATCAAACGTATAACCATAACAAACCGAGTCATCCATTGAAGATCAAACGTATAACCATAACAAACCGATTCATCCATTGAAGATCAAACGTATAACCATAACAAACCGAGTCATCCATTGAAGATCAAACGTATAACCATAAAAAACCGAGTCATCCATTGAAGATCAAGCGTATAATCATAACAAACCGAGTCATCCAATGAAGATCAAACGTATAACTATAACAAACCGAGTCATCCTTTGAAGATCAAACGTATAACCATAACAAACCGAGTCATCCATTGAAGATAAAACGTATAATCATAACAAACCGAGTCATCCATTGAAGATCAAACGTATAATCATAACAAACCGAGTCATTCATTGAAAATCAAACGTATAATCATAACAAACCGAGTCATCTATTGAAGATCAAACGTATAATCATAACAAACCGAGTCATCCATTGAAGATCAAACGTATAACCATAACAAACCGAGTCATCCATCGAAGATCAAACGTATAACCATAACAAACCGAGTGTAACACCCCCACAATTGCTATGCGCAGCGGAACTACAACAATGGGTGCTACACAGTATTCATTGCACACAAGATATATCAAACGACGCTAAAAAGACGTCAACTTAAAACTTGAATTTAAAAATTGTTAGATGCTACATGTCCACGGTTTTTCCAACCCCAATTTGGTACAACAGAGTTTAGCGTTTTCGGTCCCCATGAATCTCAACCCAAGAATTTCAGTTTTACAACAACATAACATTAAAACTTAAAATGTTTAAGTAGAAAAAGGAGGAAAAACAAGCGGACTCCAAGCCATACACACAACATCCATCCCATGCATGCTCCATTCTACACTTCAGCGGTTACCTGAAACACATGCCAAAAATTTGGTCAACGAAAACGTTGAGTGGAATTCATAGGTTTTTCAATCCATTTGAACGTATATAAAATAAAAACCATTCGTGATCATTTATAGGCTTGTCGATCAAACAATCTATAATCAGGATACTGACAATTGTGTTTAAGCTCATGACACTAATCCGTTAACTCAATCACCCGCGTAATAAATACCGGCGTGATTCAGATGAAACCAGTGCCACTTCTAAAGGCATCAGTTGCAATTATACCTTATTTCTCATACAAAATAATCTACCGCAGAACTTACTCAACGTACAGCTTCTCGGCTAGCATTGGGTCGTTAACCCCGTAGTACTACAAATTGCATAAGCGGCTATTTCCCCCTACTCGAGGGCAGGACAATAGTTAATAGTTCATGATTTTAGGGACTTTTGCAACTTTGGTACTCAACACAATTTCTAAGGAAACTTTCGGGTCTAACAATCATTCATGATATACGTTCCTTTTAAAAACTAGCATGCATTTCCCTCGCGGGTAAAACAATTTGAAATAAACATAAGCCAGGCTATAAATTCACACCTTAGATATTAAGTAGTCGGTAGTTCGAGGGATGGTCACTGACGATGTTACGGATGCCCGGGTAAATCAACACCTATCACAAATAACGCGTAATGAGTAATCTCATTTTAAATACCTTACGGTACTGTATAAAATACATATATACTAGTCACTTAGGACAATTATAACTCACGCCAAAAACAAAACAACAAGCGTTACTCATTTTGTACCATTCGTTCTCATTATTTACGCTATCCATTTTTATCCATTCTCGCCGGTACTTGCCGAAAGTACGGGCTGTTTTACCATATTTAACCATACTTATAAAATTTGACAAAATTCTAAAAAATCCTATAAGACCTGTAGGCAACATGTTTTTAAGCCCAATAAAAGTTTTTACTTTTACGACCCGTTACGCAACGCTTTTCCAAAACTACATTTTACGGGCTGAAATTGTACTTCGACCAACTTTGACTTCTTTGACCTATATGAAATGCACCTTTGACTTATTTGACTCCTAAGTCAACTTATAGACTCATTTACACAGGTTTGGGACCAAATTTTGACCCTTGACCATTTACCAATTCATACTTGTGGTCCTCGGGATTTGACTAAAACTTTACATAAATTCGGATTATGAAAGTCCTCGTCTCCCGGTACTTGATCTTTAAAACCTCATAACATTTAGCTCGTTTTGAGTCACGGCCTCTACCTTATACCAAATTAAAGACAAAAAGACCCTCTATAACTACATTTAGTTTTTAAGACCTGTAAGAAAAATAATTTTTATGAAATGACCTCAAAGTTTCTGCCTAAATTTGGCTACTCCAAAAACATGCTTAGACTCGATTTCAAACCTTCTAACCACCACTAGGCATCATCCTAAGCCTCCCTAAACATATCCAAACACAAAATTTCAGTCCTACCCCTATTGATCAACCAATCTCATAATCAAGAAAATATAAAAACAAGCATGCAACCACTAACACCTATCTAAAACATCATTAAACACATAACCAAACACAAGGAAATGCTCAAAATCCATCAACCACCATGGCTCCCCAAACACCCCTTGTGCCGTGGGGTTTGGGTGACCCAATCACCACAACCAAATTGATTTTGGTGGGTTTTCTTGGTGATTATGCTTCCAATACACATGAATTTAACATGCATTACAACAATTAGCCTCAAAAACGAATTTGGATCATCTTGAAAATTTTTGGAAAATTTATGTTAGTGCATGTGTAATCAAACCACGGATTAACACTCACCAAGGGATTCTAAGATGTGGTCTTAAGTTAGTTTTTGTGAAAACTCAAGAAAAATTGGTGGATTGTGGTGGTGTTTGTGTTTAGCCGTCGGCTAGAGGGCAAGAGAGGAGAGTGTTTGATTTTTGTTTTGTGAAATGTGTTTGTGTGTTTGTGTTTGTGTATTTTTGTGTGATTGGGAGGGACCAATTTGGTAAATTTTGCTTTCTTTTGGCCTTAAGTTAAAAACGTCCTCAAAACTTTGCGGTTTCGACTCACTAGTCAATTTTGAAAATTTTACGGGAGTCGGAAATCATCCCGAACACTCCAAAATATTTTTGGGGTACTTTAAATGTACTCGGAAGGCTATAAAACTCACCCGACTCAACTTAACACGAACCGTAAATAAAATTCTCGAAAAATTACATTATCGATAAATCGTCAATAATTATATAAAATTGGGCATCCATCGGGATCGTAATCGTCATCGTCCTTCTTGAATCGTCAATCGTAAAAATTATAACCTCGAACATCGGCTTTAACCAAAATACTTATAAATATAGAAATTAAAATTTATTAAAAATTTCAAAAATTAGCGTAATTTAGGGTAACGTTAATGACCTCGGTTCTAGGGTGTCACATCCACCCCTCCTTAAAGAGAGCGACGTCCCGGCGCTCGCCTCTTCTTGTACTCACATTTCGTTCTACTGGAACAGATGAGGATACCTTTCCTTGAAAAAGTCCTCACGTTCCCAAGTGTATTCCGGTCCACGCTTAGAATTCCATCGGACTTTCACAATAGGAATTCTACTATGCTTCAGCCTCTTGACCTCTCGGTCCATAATTTCCACAGGTTCTTCCACAAAATGCATTTTGTCGTCTAGTCGAATCTCGTCCAAAGGAATCACCAATTCCTTGTCCGCCAAACTCTTCTTCAGGTTCGATACGTGAAACGTGTCGTGAATAGCACTAAGCTCGTTCGGCAATTCTAATTTGTACACTACTGGTCCAATTCGTTCAACGATCTTAAATTGTCCAATATACCTTGGACTCAACTTTCCTTTCTTCCCAAAACGAATTACACCCTTCCACGGCGATACCTTGAGCATAACCATATCTCCAACTTCAAACTCCAACGGTTTCCTTCGGTTATCGGCATAACTCTTCTGTCGGCTTCTCGCAGCAAGTAGTCGGTTCTTGATTTGCACAATCTTCTCTGTCGTTTCTAAAACCATTTCGGGTCCAGTCAATTGACTTTCCCCCACTTCACTCCAACACACAGGCGATCTACACTTCCTTCCATACAATGCTTCGAACGGTGCTGCTTTGATACTCGCATGATAACTATTATTATATGAAAATTCCACTAGAGGCAAGTGGCGTTCCCAACTTCCTCCAAAATCAATCACGCATGCTCGGAGCATGTCCTCCATCGTCTGAATAGTTCGTTCACTTTGGCCGTCAGTTTCCGGGTGATAAGCCGTGCTTAAACTTAATTCAGTGCCCATCGCACGTTGAAGCGATTTCCAAAATTCCGACGTAAATCTACTATCGCGATCCGAAATGATCGATAACGGCACTCCATGTCTACAGACGATCTCTTTCACGTACACGCTGGCGAGTTTTTCCATGTTGTCCGTCTTCTTCATAGGTAAGAAATGAGCAGATTTCGTTAACCTATCCACTATTACCCATATCATATCACATCCACTAGGAGTTCTAGGTAAACCCGTCACGAAATCCATAGCGATTTTCTCCCATTTCCATTCTGGGATTTCTGGTTGTACCAACAATCCAGATGGTTTCTTATGTTCTGCTTGAACCTTCGCGCAAGTCAAACACTTACTGACGTAACGAGCAATATCCGCCTTCATATTCGGCCACCAATAAACTTTCTTCAGGTCGTGATACATTTTATCCGATCCAGGATGTATCGAATACTTCGACTTATGCGACTCATTCATAACCAATTCTCGAACTCCAGGCTTTCCTTCCTCAGATGAACACAGTGGTAACCAAATCCGATTCTCAAAATATCTCAGCCCGTCTGACCTAATCACGAAAAGAGGTTTCAACATTCGTCCCAAGTTTTCGGCTTCAACATTCCCTTTCATTAGTCCTCTCTCCTGAGCCTTCAGTATAGTTTCGGTTAAGTCAACGCTCTCAGTCATCACTAAAGCTCTAACCCTCAAAGGTTTCTCCCGTTCCTTCCTACTCAGTGCATCCGCTACAACATTCGCCTTGCCAGGGTGGTAGCGAATTTCGCAGTCATAATCACTCAGTAGTTCAACCCATCGTCTCTGTCGCATATTCAACTCCTTTTGATCTAAAATGTGTTGCAAACTCTTGTGGTCAGTGAATACAACACACTTCGTCCCATACAAATAATGTCTCCACAACTTTAACGCAAAAACTACCGCTCCTAATTCCAAATCGTGCGTCGTGTAGTTCTCTTCATTCTTCCTCAGTTGCCTCGACGCGTAAGCTATCACCTTTTCACGTTGCATTAATACCGCTCCATAACCCTTACGAGACGCATCACAATATACTACGAAGTCTTCGGTTCCTTCAGGCAATGACAATATCGGTGCGGAACATAACTTATCCTTGAGCGTTTTGAAAGCAAGGTCTTCCTCATTCCCCCATTCATACACCCTATTCTTTTCGGTAAGCCTTGTCAATGGTTTTGCAATCAACGAAAATCCTTCAATAAACCTTCGATAGTACCCAGCTAAACCAAGGAATTGTCGAACTTCAGTCGGCGTCGTCGGTGCCGACCATTCCCTGATCGCTTCGACCTTGGCAGGATCCACACGAACTCCCTTACTATCGATCACGTGACCTAAGAACTGCACTGATTCCAACCAAAACTCACACTTAGAGAATTTTACATACAGCTTCTCCTTCCTTAACAACTCCAAAATCTTTCTCAGGTGCTTCTCGTGCTCCTCCTTACTTTTAGAGTAAATAAGTATATCGTCGATGAAAACAATAACAAACTTATCTAGATACGGCTTGCACACGCGATTCATGAGGTCCATGAATACAGCAGGCGCGTTTGTCAACCCAAACGGCATCACTCGAAATTCAAAGTGTCCATACCGCGTACGAAAGGCAGTTACAGGAATATCCTCCTCTCTTACACGCAGTTGATGATACCCTGATCCTAAATCGATCTTTGAGTATACACTGGAACCTTGCAATTGATCAAACAAATCGTCAATCCTCGGCAATGGGTACCGATTCTTAACCGTCAGCTTATTGAGTTCCCTATAGTCAATACACATCCGAAACGAACCATCTTTCTTCTTTACGAACAACACTGGTGCTCCCCAAGGTGATGAGCTCGGCCTAATAAATCCTTTGTCCATTAATTCCTTCAATTGATCCGATAACTCCTTTAACTCGGATGGTGCTAAGCGATAAGGTGCACGTGCAACCGGCGCAGCTCCTGGTACTAAATCAATTCGAAACTCGACCTCACGGGTAGGCGGTAAACCTGGCAACTCGTCTGGAAAAACTTCCGGATACTCGCAAATAACTGGTACCTCTTCAATCCTCGCCTCTAAATCACCATCACTCGAAACTTGTGCCAAAAACACATCGCATCCGCTCTCTACGTACTTCATCATTTTCAAACAGGAAATCACTTTCAAACGAGAAGTGCATTCGTCTCCCTTTACCGTCGAAACTTTATTCCTCAACGGAATCTGAACCAACCTCTCGCCACAGACGATCATAGCACTATGCGCCATCAGCCAATCCATTCCCACAATCACATCAAACGATCCTAGCTCTATAGGCATCAAGTCGATTTTAAAAGCGTAATTTCCTAACTTCAAGGTACACCCTTTCAGTATAGAATTCGTACTAACAATCTTTCCATCGGCTAACTCAACGTTATAACTAGTCGCTAATAACACCGGTTCTCTATCAATATGACGACTAAATTTAACATCTACAAAACTCTTGTCGGAGCCAGAATCAAACAAAATACTAGCATAACAAGCGTCTAGCAAAAACGTACCGGTAACCACATTAGGACCCTGTGGTTTATCAGCCGTTCCCACTTGATACACAGCAGCCGCGTTGTTACCTCCCCGCTTGTTTCCTGCCTTTGGGCAATTCGCTTGCACATGACCCCTCTCTCCACAACCATAACATCCCCTCATCCTGATAGCATTAGCCCCAGTGGCTACTCCTCCCGTTCGGCAACCAGAAGTCCTATGACCTGCCTTCCCACATTTGCCGCATGCAGGCGGGCAATTTCCAACATGATACAAATTGCACTTACCACAATGGGGGTTCACTTTCACTCCTCTAGGGTTCGTCACTGCCCTCATCCCTTCATTCCTTCTTTGGTTAAACTGCTGATTTCGGTTCGGCCCATGGTTGTTTCGGTTTCCACCTCGGTTCTGGCCTTGGGATTGGTTGCTTTGTGCCGCTTCCCATTTCCTCTTGTTGCCTTCAGCAATTGAGTTCTGCTTGTCCTGGAGCTTGACGTTCATCAATGCGTGTGCCATCTGAACCGCTTCATCAAACGATCCAGGTTTTGACGAAGTTGTTTCACCTTTAATATTGCTGGATAAACCCTTAATGTACTGTTTCATTTTCTTGGTATCATTGGCAAATATGTCTGGACACAAAAGACTTAACTCATTAAACCTCCTAGTGTAGGCAGCGATATCGTTGTTCTTCAAGGTCAAGTGCCTCAACTCGTCCTCCAATTGTCCCAATTCCTCTTCTGGGCAAAACTTCTTAGTCAACAAAGCTTTTGTCGCATTCCACGTCCTTGCATTCGCTACAGCCAATCCAACCGTAGCTACCTGGTTATTCCACCAACTTAACGCATCATCAAGAAACGTAGCCGCTGCAAACTTCACTTTATCCGCTTCTGCACAACCGCTGATTTCGAACGTACTTTCAACCTTTTCCAACCATCGTCTAAGTTCTAAAGCTCCACCCGTTCCACGGAACTGCGTGGGACCGCATTTCATAAAGCTAGAATAGGTACACACTCTCGGGGCTTGCTGTCTCCCCGCGTTCCTTCCCTGGTCCTGATTTCTCCCGGCTCGGTCCGCTTCCAACGCATTTGCTATAGCTTCCTGAATCATGGTGTTAACACGATCGGCGGTCAACTTTGGAGGCATGGTGTTATCGAATATCTCTTTCTGCAAGACAGGGAAAATAGAAAAACAATGTAAATATACATATCAAGTTTCCCAGACATAATATACATACAACGACACATCACTACAGAGTTACTAATATTCATCAATTCACATCACAAAAGATCAAATTTAAGACATATCACAGATCATGAAAGGTAACATAGATTGTATTGATAATTAACCAAAATTGTGACAAGTATTGCCACTACAATCGTTCACCACAAAACTCAAGTACTTAAGTTTCTCGTCATAATACCATCATACAAAAGTCTAAAACAGTTCTATTACAATGATCAAAGAAAATACAAAATAAGTAACTAGGCATGTGGTGATCCACACGGCCTCTTGGATGGCGGCTCGTCGTCGTCTTCCTCAGGTTCCTCATCACTATCGTCCTCATCCACATCATCCATTTTTCTCTTTCCTTTGTCATCCGGCCCACATTCCGTCTCCTTTTTCGTCCCTGATGTGGATCCACACTCAATTGCTACCTGACTTCCCACCGTAATACAAGCACCTCTAGTAGGCGGCTGAATCATGAAGTCATTCGCCTCCATCTCCAAATCGTCCACGAATCTCCAATCCGGGGGCAATGATGCTCTCACACGATGCTCCCAACTATGCATCCTCGACAACCTCACTTGATCCTCCCTAACACGGTCAAGACTAGCGCTTAAATTTGAAACCATTGATCTTAGACTGTTGATGTCACTTTTGTTCACATTTCCATCATACTCAACTCTTGCAGTCCTTTCCAACAGTCTTTGGTGTTCCCTTTCATTCTTATCAAACCTCCTAATTACCCGGGTCTCAACTACAAACCGCTCATACATCAACCTCTCCATCCTCCTCAAACGACCTGCGGGATCCCAGTAGTGTCTTGGTCTCGGAAAGTAGACCCTTGCAATATTCTCATGAATCGATGGCGACTTGGATGATTTGCTGGACTCTCCACTGCTCCCATTACTTACCCTAACCAATCCTGGCACTGTTCTCAAATAATCCTTACAATTGTCCATCGGGCGATTAAAGGGTTGCTGCTCATATCGACCGGTCGGTGGTACTTCATAACCCTTCGGTGAATTCGGAGATTGAAACAAATCAGGTTCGGTCTGGCCTACAGCATTCTCGGGAATGCCATCGTCCATTAGCTCCTCGGGCTCTTCCTCAGAATCCTCACTCTCGTCACTACTGATGCTAAAATTGTCCACCTCGCTTTCGTCATTGTCGTTTTGCGGTCCTATTTCCTCTTCTGGAGCGATCCATCCATTATCATTGTCTGGCGGGTTCGGAGGAAACGGTCCCCCTTCGTGACCTACGACGTAATCGTTTCCATTATCATTAGGCGGTACCTCGGCCATTCCTGCAATAATAGTGAATTTCGGAGGGTACATAAGTAATTATACAATAGTTATAAATACATGCATGAAAATGCAATGCAAAGGTGGTACATATGCCCGAAATGTAATAATATGATGCTCATGCATGATTAATACAAAATTTACGATGTCGGATATTCCACGTAAAATTCAACGTCTACATATAGTAATCTCCATACTTACGTAATAATTACCCACATATATACTTCACTCAAAAGTATACGTCAAATGCCATAAATACAACAATAAATCTTACCGGAGCCATGCAGGATAGTTGTGTGTGCTTGGACCATTTCTTACGACACCAAAAGTTATAGTTTAGGATTTTCAAAAACGACCTAGTTCTCTATAACTCATGGCTCTGATACCAATCTATAACACCCCCACAATTGCTATGCGCAGCGGAACTACAACAATGGGTGCTACACAGTATTCATTGCACACAAGATATATCAAACGACGCTAAAAAGACGTCAACTTAAAACTTGAATTTAAAAATTGTTAGATGCTACATGTCCACGGTTTTTCCAACCCCAATTTGGTACAACAGAGTTTAGCGTTTTCGGTCCCCATGAATCTCAACCCAAGAATTTCAGTTTTACAACAACATAACATTAAAACTTAAAATGTTTAAGTAGAAAAAGGAGGAAAAACAAGCGGACTCCAAGCCATACACACAACATCCATCCCATGCATGCTCCATTCTACACTTCAGCGGTTACCTGAAACACATGCCAAAAATTTGGTCAACGAAAACGTTGAGTGGAATTCATAGGTTTTTCAATCCATTTGAACGTATATAAAATAAAAACCATTCGTGATCATTTATAGGCTTGTCGATCAAACAATCTATAATCAGGATACTGACAATTGTGTTTAAGCTCATGACACTAATCCGTTAACTCAATCACCCGCGTAATAAATACCGGCGTGATTCAGATGAAACCAGTGCCCCTTCTAAAGGCATCAGTTGCAATTATACCTTATTTCTCATACAAAATAATCTACCGTAGAACTTACTCAACGTACAGCTTCTCGGCTAGCATTGGGTCGTTAACCCCGTAGTACTACAAATTGCATAAGCGGCTATTTCCCCCTACTCGAGGGCAGGACAATAGTTAATAGTTCATGATTTTAGGGACTTTTGCAACTTTGGTACTCAACACAATTTCTAAGGCAACTTTCGGGTCTAACAATCATTCATGATATACGTTCCTTTTAAAAACTAGCATGCATTTCCCTCGCGGGTAAAACAATTTGAAATAAACATAAGCGAGGCTATAAATTCACACCTTAGATATTAAGTAGTCGGTAGTTCGAGGGATGATCACTGACGATGTTACGGATGCCCGGGTAAATCAACACCTATCACAAATAACGCGTAATGAGTAATCTCATTTTAAATACCTTACGGTACTGTATAAAATACATATATACTAGTCACTTAGGACAATTATAACTCACGCCAAAAACAAAACAACAAGCGTTACTCATTTTGTACCATTCGTTCTCATTATTTACGCTATCCATTTTTATCCATTCTCGCCGGTACTTGCCGAAAGTACGGGCTGTTTTACCATATTTAACCATACTTATTGTAACACCCCCACAATTGTTATGCGCAGCGGAACTACAACAATGGGTGCTACACAGTATTCATTGCACACAAGAGATATCAAACGACGCTAAAAAGACGTCGACTTAAAAATTCAACATTTAAAATTTTTAGATAATACATGTCCACAGTTTTTCCAACCCCAAATAGTGCACAGAGTTTAGCGTTTTCGGTCCCCATGAATCTCAACCCCAAAAACTTCAGTTTTACAACCACATGACATTAAACATAAAAATTGTTTAAGTAGAAAAGGAGGGAAAAACAAGCGGACACCAAGCCGATCACACAACATCCATCCCATGCATGCTCCATCCTACTGCTCAGCGGTTACCTGAAATACATGCCAAAAATTTGGTCAACGAAAACGTTGAGTGGAATTCATAGGTTTTTCAATCCATTTGAACGTATATATAATAAAAAAAAACCATTCGTGATCATTTATAGTCTTGTCGATCAAACAAACTATAATCAGGATACTGACAATTGTGTTTAAGCTCATGACACTAATCCGTTAACTCAATCACCCGCGTAAATATACCGGCATGATTCAGATGAAACCAGTGCCCCTCTAAAGGCATCAGTTGCAATTATACCTTATTTCTCATACAAAATAATCTACCGCAGAACTTACTATAAGTACAGCTTCTCGGCTAGCATTGGGTCGTTAACCCCGTAGTACTACAAATTGCATAAGCGGCTATTTCCCCCTTCGCAAGGGCAAGACATTAGTTAATAGTTCATGAATTTAGGGACTTTTGCAACTTTGGTACTCAACACAATTTCTAAGGCAACTTTCGGGTCTAACAATCATTCATGATATACGTTCCTTTTAAAAACTAGCATGCATTTCCCTCGCGGGTAAAACAATTTGAAATAATATAAGCGAGGCTATAAATTCACACCTTAGATATTAAGTAGTCGGTAGTTCGAGGAGTGTTCACTGACGATGAAACGGATGCCCGGGTAACTCAACACCTATCACAAATAACGCGTAATGAGTAATCTCATTTAAATACTTACGGTACTGTATAAAATACATATATACAAGTCACTTAAGACAAATATAACTCACGCCAAAAACAAAAACAACAAGTATCATTCATTTTATACCATCCATTCTTATAACCTACGTTGTCCATTTTTACACGTTCTCGCCGGTACTTGACTAAAGTACGGGCTGTTTTACCTTATTAAACCATGCTTATAAAATTTGATAAAATTTCCAAAAATCCTATATGACCTGTAGATAACATGTTTTTAAACCCAACAAAAGTTTTCACTTTTACGACCCGTCACGCAACTCATTTCCACGACTACATTTTACGGGCTGAAATTGAGCTTCGACCAATTTTGACCACTTTGACCTATATGAAAAATACCTTTGACTTTCTTGACTCATAAGTCAACATATAGACTCATTTGTACAGGTTAGGGACCAAGTTTTGACCCTTGATCATTCACCAAATTATACTTGTGACCCTCGGGATTTGACTAAAACTTTGCACAAATTCGGATTGTGAAAGTCCTCGTCTCCCGGTACCCGATCTTTAAAATGTCATAACTTTTAGCTCGTTTTGAGTCACGGGCTCTACCTTATACCAAATTAAAGCTAGAAAAACCCTCTATCACTATATTTAGTTTTCAAGACTTGGAACAAAAATCATTTTTCCAAAATAGACCAAATGTTTCTGCCTAAAAATGACTATACCAAAAACATGCTTAGACTCGATTCCAAGACTTCTAACCAACACTAAACATCATCCTAAGCCTTCCCAAACATATCCTAACATCAAACTTCCATCCTACCCCTATTGATCAACCAATCTCAATATCAAAATCAAAGAAAAATACACATGCAAGTAATAAAACCTATATGAACCTTCTTAAAACAACAAACCAAACACAAATATGACATGCAAATTCATCAACCACCATGGCTCCCCAAACACCCCCTTTGCCGTGGGGTTTGGGTGACCCAATCACCACAACCAAATTAATTTTGGTGGGTTTTCATGGTGTTTATACTTCCATAACACTAAATATCAACATGCATTAGCTCAAATAGCCACAAAAACGAATTTGGATCATATGAAAAATCTTGAAAAATTTTTATCAATGCATGTTGGATTTGATTACATGAATAGGTGGGTAATGACCAAACTAAGCGTGGTCTAACCTTAGATTTTTGAAAAATCAAGTAGAAAAGATTTTAGGTGGATTTTTGATTGGGTTGGGGTGTGCCGTGAGTTTAAGAGAGACAAGGAGGGAGTGGGTTTTGATTTTTGGTGAAATGTTTTGTATGTGTTTGTGCATTTGTTCATTTAGGCCCTTTTGATAGTTAGGAGGGACCTAAGTGCAATATTGGGCTTCTTTTGTCCTTAAATAGAAAACGACCTCAAAACTTTGCGGGTTTTACTCATTTGTCAATTTTAAAAATTTTACGGGAGTCGGAAATCTTCCCGAATGCTCCAAAATATTTTTGGGATACTTTAAATGTACTTGGAAGGCTATAAAACTCACACGACTCAACTTAACACGTACCGTAAATAAAATTCTCGAAAAATTACATTATCGATAAATCGTCAAAAATTATATAAAATTGGGCATCTCCCGGGATCGTAATCGTCATCGTCCTTCTCAAAACGTCAAACGTAAAAATTATAACCTCGAACATCGGTCTTAACCAAAATACTTATAATTATAGAAATTAAAATTTATCAAAAATTTCAAAAATTAGCGAAATTTAGGGTATCGTTAATGACCTCGATTCTAGGGTGTCACATCCACCCCTCCTTAAAGAGAGCGACGTCCCGGCGCTCGCCTCTTCTTGGGCTCACATTTCGTCTTACTGGAACAAATGAGGATACCTTTCCTTGAAAAAGTCCTCACGTTCCCAGGTGTATTCCGGTCCACGCTTAGAATTCCATCGGACCTTCACAATGGGAATCCTACTACGTTTCAACCGCTTGACCTCCCGGTCCATGATTTCCACAGGTTCTTCCACAAAGTGCATTTTGTCGTCTAGACGAATCTCGTCCAAAGGAATCACCAATTCCTTATCCGCCAAACTCTTCTTCAGGTTCGATACGTGAAACGTGTCATGAATAGCACTAAGCTCGGTCGGCAATTCTAACTTGTACGCTACTGGTCCGATTCGTTCAACGATCTTAAACGGTCCAATATACCTCGGACTCAACTTTCCTTTCTTTCCAAAACGAATTACACCCTTCCATGGCGATACCTTGAGCATAACCATATCTCCAACTTCAAACTCCAACGGTTTCCTTCGGTTATCAGCATAACTTTTCTGTCGGCTTCTCGCAGCAAGTAGTCGGTTCTTGATCTGCACGATCTTCTCTGTCGTTTCTAATACCATTTCGGGTCCAGTCAGTTGACTTTCCCCTACTTCACTCCAGCACACGGGCGATCTACACTTCCTTCCATACAATGCTTCGAACGGTGCCGCTTTGATACTCGCATGATAACTATTATTGTACGAAAATTCCACCAGAGGCAAGTGGCGTTCCCAACTTCCTCCAAAATCAATTACGCACGCTCGGAGCATGTCCTCCATCGTTTGAATCGTTCGTTCACTCTGGCCGTCAGTTTCCGGGTGATAAGCCGTGCTTAAACTCAGTTCAGTGCCCATCGCACGTTGAAGCGATCTCCAAAATTCCGACGTAAATCTACTGTCGCGATCCGAAATGATCGATAACGGCACTCCATGTCTACAGACGATCTCTTTCACGTACACGCTGGCGAGTCTTTCCATGCTGTCCGTCTTCTTCATAGGTAAGAAATGAGCAGATTTCGTCAACCTGTCCACAATTACCCATATCATATCGCATCCACTAGGAGTCCTAGGCAAACCCGTCACAAAATCCATTGCGATTTTCTCCCATTTCCATTCTGGGATTTCCGGTTGTACCAACAATCCAGATGGTTTCTTATGTTCTGCCTGAACCTTCGCGCAAGTCAAACACTTACTGACGTAACGAGCAATATCTGCCTTCATATTCGGCCACCAATAAACTTTCTTCAGGTCGTGGTACATCTTATCCGATCCAGGATGTATCGAATACTTCGACTTATGCGACTCATTCATAACCAATTCTCGAACTCCAGGCTTTCCTTCCTCAGATGGACACAATGGTAACCAAATCCGATTCTCAAAATATCTCAGTCCGTCAGACCTAATCACGAAAAGAGGTTTCAACATTCGTCCCAAGTTTTCGGCTTCAACATTCCCTTTCATTAATCCTCTCTCCTGAGCCTTCAGTATGGTTTCGGTTAAGTCAACGCTCTCACTCATCACTAAAGCTCTAACCCTCAAAGGTTTCTCCCATTCTTTCCTACTCAATGCATCCGCTACAACATTCGCCTTCCCAGGGTGATAGCGAATTTCACAGTCATAATCACTCAATAGTTCAACCCATCGTCTTTGTCGCATATTCAACTCCTTTTGATCTAAAATGTGCTGCAAACTCTTGTGGTCAGTGAATACAACACACTTTGTCCCATACAGATAGTGTCTCCACAGCTTCAACGCAAAAACTACCGCTCCTAATTCCAAATCGTGCGTCGTGTAGTTCTCCTCGTTCTTCCTTAATTGCCTCGACGCGTAAGCTATCACCTTTTCACGTTGCATTAACACTGCTCCGTAACCTTTACGAGACGCATCACAATACACCACGAAGTCTTCGGTTCCTTCAGGCAATGATAAAATCGGCGCGGAACATAACTTATCCTTGAGCGTTTCGAAAGCAAGCTCTTCCTCATTTCCCCATTCATACACCCTATTCTTCTCGGTAAGCCGCGTCAATGGTTTCGCAATCAACGAAAATCCTTCAATAAACCTCCTATAGTACCCAGCTAAACCCAAAAATTGTCGAACTTCAGTCGGCGTCGTCGGTGCTGACCATTCCCTGATTGCTACGATCTTAGCAGGATCTACACGAACTCCTTCCTTATCAATCACATGACCTAGAAACTGCACTGATTCCAACCAAAACTCACACTTAGAGAATTTTGCATACAGCTTCTCCTTCCTTAACAACTCCAAAATCTTTCTCAGGTGCTTCTCGTGCTCCTCCTTACTCTTAGAGTAAATAAGTATGTCATCGATGAAAACAATAACAAACTTATCTAGATACGGCTTGCACACGCGATTCATAAGATCCATGAATACAGCAGGCGCGTTTGTCAACCCAAACGGCATCACTCGAAATTCAAAGTGTCCATACCGCGTACGAAAGGCAGTTACAGGAATATCCTCCTCTCTTACACGCAGTTGATGATACCCTGATCTTAGATCGATCTTTGAGTATACACTGGACCCTTGCAATTGATCGAACAAATCATCAATCCTCGGTAATGGGTACCGATTCTTAACCGTCAGCTTATTGAGTTCTCTATAGTCGATACACATCCTAAACGAACCATCCTTCTTCTTTACGAACAACACTGGCGCTCCCCAAGGTGATGAGCTCGGCCTAATAAATCCTTTGTCCATCAATTCCTTCAATTGATCCGCTAACTCCTTTAACTCAGATGGTGCTAAACGATAAGGTGCTCGTGCAACCGGTGCAGCTCCTGGCACTAAATCAATTCGAAACTCGACCTCACGATTAGGCGGTAAACTTGGCAACTCGTCTGGAAAAACGTCCGGATACTCGCGAATAATTGGTACCTCTTCAATCCTCGCCTCTACATCACCATCGCTCGAAACCTGTGCCAAAAACACATCGCATCCGCTCTCTACGTACTCCATCATCTTCAAACACGAAATCACCTTCAAACGAGAAGTGCATTCGTCTCCCTTTACCGTCAAAACTCTATTCCTCAGTGGAATCTGCACCAATCTCTCACCACAGACAATCGTAGCACTATGCGCCATTAGCCAATCCATTCCCACAATCACGTCAAACGATCCTAGCTCTATAGGCATCAAGTCGATTTTAAAAGCGTAGTTTCCTAACTTCAAGGTACACCCTTTCAGTATAGAATTCGTACTAACAATTTTTCCATCGGCTAATTCAACATTATAACTAGTCGTTAACAATACCGGTTCTCTATCGATATGACGACTAAATCTAACGTCTACAAAACTCTTGTCGGAGACAGAATCAAATAAAATACTAGCATAACAAGCGTCTAGCAAAAACGTACCGGTAACCACATTGGGACCTTGTGGTTTATCAGCAGTTCCCACTTGATACACAGCTGCCGCATTATTTCCTCCCCGTCTGTTCCCTGCCTTCGGGCAATTTGCTTGCACATGCCCCCTTTCTCCACAGCTATAACATCCTCTCATCCTGATAGCATTAGCCCCAGTGGCTACTCCTCCCGTTCGACAACTAGCAGTCCTATGACCTGCCTTTCCACATTTGCCGCATGCCGGCGGGCAGTTTCCAACATGATACAAGTTGCACTTTCCACAATGGGGATTTACTTTCACACCTCTAGGGTTCGTCACGGCCCTCATCCCTTCGTTCCTTCTCTGATTAAACTGCTGATTACGGTTCGGCCCTTGGTTGTTTCGATTTCCTCCTCGGTTCTGGCCTTGGGATTGATTGCCTTGTGCTGCCTCCCATTTTCTTTTGTTACCCTCAGCAATGTAATTCTGCTTGTCCTGAAGCTTAACGTCCATCAAAGCGTGTGCCATTTGAACCGCTTCGTCAAACGTTCCAGGTTTCGACGAAGTTGTTTCACCCTTGATGTTGCTAGATAAACCCTTAATATACTGCTTCATTTTCTTGGCATCATTGGCAAATATGTCCGGACACAAAAGACTTAACTCATTGAATCTCCTGGTGTAAGCAGCTATATCGTTGTTCCTTAAGGTCAAATGTCTCAGTTCGTCCTCCAATTGCCCCAATTCCTCCTCTGGGCAGAACTTCTTTGTCAACAAAGCTTTGGTCGCATTCCACGTTCTTGCATTTGCTACAGCCAATCCCACCGTAGCTACCTGAGTGTTCCACCAGCTTAACGCATCATCCAGAAATGTAGCTGCTGCAAACTTTACTTTATCCGCCTCTGCACAACCACTGATTTCAAACGTACTCTCAACTGTTTCCAACCATCGCCTAAGTTCTAGGGCTCCACCTGATCCACGGAACTGCGTAGGACCGCACTTCATAAAGCTTGAATAGGTACACACTCTCGGGGCTGGTTGTCTCCCCGCGTTCCTTCCTGGATCCTGATTTCTCCCAGCTCGGTCTGCTTCCAACGCATTAGCTATCGCTTCCTGAATCATGTTGTTAACACGATCGGCAGTCAACTTTGGAGGCATTGTTTTATCGAATATCTCTTTCTGCAAGACAAGAAAAATAGAAAAACAATGTAAGTATTCATATCAAGTTTCCCAGACATAAAATACATACAACGACACATCACTACGGAGTTACTAATATTCATCATTTCACACCACAAAAGATCAAATTTAAGACATATCACAGATCATGAAAGGTAACATAGATTGTATTGATAGTTAACCAAAATCGTGACAAGTAATGCCACTACAATCATTCACCACAAAACATCAAGTACTTGAGTTTCTCGTCATAATACCATCATACAAAGGTCTAAAATAGTTCTATTACAATGATCAAAGAAAAATACAAAACAAGTAACTAGGCATGTGGTGATCCACATTGCCTCTTGGATGGCGGCTCGTCGTCGTCCTCGGTTTCCTCATCACTCACGTCCTCGTCCACATCATCCACTTTTCCCTTTCCTTTCTCATCTGGCCCACATTCTGTTTCCTTTCTCGTCCCTGATGTGGATCCATGCTCAATCGCTACTTGATTTCCCACCGAAATACAAGCACCTCCAGTAGGCGGCTGAACCATGAAGTCATTCGCCTCCATCTCCACATCGTCCACGAATCTCCAATCCGGGGGCAATGAATCCCTCACACGATGCTCCCAACTCTGCATCCTCGACAACCTCATCTGATCTTCCCTCACACGATCAAGACTAGCACTCAAATTCGCAACCATTGATTTCAAACTGTTGATGGCACTTGTGTTCATCATCCCATCATACGCAATTCTTGAAGTCCTTTCCAACAGTCTTTGATGCTCCCTTTCAGTCTTATCAAACTTCTTAATCACCCTAGTCTCAACTACAAACCGCTCATACATTAACCTTTCCATCCTCCCCAAACGACCTGCGGGATCCCAGTAGTGACTCGGTCTCGGAAAATAGACCCTTGCAATATTCTCATGAATCGATGGCGACTTGGATGACTCTCCACTGCTCCCATTACTATTGTCCATCGGGCGATCAAGGGGTTGCTGCTCATAACGACCGGTCGGTGGTACCTCATAACCCTTCGGCGAACTCGGGGTTTGAAACAAATCGGGTTCGGTCTGGCCTACGGCATCCTCGGGAATGCCATCATCCAATAGCTCCTCGGGCTCTTCTTCGGAATCCTCATTGTCGTCACTACTCATGCTGAAGTTATCCACCTCACTTTCGCCATTGTCGTTTTCCGGCCCTATTTCGTCTTCTGGAGCGATCCATCCATTATTATTGTCCGGCGGGTTCGGAGGTAACGGTCCCCCTTCGTGACCTACGACGTAATCGTTCCCGTTATCGTTGGGCGGTACCTCGGCCATTCCTGCAATAACAGCGAATTTCGGAGGGTACATAAGTAATTATACAATAATTATAAATATATGCATGCAAATGCAATGCAAAGGTGGTACATATGCCCGAAATGTAATAATATGATGCTCATGCATGATAAATATGAAAATTACGATGTCGGATATTTCACGTAAAATTTAACGTCTACATATAGTAATTCCATACTTATATAATAATTACCCACTTATATACTTTACTCAAAAGTATACGTCAAATGCCATAAATACAACAATAAATCTTACCGGAGCCATGCAGGATAGTTGTGTGTGCTTGGACCCTTTCTTACGACACCAAAAGTTATAGTTTAGGATTTTCAAAAACGACCTAGTTCTCTATAACTCGTGGCTCTGATACCAATCTGTAACACCCCCACAATTGTTATGCGCAGCGGAACTACAACAATGGGTGCTACACAGTATTCATTGCACACAAGAGATATCAAACGACGCTAAAAAGACGTCGACTTAAAAATTCAACATTTAAAATTTTTAGATAATACATGTCCACAGTTTTTCCAACCCCAAATAGTGCACAGAGTTTAGCGTTTTCGGTCCCCATGAATCTCAACCCCAAAAACTTCAGTTTTACAACCACATGACATTAAACATAAAAATTGTTTAAGTAGAAAAGGAGGGAAAAACAAGCGGACACCAAGCCGATCACACAACATCCATCCCATGCATGCTCCATCCTACTGCTCAGCGGTTACCTGAAATACATGCCAAAAATTTGGTCAACGAAAACGTTGAGTGGAATTCATAGGTTTTTCAATCCATTTGAACGTATATATATAATAAAAAAAAACCATTCGTGATCATTTATAGTCTTGTCGATCAAACAAACTATAATCAGGATACTGACAATTGTGTTTAAGCTCATGACACTAATCCGTTAACTCAATCACCCGCGTAAATATACCGGCATGATTCAGATGAAACCAGTGCCCCTCTAAAGGCATCAGTTGCAATTATACCTTATTTCTCATACAAAATAATCTACCGCAGAACTTACTATAAGTACAGCTTCTCGGCTAGCATTGGGTCGTTAACCCCGTAGTACTACAAATTGCATAAGCGGCTATTTCCCCCTTCGCAAGGGCAAGACAATAGTTAATAGTTCATGAATTTAGGGACTTTTGCAACTTTGGTACTCAACACAATTTCTAAGGCAACTTTCGGGTCTAACAATCATTCATGATATACGTTCCTTTTAAAAACTAGCATGCATTTCCCTCGCGGGTAAAACAATTTGAAATAATATAAGCGAGGCTATAAATTCACACCTTAGATATTAAGTAGTCGGTAGTTCGAGGAGTGTTCACTGACGATGAAACGGATGCCCGGGTAACTCAACACCTATCACAAATAACGCGTAATGAGTAATCTCATTTAAATACTTACGGTACTGTATAAAATACATATATACAAGTCACTTAAGACAAATATAACTCACGCCAAAAACAAAAACAACAAGTATCATTCATTTTATACCATCCATTCTTATAACCTACGTTGTCCATTTTTACACGTTCTCGCCGGTACTTGACTAAAGTACGGGCTGTTTTACCTTATTAAACCATGCTTATAAAATTTGATAAAATTTCCAAAAATCCTATATGACCTGTAGATAACATGTTTTTAAACCCAACAAAAGTTTTCACTTTTACGACCCGTCACGCAACTCATTTCCACGACTACATTTTACGGGCTGAAATTGCGCTTCGACCAATTTTGACCACTTTGACCTATATGAAAAATACCTTTGACTTTCTTGACTCATAAGTCAACATATAGACTCATTTGTACAGGTTAGGGACCAAGTTTTGACCCTTGATCATTCACCAAATTATACTTGTGACCCTCGGGATTTGACTAAAACTTTGCACAAATTCGGATTGTGAAAGTCCTCGTCTCCCGGTACCCGATCTTTAAAATGTCATAACTTTTAGCTCGTTTTGAGTCACGGGCTCTACCTTATACCAAATTAAAGCTAGAAAAACCCTCTATCACTATATTTAGTTTTCAAGACTTGGAACAAAAATCATTTTTCCAAAATAGACCAAATGTTTCTGCCTAAAAATGACTATACCAAAAACATGCTTAGACTCGATTCCAAGACTTCTAACCAACACTAAACATCATCCTAAGCCTTCCCAAACATATCCTAACATCAAACTTCCATCCTACCCCTATTGATCAACCAATCTCAATATCAAAATCAAAGAAAAATACACATGCAAGTAATAAAACCTATATGAACCTTCTTAAAACAACAAACCAAACACAAATATGACATGCAAATTCATCAACCACCATGGCTCCCCAAACACCCCCTTTGCCGTGGGGTTTGGGTGACCCAATCACCACAACCAAATTAATTTTGGTGGGTTTTCATGGTGTTTATACTTCCATAACACTAAATATCAACATGCATTAGCTCAAATAGCCACAAAAACGAATTTGGATCATATGAAAAATCTTGAAAAATTTTTATCAATGCATGTTGGATTTGATTACATGAATAGGTGGGTAATGACCAAACTAAGCGTGGTCTAACCTTAGATTTTTGAAAAATCAAGTAGAAAAGATTTTAGGTGGATTTTTGATTGGGTTGGGGTGTGCCGTGAGTTTAAGAGAGACAAGGAGGGAGTGGGTTTTGATTTTTGGTGAAATGTTTTGTATGTGTTTGTGCATTTGTTCATTTAGGCCCTTTTGATAGTTAGGAGGGACCTAAGTGCAATATTGGGCTTCTTTTGTCCTTAAATAGAAAATGACCTCAAAACTTTGCGGGTTTGACTCATTTGTCAATTTTAAAAATTTTACGGGAGTCGGAAATCTTCCCGAATGCTCCAAAATATTTTTGGGATACTTTAAATGTACTTGGAAGGCTATAAAACTCACACGACTCAACTTAACACGTACCGTAAATAAAATTCTCGAAAAATTACATTATCGATAAATCGTCAAAAATTATATAAAATTGGGCATCTCCCGGGATCGTAATCGTCATCGTCCTTCTCAAAACGTCAAACGTAAAAATTATAACCTCGAACATCGGTCTTAACCAAAATACTTATAATTATAGAAATTAAAATTTATCAAAATTTTCAAAAATTAGCGAAATTTAGGGTATCGTTAATGACCTCGATTCTAGGGTGTCACACTTATAAAATTTGACAAAATTCTCAAAAATCCTATAAGACCTGTAGGTAACATGTTTTTAAGCCCAATAAAAGTTTTTACTTTTACGACCCGTTACGCAACGCTTTTCCAAAACTACATTTTACGGGCTGAAATTGTACTTCGACCAACTTTGACTTCTTTGACCTATATGAAATGCACCTTTGACTTATTTGACTCCTAAGTCAACTTATAGACTCATTTACACAGGTTTGGGACCAAATTTTGACCCTTGACCATTTACCAATTCATACTTGTGGTCCTCGGGATTTGACTAAAACTTTACATAAATTCGGATTATGAAAGTCCTCGTCTCCCGGTACTTGATCTTTAAAACCTCATAACTTTTAGCTCGTTTTGAGTCACGGCCTCTACCTTATACCAAATTAAAGACAAAAAGACCCTCTATAACTACATTTAGTTTTTAAGACCTGTAAGAAAAATCATTTTTATGAAATGACCTCAAAGTTTCTGCCTAAATTTGGCTACTCCAAAAACATGCTTAGACTCGATTTCAAACCTTCTAACCACCACTAGGCATCATCCTAAGCCTCCCTAAACATATCCAAACACAAAATTTCAGTCCTACCCCTATTGATCAACCAATCTCATAATCAAGAAAATATAAAAACAAGCATGCAACCACTAACACCTATCTAAAACATCATTAAACACATAACCAAACACAAGGAAATGCTCAAAATCCATCAACCACCATGGCTCCCCAAACACCCCTTGTGCCGTGGGGTTTGGGTGACCCAATCACCACAACCAAATTGATTTTGGTGGGTTTTCTTGGTGATTATGCTTCCAATACACATGAATTTAACATGCATTACAACAATTAGCCTCAAAAACGAATTTGGATCATCTTGAAAATTTTTGGAAAATTTATGTTAGTGCATGTGTAATCAAACCACGGATTAACACTCACCAAGGGATTCTAAGATGTGGTCTTAAGTTAGTTTTTGTGAAACTCAAGAAAAATTGGTGGATTGTGGTGGTGTTTGTGTTTAGCCGTCGGCTAGAGGGCAAGAGAGGAGAGTGTTTGATTTTTGTTTTGTGAAATGTGTTTGTGTGTTTGTGTTTGTGTATTTTTGTGTGATTGGGAGGGACCAATTTGGTAAATTTTGCTTTCTTTTGGCCTTAAGTTAAAAACGTCCTCAAAACTTTGCGGTTTCGACTCACTAGTCAATTTTGAAAATTTTACGGGAGTCGGAAATCATCCCGAACACTCCAAAATATTTTTGGGGTACTTTAAATGTACTCGGAAGGCTATAAAACTCACCCGACTCAACTTAACACGAACCGTAAATAAAATTCTCGAAAAATTACATTATCGATAAATCGTCAATAATTATATAAAATTGGGCATCCATCGGGATCGTAATCGTCATCGTCCTTCTTGAATCGTCAATCGTAAAAATTATAACCTCGAACATCGGCTTTAACCAAAATACTTATAAATATAGAAATTAAAATTTATTAAAAATTTCAAAAATTAGAGTAATTTAGGGTAACGTTAATGACCTCGGTTCTAGGGTGTCACACCGAGTCATCCATTGAAGATAAAACGTATAATCATAACAAACCGAGTCATCCATTGAACATCAAACGTATAACCATAACAAACCGAGTCATCCATTAAAGATCAAACTTATAACCATAACAAACCGAGTCATCCATTGAAGATCAAACGTATAATCATAACAAACCGAGTCAACCATTAAAGATCAAACGTATAACCATAACAAACCGAGTCATCCATTGAACATCAAACGTATAACCATAACAAACCGAGTCATCCATTGAACATCAAACGTATAACCATAACAAACCGAGTCAACCATTGAAGATCAAACGTATAACCATAACAAACCGAGTCATCAATTGAAGATCAAACGTATAATCATAACAAACCGAGTCATCCATTGAAGATCAAACGTAAAGCCATAACAAACCGAGTCATCCATTGAACATCGAACGTATAATCATAACAAAGCAAGTCATCCATTGAAGATCAAACGTATAATCATAACAAACCGAGTCATCCATTGAACATCAAACGTATAATCATAACAAACTGAGTCATCCATTGAAGATCAAATGTATAATCATAACAAACCGAGTCATCCATTGAACATCAAACGTATAACCATAACAAACCGAGTCATCCATTGAACATCGAACGCATAATCATAACAAACCGAGTCATCCATTGAAGTTCAAACGTATAACCATAACAAACTGAGTCATCCATTGAAGATCAAACGTATAATCATAACAAAGCGAGTCATCCATTGAAGATCAAAGGTAAAACCATAACAAACCGAGTCATCCATTGAAGATCAAACGTATAACCATAATAAACCGAGTCATCCATTGAAGATCAAACGTATAACCATAACAAACCGAGTCATCCATTGAACATCAAACGTATAATCATAACAAACCGAGTCATCCATTGAAGATCAAACGTATAACCATAACAAACCGAGTCATCCATTGAAGATCAAATGTATAACCATAACAAACCGAGTCATCCATTGAAGATCAAACGTATAATTATAACAAACTGAGTCATCCATTGAAGATCAAACGTATAACCATAACAAACCGAGTCATCCATTGAACATCGAACGTATAATCATAACAAACCGAGTCATCCATTGAAGATCAAACGTATAATCATAACAAACCGAGTCATCCATTGAAGATCAAACGTATAACCATAACAAACCGAGTCATCCATTGAAGATCAAACGTATAACCATAACAAACCTAGTCATCCATTGAAGATCAAACGTATAACCATAACAAACCGAGTCATCCATTGAAGATCAAACGTATAACCATAACAAACCGAGTCATCCATTGAAGATCAAACGTATAATCATAACAAACCGACTCATCCGTTGAAGATCAAACGTATAATCATAACAAACCGAGTCATCCATTGAACATCAAACGTATAATCATAACAAACCGAGTCATCTATTGAAGATCAAACGTATAATCATAACAAACCGAGTCATCCATTTAACATCAAACGTATAATCATAACAAATCGAGTCATCCATTGAAGATCAAACGTATAATCATAACAAACCGAGTCATCCATTGAAGATCAAACGTATAACCATAACAAACCGAGTCATCCATTGAAGATCAAACGTATAACCATAACAAACCGAGTCATCCATTGAAGATCAAACGTATAACCATAACAAACTGAGTCAACCATTGAAGATCAAACGTATAACCATAACAAACCGAGTCAACCATTGAAGATCAAACGTATAACCATAACACACCGAGTCATCCATTGAAGATCAAACGTATAACCATAACAAACTGAGTCATCCATTGAAGATCAAATGTATAATCATAACAAACTGAGTCATCCATTGAACATCAAACGTATAACCATAACAAACCGAGTCATCCATTGAACATCGAACGCATAATCATAACAAACCGAGTCATCCATTGAAGTTCAAACGTATAACCATAACAAACTGAGTCATCCATTGAAGATCAAACGTATAATCATAACAAAGCGAGTCATCCATTGAAGATCAAAGGTATAACCATAACAAACCGAGTCATCAATTGAAGATCAAACGTATAACCATAATAAACCGAGTCATCCATTGAAGATCAAACGTATATCCATAACAAACCGAGTCATCCATTGAACATCAAACGTATAATCATAACAAACCGAGTCATCCATTGAAGATCAAACGTATAACCATAACAAACCGAGTCATCCATTGAAGATCAAATGTATAACCATAACAAACCGAGTCATCCATTGAAGATCAAACGTATAATTATAACAAACTGAGTCATCCATTGAAGATCAAACGTATAACCATAACAAACTGAGTCATCTACTGAACATCGAACGTATAATCATAACAAACCGAGTCATCCATTGAAGATCAAACGTATAATCATAACAAACCGAGTCATCCATTGAAGATCAAACGTATAACCATAACAAACCGAGTCATCCATTGAAGATCAAACGTATAACCATAACAAACCTAGTCATCCATTGAAGATCAAACGTATAACCATAACAAACCGAGTCATCCATTGAAGATCAAACGTATAACCATAACAAACCGAGTCATCCATTGAAGATCAAACGTATAATCATAACAAACCGACTCATCCGTTGAAGATCAAACGTATAATCATAACAAACCGAGTCATCCATTGAACATCAAACGTATAATCATAACAAACCGAGTCATCCATTAAAGATCAAACGTATAATCATAACAAACCGAGTCATCCATTGAACATCAAACGTATAATCATAACAAACCGAGTCATCCATTGAAGATCAAACGTATAATCATAACAAACCGAGTCATCCATTGAAGATCAAACGTATAACCATAACAAACCGAGTCATCCATTGAAGATCAAACGTATAACCATAACAAACCGAGTCATCCATTGAAGATCAAACGTATAACCATAACAAACTGAGTCATCCATTGAAGATCAAACGTATAACCATAACAAACCGAGTCAACCATTGAAGATCAAACGTATAACCATAACAAACCGAGTCATCCATTGAAGATCAAACGTATAACCATAACAAACCGAGTCATCCATTGAAGATCAAACGTATAATCATAACAAACCGAGTCATCCAATGAAGATCAAACGTATAACCATAACAAACCGAGTCATCCATTGAAGATAAAATGTATAATCATAACAAACCAAGTCATCCATTGAAGATCAAACGTATAATCATAAAAAACCGAATCATCCATTGAACATCAAACGTATAATCATAACAAACCGAGTCATCCATTGAAGATCAAACGTATAATCATAACAAACTGAGTCATCCATTGAACATCAAACGTATAACCATATCAAACCGAGTCATCCATTGAACATCGAACGTATAATCATAACAAACCGAGTCATCCATTGAAGTTCAAACGTATAACCATAACAAACCGAGTCATCCATTAAAGATCAAACGTATAACCATAACAAACCGAGTCATCCATTGAAGATCAAACGTATAACCATAACAAACCGAGTCATCCATTGAAGATCAAACGTATAATCATAACAAACCGAGTCATCCATTGAAGATCAAACGTATAACCATAACAAACTGAGTCATCCATTGAAGATCAAATGTATAACCATAACAAACCGAGTCATCCATTGAAGATCAAACGTATAATTATAACAAACCGAGTCATCCATTGAAGATCAAACGTATAACCATAACAAACCGAGTCATCCATTGAACATCGAACGTATAATCATAACAAACTGAGTCATCCATTAAAGATCAAACGTATAATCATAACAAACCGAGTCATCCATTGAACATCGAACGTATAATCATAACAAACCGAGTCATCCATTGAAGATCAAACGTATAATCATAACAAACCGAGTCATCCGTTGAAGATCGAACGTATAATCATAACAAACCGAGTCATACATTGAACATCAAACGTATAACCATAACAAACCGAGTCATCCATTGAAGATCAAACGTATAACCATAACAAACCGAGTCATCCATTGAAGATCAAACGTATAACCATAACAAACCGAGTCATCCATTGAACATCGAACGTATAATCATAACAAACTGAGTCATCCATTGAAGATCAAACGTATAATCATAACAAACCGAGTCATCCATTGAACATCGAACGTATAATCATAACAAACCGAGTCATCCATTGAAGATCAAACGTATAATCATAACAAACCGAGTCATCCGTTGAAGATCAAACGTATAATCATAACAAACCGAGTCATACATTGAACATCAAACGTATAACCATAACAAACCGAGTCATCCATTGAAGATCAAACGTATAACCTTAACAAACCTAGTCATCCATTGAAGATCAAACGTATAACCATAACAAACCGAGTCATCCATTGAAGATCAAACGTATAACCATAACAAACCGAGTCATCCATTGAAGAACAAACGTATAATCATAACAAACCGACTCATCCGTTGAAGATCAAACGTATAATCATAACAAATCGAGTCATCCATTGAACATCAAACGTATAATCATAACAAACCGAGTCATCCATTGAAGATCAAACGTATAATCATAACAAACCGAGTCATCCATTGAACATCAAACGTATAATCATAACAAACCGAGTCATCCATTGAAGATCAAACGTATAATCATAACAAACTGAGTCATCCATTGAAGATCAAACGTATAACCATAACAAACCGAGTCATCCATTGAAGATCAAACGTATAACCATAACAAACCGAGTCATCCATTGAAGATCAAACGTATAACCATAACAAACTGAGTCATCCATTGAAGATCAAACGTATAACCATAACAAACCGAGTCAACCATTGAAGATCAAACGTATAACCATAACAAACCGAGCTCGTCGCCTTGGGGAGCTCCAGTCTTGTTCGTTAAGAAGAAGGATGGATCTTTTCGTATGTGCATTGATTATAGGGAACTGAATAAGTTGACAATTAAGAATCGATATCCTTTACATAGGATTGATGATCTGTTTGATCAACTGCAAGGATCTAGTGTGTATTCTAAGATAGATTTGCGGTCAGGATATCACCAACTTCGCGTCCGTGAAGAAGATATTCCCATAACTGCATTTTGAACTCGTTATGGACACTGTGAATTTCAAGTAATGCCATTTGGGTTAAATAACGCACCTGCGGTTTTCAAGGATTTAATGAATCGAGTGTGCAAGCCCTACTTGGATAAATTTGTGATTGTGTTTATTGACGATATTCTAATCTATTCTAAGAATGAAGATGAGCATAGAGAACATTTGAGGATTGTTCTGAAGTTGTTGAAGGATGAAAGGTTGTATGCTAAGTTTTCGAAGTGTGATTTCTGGTTGGATTCTGTGCAATTTCTTGGTCATGTGATTAACAGAGATGGAATTCATGTTGATCCTGCAAAGGTTGAAGCTATTAAGAATTGGTCTGCACCGACAACGCCAACGGAAGTGCGACAGTTCTTAGGATTAGCTGGCTATTATAGGCGATTCATTAAAGAATTTTCTTTGATAGCTAAACCCTTGACTAAGCTTACTCAGAAGAATAAACCTTTCGTTTGGGGAAGTGATGAAGATGGAGCATTTCAGACATTGAAGCAAAAATTATGTAGTGCGCCAATCTTATCATTACCCGAAGGGAGTGATGATTTTGTAGTGTATTGTGATGCATCTCTTAGAGGTTATGGAGCTGTTTTGATGCAGAGAGAGAAAGTGATAGGTTATGCTTCTAGGCAATTAAGGAAGAATGAGGAGAATTATACTACTCATAATCTTGAGCTAGGAGCTGTGGTCTTTGCTCTTAGGTTGTGGAGACACTATCTGTATGGCACCAAGTGTACGGTATTCACCGATCACAAAAGCCTACAGTATATTCTCGACCAGAAGGAGTTGAACATGAGGCAACGAAGATGGATAGAGTTGTTAAGTGATTATGACTGTGATATAAAGTATCACCCAGGAAAAGCCAATGTTGTTGCTGATGCGTTGAGTAGGAAAGATAGAGAGCCTATCAGGGTTCGTTCTCTAGTCTTGACCGTGCACAATAATTTACCTGAGCAAATTAGAAATGCGCAAATAGAAGCTTGTAAGAAGGAGAATTTTGTTAATGAAGGGTTCCGAGGAGAAGGAGATCCTTTAGAGGTTAGAGCTGATGGAGTAAAATGTTTAAGAGGTCGTATGTGGATACCTAAGTTTGGAGGCTTAAGAGATTTGATTATGTTAGAATCCCATAAATCTAAGTATTCCATTCATCCGGGATCTGATAAGATGTACCATGATTTGAAGAAGTTGTACTGGTGGCCGAATATGAAAGCTGACATAGCTATGTATGTTCTTCAATGCTTGACTTGTGCTAGAGTCAAAGCTGAACATCAAAAGCCATCAGGACTACTTCAACAACCAAAGATTCCTGAATGGAAGTGGGAGCGAATTACAATGGACTTTATCACCAAGCTTCCTAGAACATCATCTGGAAACAATTCGATTTGGGTTATTGTCGATAGACTGACCAAATCAGCACACTTCATTCCGGTTAAGGAGCAGTTCTCACTGGAGAAGCTGACTCGAATATACCTGGATAATGTCGTATGCAAGCATGGAGTGCCTGTGTCGATCATTTCAGATCGAGATCCTAGATTCGCATCGAATTTTTGGAAATCTCTCCAAAGATCTTTGGGAACGAATCTCGATATGAGCACTGCTTATCACCCCCAGACTGATGGGCAGAGTGAAAGGACGATACAAACACTGGAAGATATGTTGAGAGCTTGTGTGTTAGACTTTGGTAAGAATTGGGATAAACATTTGTCGTTAGCAGAGTTTTCGTATAACAATAGTTACCATTCTAGTATTAAGGCTGCACCGTTTGAAGCTTTGTATGGTAGGAAGTGTAGATCTCCTGTATGTTGGAGTGAAGTTGGGGATACCCAGCTCACGGGACCGGAATTGATCCGGGAGACTACGGAGATGATAGTTCAGATTAAGAAGAGGTTGTTGACTGCCCGTAGTAGACAAAAAAGTTACGCGGATGTGCGGCGGAAGCCAATGGAGTTTGAAGTGGGTGACCGAGTAATGTTGAAAGTATCGCCATGGAAAGGCGTTATAAGATTTGTAAAACGAGGAAAATTGAATCCCCGTTATATTGGACCCTTTAAGATTCTATCTAGAGTAGGTCCAGTGGCTTACAAACTAGAGTTACCCCCAGAACTTCATGGTGTTCACAACACATTCCATGTATCTAATCTGAAGAAATGTCTAGCAGTGAGTGATGAGAAAATTCTGTTAGGTAAGGTTCGAATAGATGGGAAGTTGCATTTTATCGAAGAGCCCGTAGAAGTTATGGACCGTGAGGTAAAGCAACTGAAACAAAGTCGGATACCTATTGTCAAGATCCGATGGAATTCAAAGCATGGACCGGAGTATACTTGGGAACGAGAGGATGAAATGTGGAAGAAATATCCGCACCTCTTCGATTTCAATAAGAAACGGACATCCAAATGAAATGGATCACGAGGACGTTGATCCCTTTTAGGAGGAAAAGCTGTGACAAATCTAACATTTTCAGGTAGTTAAATATTTTCTCGTATAATATTTTGAAACTTATTTTTATGTTGGTTGACGAACTCACAATTTACGGATTTAAATTTGGGCTTACGTGCATAATTTGGCGTCTTTTACGACTAAACCGGAAACCTTAGGATTACGTATTTACGTTTTCGAACTCCGTTTTTGATGAGACAATTTTTATTGGATTCGTTTTGTGACGGTGATTCATAATTTATAAAAACGTTTTTCGTAAAACGACCCGAGGGCACGCAAATCGAGAAAACTAGAATCGAGAAATACCCGTAAACTAGTGAGATGGGACAAAACACTTTGCCCCATCCCACTAGCTTACATGGGACGGCAAGAACACCTCACCACACATAGGTGGCACAAGACTTAACTTGTTTATACAAGTGTAAGCTCATGCTTACACTTTAAGCTAAACTTCCACCAACTTAACAAAAACCAACAAATGGTTTTCACTTAACCATTTCACCCATGCAATCCACCCCAAAAACTCTCTCTACTTCCACTTTTGCCGTCCCAAATCAAGCCACAAACACCATCTTTTATCTTTTCTAACTACAAACCACATGTTTACTAGTCCTATTAAGGTGTTTCCTTGAAACCTTGATCATTTGGTGGCCATATAACCAACTTTGGAGGTGATTTTCTTGTGTCCTAGGGCTGATTTTCCAACATATGATCTTGATATTTGATGGTCTTGGAGATACTTGTTGTGTTCATCAAGTTCTTGCCTTCCTAAAACAAGAAATCCACTTGGATTGGTAAAGAAGATCATCCTCTACATTTTTCTCTTATTATTTTGTAAAGAACAAATGTATTTTCTTTTATTTTGTATATGTATATGATGTATATATGATGATAAAAATGTTGTGTGGGGATCAAGTGTTGATAAACATGCTTAAAATGATGATAACCATAAGAAATGAAGCTAAAATCATGTTTAATTAGTTGGCTGTATAAAAACAGTAGATAACTAAATGAAGAACTGATAAAAATGCATGGTTTGATCTATTTACAGTAAAGTAGATGATGTTATACACATGTGAGAGTTGGCCATGCAATGGAATCAAAATAATGAGTGAGATATGATCAAAACAAGTTAGGTGGTACAATCTGAATAAGCAGTTTTGTAGGGACTGTTAAGGCAACTTAGACTTAACATGGGCAGTAGCTATAACTAAGTTATATTTAGCACATATTATGAAGAAGTTGTCATCTAAAAATGAGCTTCTAAGTCATTGTAGAACTCTAGATATGATAAAAATGGTGAATGTGAAGTTAAAAATCAGATTTTGGAAATAATGTTTATTATTATTATATAAGCACTCACTTTATAATTTATAAAATGTAAAGTATAAACCCACTAACTTATAAAACTTATTTATATAAATGTATAAAAGGTTAATTAAATGGGTAAAATATATAAATGGTGGTAAAAGTAATATTTATAAGTAATAAAAACTATAAACTTGATTTTTACGACTTTTTCGGCTATCGCCGTGAAATTAACGTTTTTCACCAAATAAAACTTAGACGACCAAACCCATCTAATGTAAAGTTTATAAAAAATATATACTGATGTATAAGTAACTAAGACAAGTAAAAACCGATAAAACCCGAACTATAAGAATTACGGACAATTACGAGCTAACTAAACCTATTAGACTAATAATTGGATTTAATAAGATAAATACTTGTAAAAAGAATTATTTGGGCTTAACCCAATAGGGCCCAACATGAAAAGTATATATACTGATCATATAAGTATATAATGGGTAAAAACAAGTAAAAGAACTTATAAAAGACTTAATGAACTTAAAATAGGTAAAATCGGTAAAACTAGTGAACTAGTAAGACGATACTAAAACGTAAACGCTAAAATGAGTAAATGAGGATTTATAAACCCACTTGATCATCATCATATGTACAATAATCATATATATGTATATTGTTATTTTGATAAAAGTCATTGGACCGAGTCTAAGACCGATTATTATTTATATAGGTTTCCGTGACCGAAGCACGCCCGTAGCCGATAATCCGCCTTTCATTAACAACGTGAGTTCATAGCCTCGCACTCTTTTAAATGTTTTATAAAATGATTTGTAAACCCGCGAGGGAGATAACATGCTAGATTTTTATAAAAATAGAACACAAGTAGTCCCGATTGTATGCTTAATGAGATGGACCCGAATGATGCTATGACCCTATATTCGAGACTAAAAGGATTATTAGTAGTTAGGTTATGTCACTTAAAGTCCCATTAGCATGAATTGTGAACTACCGGGATTTGGTAGACGCTTATGCATTTGATAGTACTATTTGGGGACGATCACCCCAGTTCGCGCCTTGACGGTTGATCCCTGTCGTACCACATTGATTGGTAAGCGAATTTATGTATGAGAAGATTCCATAGCGTGATTTTTGTGACGACACGCTAACTTAGATGGGCAAATTGTTTGTCGGGTTCGCGGCCCGCTGTTTTCACAGTAAGGTAACAATGTCATGCGGCTAATAATAATCCTACAACCTAATCCAAATAAAAATGTATCCTATATATGATAACGACGCTATTACGATGAATATATTACCTAACATGGTAATATAGAGACTACGGTCTCATGGACGGTTTCAGATGTATGCTTGATTTATATATTGCTTGACTAGCAATATGTGGACTTACTTCCGATATTATACTTGTGTTCTGATTTTAAATGATTGTAAATGATTGTTTTATATAACGGTTTTCATTAAACTCTATGAATTCACTCGGCATTCGCTGATATGATTTTTGCATGTTTTCTATCTCAGGTGCTTGAAGGTAATCCGGATGGAGATCGACTCTGATGGCCCACACTTAATATTAAAAATGTTCATTCGATCTGTGTTTTGTAAACTTAATGACCTGTATAATTTGGGACCTGTTGTACACTTTTAAACCTTTTTATCGAATGAATGTTTGTTAAACCTTGTACAACCATTTTTATGTGTTGTCTATGATTGGAGTTATTGTGCTATCCCGTAACACTCTGAAAGACCCTTCCGCTGTACCGATACGAAAAATGAGAGTGTTACAACATCGAACGTATAATCATAACAAACCGAGTCATCCATTGAAGATTAAACGTATAATCATAACAAACTGAGTCATCCATTGAACATCGAACGTATAATCATAACAAACCGAGTCATCCATTGAAGATCAAACGTATAATCATAACAAACCGAGTCATCCGTTGAAGATCAAACGTATAATCATAACAAACCGAGTCATACATTGAACATCAAACGTATAACCATAACAAACCGAGTCATCCATTGAAGATCAAACGTATAACCATAACAAACCGAGTCATCCATTAAAGATCAAACGTATAACCATAACAAACCTAGTCATCCATTGAAGATCAAACGTATAACCATAACAAACCGAGTCATCCATTGAAGATCAAACGTATAACCATAACAAACCGAGTCATCCATTGAAGATCAAACGTATAATCATAACAAACCGACTCATCCGTTGAAGATCAAACGTATAATCATAACAAACCGAGTCATCCATTGAACATCAAACGTATAATCATAACAAACCGAGTCATCCATTGAAGATCAAACGTATAATCATAACAAACCGAGTCATCCATTGAACATCAAACGTATAATCATAACAAACCGAGTCATCCATTGAAGATCAAACGTATAACCATAACAAACCGAGTCATCCATTGAAGATCAAACGTATAACCATAACAAACCTAGTCATCCATTGAAGATCAAACGTATAACCATAACAAACCGAGTCATCCATTGAAGATCAAACGTATAACCATAACAAACCGAATCATCCATTGAAGAACAAACGTATAATCATAACAAACCGACTCATCCGTTGAAGATCAAACGTATAATCATAACAAATCGAGTCATCCATTGAACATCAAACGTATAATCATAACAAACCGATTCATCCCTTGAAGATGAAACGTATAATCATAACAAACCGAGTCATCCATTGAACATCAAACGTATAATCATAACAAACCGAGTCATCCATTGAAGATCAAACGTATAACCACAACAAACCGAGTCATCCATTGAAGATCAAACGTATAACCATAACAAACCGAGTCATCCATTGAAGATCAAACTTATAACCATAACAAACCTAGTCATCCATTGAAGATCAAACGTATAACCATAACAAACCTAGTCATCCATTGAAGATCAAACGTATAACCATAACAAACCGAGTCATCCATTGAAGATCAAACGTATAACCATAACAAACCGAGTCATCCATTGAAGAACAAATGTATAAGCATAACAAACCGACTCATCCGTTGAAGATCAAACGTATAATCATAACAAACCGAGTCATCCATTGAACATCAAACGTATAATCATAACAAACCGAGTCATCCATTGAAGATCAAACGTATAATCATAACAAACCGAGTCATCCATTGAACATCAAACGTATAATCATAACAAACCGAGTCATCCATTGAAGATCAAACGTATAATCATAACAAACCGAGTCATCCATTGAAGATCAAACGTATAACCATAACAAACCGAGTCATCCATTGAAGATCAAACGTATAACCATAACAAAACGAGTCATCCATTGAAGATCAAACGTATAACCATAACAAACTGAGTCATCCATTTAAGATCAAACGTATAACCATAACAAACCGAGTCAACCATTGAAGATCAAACGTATAACCATAACAAACCGAGTCATCCATTGAAGATCAAACGTATAACCATAACAAACCGAGTCATCCCTTGAAGATCAAACGTATAACCATAACAAACCGAGTCATCCATTGAACATCAAACGTATAATCATAACAAACCGAGTCATCCATTGAAGATCAAACGTATAACCATAACAAACCGAGTCATCCATTGAAGATCAAATGTATAACCATAACAAACCGAGTCATCCATTAAAGATCAAACGTATAACCATAACAAACCGAGTCATCCATTGAAGATTAAACGTATAACCATAACAAACCGAGTCATCCATTGAAGATCAAACGTATAACCATAACAAACCGAGTCATCCATTAAAGATCAAACGTATAACCATAACAAACCTAGTCATCCATTGAAGATCAAACATATAATCATAACAAACCGAGTCATCCATTGAACATCGAACGTATAATCATAACAAACCGAGTCATCCATTGAAGATCAAACGTATAATCATAACAAACCGAGTCATCCGTTGAAGATCAAACGTATAATCATAACAAACTGAGTCATACATTGAACATCAAACGTATAACCATAACAAACCGAGTCATCCATTGAAGATCAAACGTATAACCATAACAAACCGAGTCATCCATTGAAGATCAAACGTATAACCATAACAAACCGAGTCATCCATTAAAGATCAAACGTATAACCATAAAAAACCGAGTCATCCATTGAAGATCAAGCGTATAATCATAACAAACCGAGTCATCCAATGAAGATCAAACGTATAACTATAACAAACCGAGTCATCCTTTGAAGATCAAACGTATAACCATAACAAACCGAGTCATCCATTGAAGATCAAATGTATAACCATAACAAACTGAGTCATCCATTGAAGATCAAACGTATAATTATAACAAACCGAGTCATCCATTGAAGATCAAACGTATAACCATAACAAACCGAGTCATCCATTGAACATCGAACGTATAATCATAACAAACCGAGTCATCCATTGAAGATCAAACGTATAATCATAACAAACCAAGTCATCCATTGAACATCGAACGTATAATCATAACAAACCTAGTCATCCATTGAAGATCAAACGTATATTCATAACAAACCGACTCATCCGTTGAAGATCAAACGTATAATCATAACAAACCGAGTCATACATTAAACATCAAACGTATAACCATAACAAACCGAGTCATCCATTGAAGATCAAACGTATAACCATAACAAACCGAGTCATCCATTGAAGATCAAACGTATAACCATAACAAACCTAGTCATCCATTGAAGATCAACCGTATAACCATAACAAACCGAGTCATCCATTGAAGATCAAACGTATAACCATAACAAACCGAGTCATCCATTGAAGATCAAACGTATAATCATAACAAACCGACTCATCCGTTGAAGATCAAACGTATAATCATAACAAACCGAGTCATCCATTGAACATCAAACGTATATGTCACACCCCCAATTTATCAGAGTAAGATAACGCAATGGGGTGCGACGGTCATGACTATCACAAGATGTAGGTACAAAGAACGACTATTTAAAAGTCGTTTTCATTTAATAAAAATATAAACTTGTTCGGAAGCGTATTACACAAGATCAAATAAAGCATAGTTTTCAAAGACTTCAACATTGTTTTGGACATCCAAAATACAAGTCACGACCATTTTTGTAGTAATTCTTAATTTTTGGATCAATATTTATAACACGACTTTTATTTATCATGTTTGTTTTTATAAAAATAAAAAAAAATAATAAAAAAAAATAATAAAAAAAAATAAAAAATAAAAATAAAAATAAAAAAATAATAATATATTAAAATTTCAATTAACCGACAAGGTTACAGATTTAAGTATCGAATACATGTTATTTATTATATATCGGCAGAGTCTGTGCCCGTTATCGACCAAAAATATTCTCATCATGAAATAAAAATATTTTTCTTGTCATTATTTAATTTTTCATTTTTTTATGCTAAACTTTTAACTGTCATTCTTTATATGACACATTAACGTTTATTAAATATAAGCCCTCAATTTCTATATCAAAATATCAACGTCCTCCAAATGCCAAAGTTTTTATTTTATGTTGAGCATTTATTTTTCGTGTTCTAGTTGTAACTTTTTATTCACGTAATTTTTAATATATCAGATATCGAAAATACCCGCTTTAATAAATTATGAACAAGTTAATAATAATAAAACCCTCATGATACATATCATTTCTATTTACCTATCGTACACAT
This sequence comes from Glebionis coronaria, assembly GCA_025667525.1. Classification (NCBI taxonomy): domain Eukaryota; kingdom Viridiplantae; phylum Streptophyta; class Magnoliopsida; order Asterales; family Asteraceae; genus Glebionis; species Glebionis coronaria. The sequence goes on from CM046878.1 coordinate 245,436,944, forward strand.
AACTATCTTTAAAATGATACACCTTTTGCTTGTTCTCCCAACACATTTGCTATTTTATAGTATTGTCATGCTAAATAAAACTAAAAATTCTTAGCTGGCGACATTTTTTTGAAACGAGTAATCTGTGCTTTAGACGTGTAAGATTTTAAGCTAGGAACAAATATATAATTCCATCAACTTGATAACACGTGTATAACAACCTACGTACTTATCGTTCTTTTCATCAATACAATGATATTGTCTATATGCTTACAACTTTCGTTTCTAAATATACCATACTGACCCGATTCATATTAGTTAACCTATCTTCATTCTCACCAAGCGTTCTTTCATTCCTTACACTTCATGATATCTATTTTAAGCGGTCTTAACTTCTAAACCACTTGTGTTCGAATATGTAGAGATTTTCTCCTATTCAATATCTCTACCAAAAATATGCAAAGAGTTAGATAACTAGTAGAAGGTTTAGTAAGTTCTTAATTTTAATGGCAGAAATAAGCATCAGTACATACAGATGTTCCAAGAAGATTATAGTTTATGACTCGGCAAGAGTTTGGGCGCCGTTATGTACACCCGAGTTTCGAGTTCGTTAGCCGCGGGTCGGAGCTCGTGTTTTGGTTCGAGTCTCGCATATTTAACCTTGTTAGTATCCAGGCTCGTTTCGGTTTTCACACTCGTGCATCACGACTATGTTGTATTTACATGGAACTGAGGTATGACTCGGTATCGATTCGATATTACAATTTATTGTTAGTTGTACTAATCCAATGAGATAGTTAAAATGAAACAATGGGGTTCAACTTTCAAATGAACAAAGAAGAAGTAATTCTTCACGTTAATGCAATAGTTACAATGAAGAATGAAGAAAGAATGTTTTACGTCATTTCCATACATCACAAATGCATATTTACATAGTTGGTCCTTGATTTATAAACCTATATACAAATAACTAGTATAGACTTTCATAGCAACACTTTTGATCCTTGGTCATTTAATAATCTTAAAACCAATCATAAAATTATAATTTAGTTATTTTAATTATAAAGTAAATGTAATTGTAAAAGTCATTAGATTTTTGTAGTTCCGTTTATATCGCTAAGACGTTTATATCGCTAAGACGCGCCATTTCATTTTAGGTCGTCGTTAGAAGCTCGCAGCCTCACGTCTTATCCTATTTTATCATTCCACTCCAGCCACTATTATCTTGGTCGTTATCATCGTTTGATATCGTTATCGCTAAGGTGAGTTCATAGCCTCGCTTTTACTTATTTAATTGTTTTATTAAACCCGCGAGGGGGATACATGCTACTTTTTACGAATGGACGCAAGTACTTGAATTGTATGCTTATTTTGTCCCATTTAGTCATGAACTGTTAATTACTTGAACCGACTGTACTGGTTGAGTAAACGCGAATGCTGTGAATAGATCTATTGGGATTGACCTCTCCGTCCGGGTTTAACGGAAAACCGACTGGACGCACTGTATTTGAAACTTGAACGGAATAACGGATGTTAATGTTCGGTTTCATGAGCTAAATGTGATAACTGATGCTATCTGACTTTGGAAACTGAATACTTGAAATCTTGTGGTCCACTGCTTTTACTTGCAAACCTATGAATTCACTCAACCGTTGTGTTGACTTTTTAGCATGTATTTCTCAGGTACTCAGATTTAAAAGCAGCTGGAGCATGGAGTCACACTGGATATTTTAAAGGCAATAAAATACTGATTTCCATTTAATAAACTTTTTGAAACTGTTTATTATTAAATTATTGTTGGGACCTCTTTGTAAACTCTGATGTTTTATTAATCAAATGTATTAAACTTTTCAAACGCCTCTTTTTGAGTCGTTTTCTGTAACGTGTGTGTTGTGCTATGAAGTAATACTCCCAAAGACCCTTCCGCTGCTATCCGAAATTTGAGAGTGTTACAGATTGGTATCAGAGCACTTGTTATAGAGAACTAGGTCGCTTTTAAAAGCTAGACTATAACAGCTCTTTTGATAAAACGATTTTGTTGCCTTGAACATCATCTGTGCGCTCGTGCTGCCCGAAAGCTTATAAAATGTGTATATTGTTATATATATTTGTTTCTTGTTAGTATATATATACGAAGGGATTATTTAGATAAATATTGAGCTCTATTACGACATTGCGATGAAGCAATGGTCTTGGTAAAGTTTTTGATAACTTCTATGATAACTATTTTATATAAGCGTGAACTCACCCGCCAACTACCGATTCCGCTAGTTATTTACCTTCTGCTTCCGAGTTTAAATACTTGTCTTATGCTTTGGAATCATTTACGTTATTTTGCATACCACCGTTGTAAAGTCTTCAAGTTGATTGGAGTACGAATTTGACTTGTCACCTTGCGATGTGCCAATTTTGTGCACTTACTTCTTTTGAAACACGATTTATTTGTGTTCTATGATTTTCTATCATTTCAGATGATTTTGAAAAATCATGCCATCAAGGAGATAATCTCTTTTATGAAATATCTGATTCAGCCTTGATCTCGTACTTTGTCCAATATGCTTAGATAGGCTAATTTATAATTATCTTGTTGAAACGAATTCGTCACTTGTTTGAACAAGGAAATTATAATTTTCTGAACCATTAGTTTCTAAATCTTAATTAGATGGACCTGACGAACCCATGTAATTAATGATTTGTAAATGAGTGGGCTTAAGCATGTGGCATTCACACATTGTTTCTTTTCGACTCATCGTTCGATTGAACGGTTCATCCGTTGTCTATCGCTATTCTAATTTGTATATTTATTATCTTGTACGGATGATACATTTGTATGGATTATTCCAAGCGTGTTGTGAACTTAAAAGTACGCTCACCTTTTCTCGTACGTATCCTGAACATGTAAAACAACTGAACTCTGGGACAGAGTTCTTTTAAGGTGGATAGACTGTAGTAATTCTTAATTTTTGGATCAATATTTATAACACGACTTTTATTTATCATGTTTGTTTTTATAAAAATAAAAAAAAATAATAAAAAAAAATAATAAAAAAAAATAAAAAATAAAAATAAAAATAAAAAATAATAATATATTAAAATTTCAATTAACCGACAAGGTTACAGATTTAAGTATCGAATACATGTTATTTATTATATATCGGCAGAGTCTATGCCCGTTATCGACCAAAAATATTCTCATCATGAAATAAAAATATTTTTCTTGTCATTATTTAATTTTTCATTTTTTTATGCTAAACTTTTAACTGTCATTCTTTATATGACACATTAACGTTTATTAAATATAAGCCCTCAATTTCTATATCAAAATATCAACGTCCTCCAAATGCCAAAGTTTTTATTTTATGTTGAGCATTTATTTTTCGTGTTCTAGTTGTAACTTTTTATTCACGTAATTTTTAATATATCAGATATCGAAAATACCCGCTTTAATAAATTATGAACAAGTTAATAATAATAAAACCCTCATGATACATATCATTTCTATTTACCTATCGTACACATAACTATCTTTAAAATGATACACCTTTTGCTTGTTCTCCCAACACATTTGCTATTTTATAGTATTGTCATGCTAAATAAAACTAAAAATTCTTAGCTGGCGACATTTTTTTGAAACGAGTAATCTGTGCTTTAGACGTGTAAGATTTTAAGCTAGGAACAAATATATAATTCCATCAACTTGATAACACGTGTATAACAACCTACGTACTTATCGTTCTTTTCATCAATACAATGATATTGTCTATATGCTTACAACTTTCGTTTCTAAATATACCATACTGACCCGATTCATATTAGTTAACCTATCTTCATTCTCACCAAGCGTTCTTTCATTCCTTACACTTCATGATATCTATTTTAAGCGGTCTTAACTTCTAAACCACTTGTGTTCGAATATGTAGAGATTTTCTCCTATTCAATATCTCTACCAAAAATATGCAAAGAGTTAGATAACTAGTAGAAGGTTTAGTAAGTTCTTAATTTTAATGGCAGAAATAAGCATCAGTACATACAGATGTTCCAAGAAGATTATAGTTTATGACTCGGCAAGAGTTTGGGCGCCGTTATGTACACCCGAGTTTCGGGTTCGTTAGCCGCGGGTCGGAGCTCGTGTTTTGGTTCGAGTCTCGCATATTTAACCTTGTTAGTATCCAGGCTCGTTTCGGTTTTCACACTCGTGCATCACGACTATGTTGTATTTACATGGAACTGAGGTATGACTCGGTATCGATTCGATATTACAATTTATTGTTAGTTGTACTAATCCAATGAGATAGTTAAAATGAAACAATGGGGTTCAACTTTCAAATGAACAAAGAAGAAGTAATTCTTCACGTTAATGCAATAGTTACAATGAAGAATGAAGAAAGAATGTTTTACGTCATTTCCATACATCACAAATGCATATTTACATAGTTGGTCCTTGATTTATAAACCTATATACAAATAACTAGTATAGACTTTCATAGCAACACTTTTGATCCTTGGTCATTTAATAATCTTAAAACCAATCATAAAATTATAATTTAGTTATTTTAATTATAAAGTAAATGTAATTGTAAAAGTCATTAGATTTTTGTAGTTCCGTTTATATCGCTAAGACGTTTATATCGCTAAGACGCGCCATTTCATTTTAGGTCGTCGTTAGAAGCTCGCGGCCTCACGTCTTATCCTATTTTATCATTCCACTCCAGCCACTATTATCTTGGTCGTTATCATCGTTTGATATCGTTATCGCTAAGGTGAGTTCATAGCCTCGCTTTTACTTATTTAATTGTTTTATTAAACCCGCGAGGGGGATACATGCTACTTTTTACGAATGGACGCAAGTACTTGAATTGTATGCTTATTTTGTCCCATTTAGTCATGAACTGTTAATTACTTGAACCGACTGTACTGGTTGAGTAAACGCGAATGCTGTGAATAGATCTATTGGGATTGACCTCTCCGTCCGGGTTTAACGGAAAACCGACTGGACGCACTGTATTTGAAACTTGAACGGAATAACGGATGTTAATGTTCGGTTTCATGAGCTAAATGTGATAACTGATGCTATCTGACTTTGGAAACTGAATACTTGAAATCTTGTGGTCCACTGCTTTTACTTGCAAACCTATGAATTCACTCAACCGTTGTGTTGACTTTTTAGCATGTATTTCTCAGGTACTCAGATTTAAAAGCAGCTGGAGCATGGAGTCACACTGGATATTTTAAAGGCAATAAAATACTGATTTCCATTTAATAAACTTTTTGAAACTGTTTATTATTAAATTATTGTTAGGACCTCTTTGTAAACTCTGATGTTTTATTAATCAAATGTATTAAACTTTTCAAACGCCTCTTTTTGAGTCGTTTTCTGTAACGTGTGTGTTGTGCTATGAAGTAATACTCCCAAAGACCCTTCCGCTGCTATCCGAAATTTGAGAGTGTTACAATTTTATTTAAATCTCCCAAGCATAACCACGTCACTCCTCCGTCTTGATACCTGAGAAAAACATTGCTAAAACGTCAACACAAAGGTCGGTGAGTTCATAGGTTTAAGATTAAATAGTGTGATGAACCATAAGATTTTCAAGGCAACCGACATATAATCTTATAACAAATACAAGATCATAATCAAAAGTATACGTTTTCATAACCTACGCCTAAGCTCATGACACCGAAGCGTTAACCTAAACCAACAAGATATAAAAGAGCCCAAGAAAATGCCCATCCTTTAGCATTTGTAACAACTCAAATGTAAGTGTATCTAACTTTGGCCACACAACCAAATTAGATAGGGAGGTTAGTCCCAATAGATCTATCCATAACATTCGTGCTTACACAAAGTAATTAACGGTTCATGATAGTGGGCTAAAAGCAACATAGGATGGCGGGACTTAGACATCATGTAGGCAAACGTATGAGTTTTTAAGGCACTTATGTTCATCCGTTAAAACAAGCAATGTTCTCACCCCAAAATAGTTAAACAATTTAAAAGTGGGGGCTATGAAACTCACCTTGATGAAGAAGTAAATACGATCAAGAAAGATAGCTTGGTAAATCAAAGCACGCAAACCAATGCGCAAACAATCTACTCGCAACCTAAGTAAAATATTCGTACTTAGGCTATATACAAATAATAATGACGTACAAGCACTTGGTTGATGATTTATACTTGCTCTAGTTTAAATAAAATGTTTTCATACATTTTTCTCGTTTAATAAAATTAGTCACGGGGTCAAGTTCGGGTCTCGATAATTTATTGAATAATAGTCCGAAAAATAAACGGACTCTCATTATAAAAACTAGGCCGTGAGGTCGTCAATTTTGATAAATATCATATTTTTAGGAAGTCTTTACGTCTAGTAATTAATTACGTGTAGTAGGGCACTCACACATAAAATATAAGAAGTATCGTTTAACATTACACCGGTGGGAATCGGCCAACTTTGGGATTTTATTGTGAACTCGTTTCTCGACCTTATGACAAACCGAAACTTGTTCTAGAAACTAGACCGTGTCAAGTTTTACAAGATATTTTTAGATCCTTGGGCGAAAATCATTTGATGGGTTAAAAATAGGCGCGAAGTGGTGAATTCGGCCACACTTTACTTCCACTACTATAATCTACCTTAGTTCTACAATTTGGAAAAGAAAGATGGCACTGTTTTGGGTTTCATGTACACGCACCCTAAAAGCTTTCATTTTATCCCCACTAGACATATACATCTATATGCACATATAGCAATTATACTTAACAAGTCCAAAAAGACGCAAGTGGCTGTTGCCACAAATGGCTCACTGCTTAGCGTAGGTTGTCAGCGAAAAGAGAAGGGGGGATGGTCCCCATGATTGACTATTTATACACACCTTACATACATACATGGGACACATACATTGCATATATTTCGTGTAGAGAATCAAACAAAAGGAGAAGAGGACCCCTGTGCTTGCTCTCTGCTATTCGCAGGTTATCCCAAAAGAGGGGATGGTCTCCTATGACTTTACTTGCTTTATATATCCACCCATGAGCATACAATGAAAACTAAACAATTTGGAACATGCTCTTACTGTTAACATGCACGAGTACACCCTCTTCACAATACAACTTTCACGCAAGGGAGGGGGGCTATTTTATTTGCTATATTTTGGTATCCACCCTAAATTTGGTCCCTTGTCTCAACTCATTCACGTCTCACACACATATATATGTACAACCTATATTTACTTGTTTTCTTTTGAGTTTCTGGTTTGTCTGAGTACACTCACGACACACACATACATAACAGTTAATTACTATATCAATCAGGTTACTTCATGCATACTAAGCCATGTAGGCTACACACATGCTCGAACACACTCACATACTCAGCATCAAAACATACACATCATACTTATCATTCTACAAGTGGGTATCTCTTTAATCAAATTGCATACATACACATACGCATATAGTGACCTTATAAAAGCAGGGTATTTGTTTTGACAAGGATGCATTTGCCTAGACTTATGCCTATTATAAAACATGCAGGAACAATTTGGAGAAGGGAGATGATATGCTGCTCTATTTGCTTCTTCCTTGTTTCTACAACAAAAACACACCAACATGGTTCACGTTGGTTTGTGGAGGAAAAGTTGTTTTAAGGTTTTGACATGCATGCACATACAATCACGTCGCCACCTTACCACTTCCAACCTGGAAATGTTTCTCGTACAGTTTCACATATTAACTCAAGTTTGCATAGTTGGGGATTCACACTCACTGATCATGTTTATCATGCATACGAACACATTTATTCAAAGCAGTATACGCAAAAACTCATACTTAAGTTCATCGTTGGTTTATCATAAATTCATGCTCATATCCTAACATAAAATCACACAATCTCATACACAATGTCACAACATCAGGGTTCATGTTCACCTTATTTGTACCAAGAATACCACAACTAGGATCCTTGGTCCTTACATGTTTTCGTCCACTTAATTAGTCTTGTAGTGGTTTGCCTAGCTATTCAAATTGTTTTAGGTCCTCACATAGGTTTTAGTCGTGGTCTTGTGGTATCAAGTTTAGTTTTTAATATTGGTATATTACTTACACACATACGAACCACACCTAATGTCTTTGAATGAGATACATTATGATTGCCCACAATACACACAGTAGCATAATTACACTCACATTCATTTGCAAAGGTGATACTTAAAGCTTACATGTATGCATGCCTTCAAGGTCCTTACTAAAAACTTTGTTTCATAGATACACACACAAGTGTATTAACCCAAAAGCATACCCCCAACCCGTGACTCGTATATTGTAGTTTAGAGTAGTTTAAAACGATTTAGCAAGTGTTTAATATCAACCAAAGTAAGTGCTCATATAAAGTTATAGAAGGTGCTTACAATGGTCCTAAGAACAATTTGATGAAGATGGAAGGCTAAGAGTTAAGGAACAACGTCAACAACTTGAGTCTTTCAGTCTGAACTTTGCTTATAGCTTCATCTCCAGGGAGGAATATTTGCTATGTTTTGTGTGTGTGAGTTTTACAAAAGACTAAGCTGTATTTATAGTCAAAGTGGTGGGATATTAGGGTTAAGTAACTAAGTTATGATCTAGTTAGGGTTAGTAGAGAGTTTAGTTAGGTGGTGACTAATGTTTACAAGAGAAAACTGCATGGGAAACCGAGATTTGCAGGTGGGAAGTGGGAGGTGTTGGGGTTTCGGGGTGGCAGCAAAGAAATGGGTTTCGAGGGTACTTTTCCCTTGACCAAAGTTGGTGCGTTGGACAGTGAGGGCAAGGAGGTGGCAGGAAGGACTACTCCCATTAAATGGGGGGTGTTGTACAATTGAGATTTGAATTATGAATTTACACAGGGAAGAAACGTGTGGGGGTTTACAAGGGGGGGTCCGGTATTTTTGCAAGTAAAATAGGAAAGTAAACTTTTAGTTTTCTTATTACTTGATTTTGTATACTTTGTTTAATTGTGTACATTTGTAAAATTGTAAGTAGTGGGAAATTTTGTAGGACTAGTGGTAATAAAAGGAATTTTTGCTAAATGTACAATTCCTCAAGTGTGTCGTAAAATAAACGTAACAAAACGATTATTCGTTTTGTGTCGCGATTCTTAAATATTTTTATGATAAAGGAATTAAATGTCATTTTCTTAACTAAAGATCCTAGCAAGGATCGACATAATTAATAGACGTTCAATAAAAGTTATGATTGTCATCAATAAAAATTCAAATTCGTACAAAAATTCGTGTAACCAATCGGGACATCAATAGACACGCAAGTCTAACCCGAATTAACGCGTTTCACGTAAATTAAATAGGTCCTAATTTCACGGTTGTGACATCCGACAACCCTTAAGTTTGAGCTTCGACCCGAAGCTCATATCTCGACGAAACATATCTAATTAAATAGATGAGGATACTTAAGCTTAAATTGATCTTCACGTTCCCAAGTAAACTCGGGTCCTCGTTGTGCATTCCAACGCACTTTCACAATCGGTATACGGCTTTGTCTAAGTCGTTTAATTTCACGGTCTACAATCTCAACAGGTTCTTCAACAAATATGAGCTTTTCGTCAAGTTGAGTTTCTTCTAATGGTATAACAAGCGTCTCGTCGGATAGACATTTCTTCAAATTGCAAATGTGGAACACATTATGCACGCGACTAAGTTCTTGGGGTAAATCCAAACGGTAAGCGACTTCACCAATTCGTTGCGTGATCTTGAAAGGTCCAATATATCGTGGGTTTAGCTTCCCTCGTTTTCCAAAACGAATGACACCTTTCCATGGTGCGACTTTTAGCATGACGAGGTCTCCAACTTGAAATTCCAATGGCTTACGTCTTTTGTCGGCGTAACACTTTGACGATCACGGGCCGCTTGCATACGGCTCTTGATTTGAACAATTTTCTCCGTCGTTTCATGAATTATTTCCGGGCCGGTAAGTTGTGCGTCACCAACTTCCGCCCAACAAACGGGTGAACGACACTTTCGACCATAAAGTGCTTCAAACGGTGCCGCTTTAATACTTGTATGGTAACCATTGTTGTACGAAAATTCCACGAGCGGTAAATGACGATCCCATCCGTTTCCAAAATCGATCACACATGCTCGGAGCATGTCTTCTAAAGTTTGGATGGTTCTTTCGCTTTGGCCATCCGTTTGAGGATGGTAAGCCGTGCTCATATCTAGTTGTGTTCCTAGGGCTTCTTGAAGTGATTGCCAAAATCTTGAGCAATATCGACCGTCTCGATCCGAAATTATGGATATCGGCACTCCATGCTTAGCAACGATTTCTTTCACATATATTCGTGCTAAATGATCCATTTGGTCTTTCTCTTTCATAGGAAGAAAATGTGCGGACTTCGTAAGACGATCCACAATGACCCAAATCGTGTCATATCCGGCGGATGTCTTGGGTAATTTAGTGATAAAGTCCATAGAAATTCTTTCCCATTTCCACTCCGGGATTCTAGGTTGGACTAGTAATCCGGATGGCTTTTGATGCTCGACCTTAACTTTCGCGCAAGTTAAGCATTTTCCCACATAAGTAGCTATATCGGCTTTCATGTTCGGCCACCAATAGAACATCTTCATGTCATTGTACATTTTATCCGATCCGGGGTGAACCGAATATTTAGATTTATGTGACTCATGCATAATTATGTTTCTCATGTTTCCATATCGTGGTAGCCAACTTCTACCTTCAAGACATAACGTTCCATCGGTACGTGCAACGAGTTTCTTCGTGATCATACCTCCGGCATCCTCCTTATGAATGTTATCCGCCTTAATGGCTTCACGTTGAGCTTCTAAGATCTTTTTGGGTATGTTCAAGCCAATAGTCATCACTAAAGCTCGAACTCTAAGAGGTTTATCACGAGGTTTCCTACTTAAAGCGTCGGCTACAACATTGCCTTTTCCTGGTGTATAACGAATTTCATAATCGTAATCACCAAGCAATTCCAACCATCGTCTTTGTCTCATGTTAAGCTCTTTTTGATTCAAGATGTGTTTTAAACTTTTGTGGTCGGTGAACACAACACATTTGGTACCGTAAAGGTAATGTCTCCAAATCTTGAGAGCAAAAACGACCGCGCCTAATTCCAAATCGTGAGTGGTATAGTTTTCTTCGCTTGGCTTCAATTGTCGAGAGGCATAAGCGATAACTTTCTTTCTTTGCATAAGAACCACGCCTAAGCCTTTAATTGACGCGTCACAATAGACTTCAAAGTCTTCACTACCCTCGGGTAGTGCGAGAATAGGTGCATCACAAAGCTTTTGTTTGAGGGTTTGGAAAGACAATTCTTGTTCGTCTCCCCATTCAAACCTTTTGTTCTTTTGAGTCAAAGTTGTCATAGATTTTGCGATCTTCGAAAATCCTTCGATAAATCTTCTATAATATCCGTCGAGTCCAAGGAATTGTCGAATCTCCGTGGGAGTAGTAGGAGTCGCCCAATCCTTGACTGCTTCAATTTTGGCGGGATCAACGTGAATTCCACTACTATCAATCACGTGACCAAGAAATTGAACCATGTGAATCCAAAATTCACACTTTGAGAACTTAGCATACAAATGCTCTTGTCTCAATAATTCCAATATCTTTTTCAAGTGTTCCTCGTGTTCTTCCTTATTACGAGAGTAAATAAGGATATCGTCGATGAACACGATAACAAACTTGTCCAAGTAAGGTTTACACACACGGTTCATGAGGTCCATGAAAACGGCGGGTGCATTAGTCAAACCGAAAGGCATGACTTGGAATTCAAAATGACCGTATCGGGTTCGGAACGCCGTCTTGGAAATATCTTCTTCTCGAACTCTAAGTTGATGGTAACCCGATCTTAAGTCAATTTTTGAATATATGCTCGAACCTTGAAGTTGATCAAACAAATCGTCGATCCTTGGGAGAGGATAACGATTTTTGATGGTAAGCTTGTTCAATTCGCAATAATCGATGCACATTCGAAAAGTTCCGTCTTTCTTCTTTACAAATAGAACCGGAGCTCCCCAAGGTGAGGAACTCGGCCTAATAAATCCTTTGTCGGTAAGCTCCTTCAATTGGTCGGCTAATTCCTTCATCTCGGCGGGTGCTAAACGATAAGGTGCTCTTGCGACGGGTGCGGCTCCGGGTGTTAACTCGATATGGAATTCTACTTGACGGAGTGGTGGCAATCCGGGTAAATCTTCGGGGAAAACATCGGGAAAGTCTTTAACAATCAGAACATCTTCAATCTTCTTCTCTTTCGGCTCGACTTCTTTCTTGTTAGTAACTTGAATGAGAAAAATCGGACGACCTTCCTCGATGTACTTTTTGGTTTTAGTACATGAGATGACATCTAATTGAGTTTGGCTTTTCGCGCCATTTCTTTCTCCAAAGATAGTTAGAATTTGCCTTCCATATGGAACGCGAACTTGTTTTTCGTGACAAAGCAACTCCGCATGGTATTTAGACAACCAATCCATACCAACAATAACGTCGAATCTTCCAAGTTCAATTGGTAAGAGGTCGATAAGAAACGGGATATTTTGCAAATTCAAAATGCAATCCTTAAGGACGGTATTAGTGGAGATGGACTTGCCATCGGCTAACTCCACATCATATCTTACTTCTAAGGCTACGGGATTCACATTAAGTAGTTCGCTAAAGGTAGTAGATACAAAGCTCCTATCCGCACCGGAATCAAATAATACAGAAGCATAAAGATTATTAAGGAGGAACGTACCGGTGACGACGTTGTTGTCTTGGATAGCCGCCTCGGCTCCCAAAGCATATACGCGACCAATCGCTCCCGCTTGATTCCCATTTCCCCTTGTTCCACTACTCGAAGCTCCTTGGTTTTGTTTCGGATTCTTACGAGCTTGGTTGTTGTTGTTGCCACGGATTTGATTTCCGCGACCCACGGTGATAGCCTTAGGACACTTATTTTTAAAGTGGCCCTTTTCTCCACAACCATAACAAGTAACATCCGCTTATCGCTCATTTGGAGCCGTTGGGGCTCTTTGGTTCAACGGTCTTGGGGCACTACGGCAATCCTTGGCAAAATGGCCGGCTTTACCACAATTGTGGCAAGTTTTACCACAAGCTCCTGGATGATGTTTACCACACTTTGCACAATACGGTTGCTTTCCTTGGTAATTTGAGCCACCATTGAGATTGAAAGCCTTGGCCACATTATTTTGGCGCTTGTTGGGGTAGTTGCCATGATTAGGGCCATGGTTTCCTTCCCACTTTCTCTTGTGATCACTTGAGTCCAAGATAATAGCTTCCATTAAGCCATTCGCCATTTCAATGGCTTCATTGAGATCGGTTGGCTTCGAAGAGATGACATCACCACGGATTGACGAAGGCAATCCCACCATATATCTTTCCACGGCACGAGTCTCCGTGGGAAGCATCTCAGGACACATCAACCTAAGCTCTTGGAACCTTTGAGTATATGGCATCAAGTTCGTACCATTCACACGAAGGTTCCACAATTCCGTTTCCAACCTTTGCATCTCATTCCTTGGACAATAATTTTTGTAGAGCATGTTCTTGAAATGCGCCCAAGGTGTTGCATTAGCGGCTTCCAAGCTAACGGCACGAACATGGATATTCCACCATGTTAGCGCGCCATCAATCAAAGTACTAGATCCGTACTTCACTTTGTCGCCTTCCGCTACATTGCTCACACTAAATTGAGCTTCCAATCGTTCGATCCACCTAGCAAGACCTACGGCCCCTTCGGTTCCATTGAAAGAACCGGTGAAGCAAGACTTAAACTCCTTGTACGTGCATGTACGAGTAGTTGTTGCCGTGGTGTTAGTGGTATTGTTCCCTTCTTGAGTACTTTCAGCGGCGGCGAGAGCGGCGGCCACACCGTCCGCTATCATTTGATTAAGAACGGCCGGGTCGATAGCAATTGGAGCGGCGGGGTTTGCGTTTGCGTTTGCGTTTCCATTTTCTCTTGTTCTACGTCTAACGGGTGCCATTGATCTAAATTAATAAAGATTACATTGAGCGTTATAAATAACAATTCATAAGATCACGTTTTCGCATGGCATATATATAGTTCATGATATCACAACAAATATCATAAGTTTCACAAGTGATAAACATAACCCAAACATTCGATTCATCGTCGTGAATTAAGTTTTACAAAAAGAGAGCATAGTGTTTTGGGAATTGTTTTCAAAAGATTACACAAAAGAAAGGAAATAGAAACACAACAAGACAACTAGTCGGAATGGCCCTCGATGCGCTCAATCCTAGCGGTCACCATAGTCAATCCTCTATTGAGGAGGTCGCGCAATCCATTGACTTGGAAGCGTAAGTCATCAATCCTCCTTGATAGGACGGTAACACGATTTGGTTCAGGGGGATTGGCAACCCCCAAATAGGTGAGAATATCACTACTACACTCCTCAAGCCTACACATCAAGTCATTAGGGAGCATGCTCATGTTGCGGAGGATGTAGGCCATCTCCTCTCGTAGTGACTCAAGTCTAGCAAAGGGATGACGAGGGTGCCTACGGACTCCTGCGGCCGTAGAACTCTCGGGTATATCCGCTCCAGGGGGTGGAGGAATGGGTGTCATCCTCGGCCAAATCGAAGCATCCTCCATTGGGGGGGTAGGTCCTAAGGAGAGATAGGTGGAGCAAACCGGTGCCGTATCCTTGTCTCTAGAAGCAAGATTTTTCCCCACATAGGTGTGCTTCACGGACATTCGAGCTGTGCGTCTCATAGGAGGCCCCTTTGGTGCAAGAGATGATGAGCAAGGGGAAGCAGTCTTCTTAGCCTTTCCTCGTCTTTGATAGCAGATGATCGGCTTTGGGAGTGGGAGTGGGAGTGGCTCTCTTACGGGTGAATTTTTCGGCGATTCTCCAATCCTCATTGGTCTTAGTCCGTTGGGCGATTCCACCATGTAAATCGTCTCGTCACTAGTTGTCGCCATAGCACTGCCAAAACAAGGCATGTATTAGTACTAGATCGAAAATAATAGCTTTTAAATTCGTAAATACTTGTAAAAATAAATATATCCCAAAACTCTCATATAAAATTTTCAAATAATCATGTCGTGTCTCAATATTACTTTTCCATTGCAATAAGTTATTAGCACTCCCATTTTGGATGTTACGTACATACATCGTATTAATTGTCGTTCTAGCGCATATCTCTAAAGGATATCAAAATTTTTGTATATCGACGTGCAAAAATTTAATAGATCACAAATAATTCGTATCAAATAGCATATCAAATAAATTAAACTAACTTGCAACTTACTTGTATCGAAGACGCGGAGTGAAGTGGTTCTTGGAGATTTTTGAGTTAGTTATAGTCTAGAATTATTTTTCCAAAATCAAATTTTTGACTCAAGTTTATAAAAATCATTTTGTAAAAAGATAACCTAGTTCTCTATAACTACATCTCTGATACCAATCTGTCACACCCCCAATTTATCAGAGTAAGATAACGCAATGGGGTGCGACGGTCATGACTATCACAAGATGTAGGTACAAAGAACGACTATTTAAAAGTCGTTTTCATTTAATTAAAACATAAACTTGTTCGGAAGCGTATTACACAAGATCAAATAAAGCATAGTTTTCAAAGACTTCAACATTGTTTTGGACATCTAAAATACAAGTCACGACCATTTTATTTAAATCTCCCAAGCATAACCACGTCACTCCTCCGTCTTGATACCTGAGAAAAACATTGCTAAAACGTCAACACAAAGGTCGGTGAGTTCATAGGTTTAAGATTAAATAGTGTGATGAACCATAAGATTTTCAAGGCAACCGGCATATAATCTTATAACAAATACAAGATCATAATCAAAAGTATACGTTTTCATAACCTACGCCTAAGCTCATGACACCGAAGCGTTAACCTAAACCAACAAGATATAAAAGAGCCCAAGCAAATGCCCATCCTTTAGCATTTGTAACAACTCAAATGTAAGTGTATCTAACTTTGGCCACACAACCAAATTAGATAGGGAGGTTAGTCCCAATAGATCTATCCATAACATTCGCGCTTACACAAGGTAATTAACGGTTCATGATAGTGGGCTAAAAGCAACATAGGATGGCGGGACTTAGACATCATGTAGGCAAACGTATGAGTTTTTAAGGCACTTATGTTCATCCGTTAAAACAAGCAATGTTCTCACCCCAAAATAGTTAAACAATTTAAAAGTGGGGGCTATGAAACTCACCTTGATGAAGAATTAAATACGATCAAGAAAGATAGCTTGGTAAATCAAAGCACGCAAACCAATGCGCAAACAATCTACTCGCAACCTAAGTAAAATATCCGTACTTAGGCTATATACAAATAATAATGACGTACAAGCACTTGGTTGATGATTTATACTTGCTCTAGTTTAAATAAAATGTTTTCATACATTTTTCTCGTTTAATAAAATTAGTCACGGGGTCAAGTTCGGGTCTCGATAATTTATTGAATAATAGTCCGAAAAATAAACGGACTCTCATTATAAAAACTAGGCCGTGAGGTCGTCAATTATGATAAATATCATATTTTTAGGAAGTCTCTACGTCTAGTAATTAATTACGTGTAGTAGGGCACTCACACATAAAATATAAGAAGTATCGTTTAACATTACACCGGTGGGAATCGGCCAACTTTGGGATTTTATTGTGAACTCGTTTCTCGACCTTATGACAAACCGAAACTTGTTCTAGAAACTAGACCGTGTCAAGTTTTACAATATATTTTTAGATCCTTGGGCGAAAATCATTTGATGGGTTAAAAATAGGCGCGAAGTGGTGAATTCGGCCACACTTTACTTCCACTACTATAATCTACCTTAGTTCTACAATTTGGAAAAGAAAGATGGCACTGCTTTGGGTTTCATGTACACGCACCCTAAAAGCTTTCATTTTATCCCCACTAGACATATACATCTATATGCACATATAGCAATTATACTTAACAAGTCCAAAAAGACGCAAGTGGCTGTTGCCACAAATGGCTCACTGCTTAGCGCAGGTTGTCAGCGAAAAGAAAAGGGGGGATGGTCCCCATGATTGACTATTTATACACACCTTACATACATACATGCGACACATACATTGCATATATTTCGTGTAGAGAATCAAACAAAAGGAGAAGAGGACCCTTGTGCTTGCTCTCTGCTATTCGCAGGTTATCCCAAAAGAGGGGATGGTCACCTATGACTTTACTTGCTTTATATATCCACCCATGAGCATACAATGACAACTAAACAATTTGGAACATGCCCTTACTATTAACATGCACGAGTACACCCTCTTCACAATACAACTTTCACGCAAGGGAGGGGGGCTAGTTTATTTGCTATGTTTTGGTATCCACCCTAAATTTGGTCCCTTGTCTCAACTCATTCACGTCTCACACACATATATATGTACAACCTATATTTACTTGTTTTCTTTTGAGTTTCTGGTTTGTCTGAGTACACTCACGACACACACATACATAACAGTTAATTACTATATCAATCAGGTTACTTCATGCATACTAAGCCATGTAGGCTACACACATGCTCGAAAACACTCACATACGCAGCATCAAAACATACACATCATACTTATCATTCTACAAGTGGGTATCTCTTTAATCAAATTGCATACATACACATACGCATATAGTGACCTTATAAAAGTAGGGTATTTGTTTTGACAAGGATGCATTTGCCTAGACTTATGCCTATTATAAAACATGTAGGAACAATTTGGAGAAGGGAGATGATATGCTGCTCTATTTGCTTCTTCCTTGTTTCTACAACAAAAACACACCAACATGGTTCACGTTGGTTTGTGGAGGAAAAGTTGTTTTAAGGTTTTGACATGCATGCACATACAATCACGTCGCCACCTTACCACTTCCAACCTGGAAATGTTTCTCGTACAGTTTCACATATTAACTCAAGTTTGCATAGTTGGGGATTCACACTCACTGATCATGTTTATCATGCATACGAACACATTTATTCAAAGCAATATACGCATAAACTCATACTTAAGTTCATCGTTGGTTTATCATAAATTCATGCTCATATCCTAACATAAAATCATACAATCTCATACACAATGTCACAACATCAGGGTTTATGTTCACCTTATTTGTACCAAGAATACCACAACTAGGATCCTTGGTCCTTACATGTTTTCGTCCACTTAATTAGTCTTGTAGTGGTTTGCCTAGCTATTCAAATTGTTTTAGGTCCTCACATAGGTTATAGTCGTGGTCTTGTGGTATCAAGTTTAGTTTTTAATATTGGTATATTACTTACACACATACGAACCACACCTAATGACTTTGAATGAGATACATTATGATTGCCCACAATACACACAGTAGCATAATTACACTCACATTCATTTGCAAAGGTGATACTTAAAGCTTACATGTATGCATGCCTTCAAGGTCCTTACTAAAAACTTTGTTTCATAGATACACACACAAGTGTATTAACCCAAAAGCATACCCCCAACCCGTGACTCGTATATTGTAGTTTAGAGTAGTTTAAAACGATTTAGCAAGTGTTTAATATCAACCAAAGTAAGTGCTCATATAAAGTTATAGAAGGTGCTTACAATGGTCCTAAGAACAATTTGATGAAGATGGAAGGCTAAGAGTTAAGGAACAACGTCAACAACTTGAGTCTTTCAGTCCGAACTTTGCTTATAGCTTCATCTCCAAGGAGGAATATTTGCTATGTTTTGTGTGTGTGAGTTTTACAAAAGACTAAGTTGTATTTATAGGCAAAGTGGTGGGATATTAGGGTTAAGTAACTAAGTTATGATCTAGTTTGGGTTAGTAGAGAGTTTAGTTAGGTGTTGACTAATGTTTACAAGAGAAAACTGCATGGGAAACCGATATTTGCAGGTGGGAAGTGGGAGGTGTTGGGGTTTCGGGGTGGCAGCAAAGAAATGGGTTTCGAGGGTACTTTTCCCTTGACCAAAGTTGGTGCGTTGGACAGTGAGGGCAAGGAGGTGGCAGGAAGGACTACTCCCATTAAATGGGGGGTGTTGTACAATTGAGATTTGAATTATGAATTTACACAGGGAAGAAACGTGTGGGGGTTTACAAGGGGGGGTCCGGTATTTTTGCAAGTAAAATAGGAAAGTAAACTTTTAGTTTTCTTATTACTTGATTTTGTATACTTTGTTTAATTGTGTACATTTGTAAAATTGTAAGTAGTGGGAAATTTTTTAGGACTAGTGGTAATAAAAGGAATTTTTGCTAAATGTACAATTCCTCAAGTGTGTCGTAAAATAAACGTAACAAAACGATTATTCGTTTTGTGTCGCGATTCTTAAATATTTTTATGATAAAGGAATTAAATTTCATTTTCTTAACTAAAGATCCTAGCAAGGATCGACATAATTAATAGACGTTCAATAAAAGTTATGATTGTCATCAATAAAAATTCAAATTCGTACAAAAATTCGCGTAACCAATCGGGAAATCAATAGACACGCAAGTCTAACCCGAATTAACGCGTTTCACGTAAATTAAATAGGTCCCAATTTCACGGTTGTGACAGTATAATCATAACAAACCGAGTCATCCATTGAAGAAAAAACGTATAATCATAACAAACCGAGTCATCCCCTGAACATCAAACGTATAATCATAACAAACCGAGTCATCCATTGAAGATCAAACGTATAATCATAACAAACCGAGTCATCCATTGAAGATCAAACGTATAACCATAACAAACCGAGTCATCCATTGAAGATCAAGCGTATAACCATAACAAACTGAGTCATCCATTGAAGATCAAACGTATAACCATAACAAACTGAGTCATCCATTGAAGATCAAACGTATAACCATAACAAACCGAGTCATCCATTGAAGATCAAACGTATAAACATAACAAACCGAGTCATCCATTGAAGATCAAACGTATAACCATAACAAACCGAGTCATCGATTGAAGATCAAACGTATAATCATAACAAACCGAGTCACCCAATGAAGATCAAACGTATAACCATAACAAACCGAGTCATCCATTGAAGATAAAACGTATAACCATAACAAACCGAGTCATCCATTGAAGATCAAACGTATAATCATAACAAATCGAGTCATCCATTGAACATCAAACGTATAATCATAACAAACCGAGTGATCTATTGAAGATCAAACGTATAATCATAACAAACCGAGTCATCCATTGAAGATCAAACGTATAACCATAACAAACCGAGTCATCCATTGAAGATCAAACGTATAACCATAACAAACCGAGTCATCCATTGAAGATCAAACGTATAATCATAACAAACCGAGTCATCCATTGAACATCAAACGTATAACCATAACAAACCGAGTCATCCATTGAAGAACAAACTTATAACCATAACAAACCGAGTCATCCATTGAAGATCAAACGTATAATCATAACAAACCGAGTCAACCGTTAAAGATCAAACGTATAACCATAACAAACCGAGTCATCCATTGAAGATCAAACGTATAACCATAACAAATCGAGTCATCCATTGAAGATCAAACGTATAACCATAACAAACTGAGTCATCCATTGAACATCAAACGTAGAACCATAACAAACCGAGTCATCCATTGAAGATCAAACGTATAATCATAACAAACCGAGTCATCCATTCAAGATCAAACGTAAAACCATAAAAAACCAAGTCATCCATTGAACATCGAACGTATAATCATAACAAACCAAGTCATCCATTGAAGATCAAACGTATAATCATAACAAACCGAGTCATCCATAGAACATCAAACGTATAATCATAACAAACCGAGTCATCCATTGAAGATTAAACGTATAATCATAACAAACTGAGTCATCCATTGAACATCAAACGTATAACCATAACAAACCGAGTCATCCATTGAACATCGAACGTATAATCATAACAAACCGAGTCATCCATTGAAGTTCAAACGTATAACCATAACAAATCGAGTCATCCATTGAAGATCAAACGTATAATCATAACAAAGCGAGTCATCCATTGAAGATCAAACGTATAACCATAACAAACCGAGTCATCCATTGAAGATCAAACGTATAACCATAACAAACCGAGTCATCCATTGAAGATCAAACGTATAACCACAACAAACCGAGTCATCCATTGAACATCAAACGTATAATCATAACAAAGCGAGTCATCCATTGAAGATCAAACGTATAACCATAACAAACCAAGTCATCCATTGAAGATCAAATGTATAACCATAACAAACCGAGTCATCCATTGAAGATCAAACGTATAATTATAACAAACCGAGTCATCCATTGAAGATCAAACTTATAACCATAACAAACCGAGTCATCCATTGAACATCGAACGTATAATCATAACAAACCGAGTCATCCATTGAAGATCAAACGTATAATCATAACAAACCGAGTCATCCATTGAACATCGAACGTATAATCATAACAAACCGAGTCATCCATTAAAGATCAAACGTATAATCATAACAAACCGAGTCATCCGTTGAAGATCAAACGTATAATCATAACAAACCGAGTCATACATTGAATATCAAACGTATAACCATAACAAACCGAGTCATCCATTGAAGATCAAATGTATAACCATAACAAACCGAGTCATCCATTGAAGATCAAACGTATAACCATAACAAACCTAGTCATCCATTGAAGATCAAACGTATAACCATAACAAACCGAGTCATCCATTGAAGATCAAACGTATAACCATAACAAACCGAGTCATCCATTGAAGATCAAACGTATAATCATAACAAACCGAGTCATCCGTTGAAGATCAAACGTATAATCATAACAAACGGAGTCATCCGTTGAACATCAAACGTATAATCATAACAAACCGAGTCATCCATTGAAGATCAAACGTATAATCATAACAAACCGAGTCATCCATTGAACATCAAACGTATAATCATAACAAACCGAGTCATCCATTGAAGATCAAACGTATAACCATAAAAAACCGAGTCATCCATTGAACATCAAACGTATAATCATAACAAACCGAGTCATCCATTTAAGATCAAACGTATAATCATAACAAACCGAGTCATCCATTGAAGATCAAACGTATAACCATAACAAACCGAGTCATCCATTGAACATCAAACGTATAATCATAACAAACCGAGTCATCCATTGAAGATCAACGTATAACCATAACAAACCGAGTCATCCATTGAAGATCAAATGTATAATCATAACAAACTGAGTCATCCATTGAAGATCAAACGTATAATTATAACAAACCGAGTCATCCATTGAAGATCAAACGTATAACAATAACAAACTGAGTCATCCATTGAACATCGAACGTATAATCATTACAAACCGAGTCATCCATTGAAGATCAAACATATAATCATAACAAACCGAGTCATCCATTGAACATCGAACGTATAATCATCACAAACCGAGTCATCCATTGAAGATCAAACATATAATCATAACAAACCGAGTCATCCATTGAACATCGAACGTATAATCATCACAAACCGAGTCATCCGTTGAAGATCAAACGTATAATCATAACAAACCGAGTCATACATTGAACATCAAACGTATAACCATAACAAACCAAGTCATCCATTGAAGATCAAACGTATAACCATAACAAACCGAGTCATCCATTGAAGATCAAACGTATAACCATAACAAACCTAGTCATCCATTAAAGATCAAACGTATAACCATAACAAACCGAGTCATCCATTGAAGATCAAACGTATAACCATAACAAACCGAGTCATCCATTGAAGATCAAACGTATAATCATAACAAACCGACTCATCCGTTGAAGATCAAACGTATAATCATAACAAACCGAGTCATCCATTAAACATCAAACGTATAATCATAACAAACCGAGTCATCCATTGAAGATCAAACGTATAATCATAACAAACCGAGTCATCCATTGAACATCAAACGTATAATCATAACAAACCGAGTCATCCATTGAAGATCAAACGTATAATCATAACAAACCGAGTCATCCGTTGAAGATTAAACGTATAATCATAACAAACCGAGTCATACATTGAACATCAGACGTATAATCATAACAAACCGAGTCATCCATTGAACATCAAACGTATAATCATAACAAACCGAGTCATCCATTGAAGATCAAACGTATAACCATAACAAACCTAGTCATCCATTGAAGATCAAACGTATAACCATAACAAACCGAGTCATCCATTGAAGATCAAACGTATAACCATAACAAACCGAGTCATCCATTGAAGATCAAACGTATAATCATAACAAATCGAGTCATCCGTTGAAGATCAAACGTACAATCATAACAAACCGAGTCATCCGTTGAACATCAAACGTATAATCATAACAAACCGAGTCATCCATTGAAGATCAAACGTATAATCATAACAAACCTAGTCATCCATTGAACATCAAACGTATAATCATAACAAACCGAGTCATCCATTGAAGATCAAACGTATAATCATAACAAACCCAGTCATCCATTGAAGATCAAACGTATAACCATAACAAACCGAGTCATCCATCGAAGATCAAACGTATAACCATTACAAACCGAGTCATCCATTGAAGATCAAACGTATAATCATAACAAACCGAGTCATCCATTGAAGATCAAACGTATAACCATAACAAACCGAGTCATCCATTGAAGATCAAACGTATAACCATAACAAACCAAGTCATCCATTGAAGATCAAACGTATAATCATGACAAACCGAGTCATCTATTGAACATCGAACGTATAATCATCACAAACCGAGTCATCCATTGAAGATCAAACGTATAATCATAACAAACCGAATCATCCGTTGAAGATCAAACGTATAATCATAACAAACCGAGTCATACATTGAACATCAAACGTATAACCATAACAAACCGAGTCATCCATTGAAGATCAAACGTATAACCATAACAAACCGAGTCATCCATTGAATATCAAACGTATAACCATAACAAACCTAGTCATCCATTGAAGATCAAACGTATAACCATAACAAACCGAGTCATCCATTGAAGATCAAACGTATAACCATTACAAACCGAGTCATCCATTGAAGATCAAACGTATAATCATAACAAACCGACTCATCCGTTGGAGATCAAACGTATAATCATAACAAACCGAGTCATCCATTGAACATCAAACGTATAATCATAACAAACCCAGTCATCCATTGAAGATCAAACGTATAATCATAACAAACCGAGTCATCCATTGAACATCAAACGTATAATAATAACAAACCGAGTCATCCATTGAAGATCAAACGTATAACCATAACAAACCTAGTCATCCATTGAATATCAAACGTATAACCATAACAAACCGAGTCATCCATTGAAGATCAAACGTATAACCATAACAAACCGAGTCATCCATTGAAGATCAAACGTATAATCATAACAAACCGAGTCATCCGTTGAAGATCAAACGTATAATCATAACAAACCGAGTCATCCGTTGAACATCAAACGTATAATCATAACAAACAGAGTCATCCATTGAAGATCAAACGTATAATCATAACAAACCGAGTCATCCATTGAACATAAAACGTATAATCATAACAAACCGAGTCATCCATTGAAGATCAAACGTATAATCATAACAAACCCAGTCATCCATTGAAGATCAAACGTATAACCATATCAAACCGAGTCATCCATTGAAGATCAAACGTATAACCATAACAAACCGAGTCATCCATTGAAGATCAAACGTATAATCATAACAAACCGAGTCATCCATTGAAGATCAAACGTATAACCATAACAAACCGAGTCATCCATTGAAGATCAAACGTATAACCATAACAAACCGAGTCATCCATTGATGATCAAACGTATAACCATAACAAACCGAGTCATCCATTGAACATCGAACGTAGAACCATAACAAACCGAGTCATCCATTGAAGATCAAACGTATAAACATAACAAACCGAGTCATCCATTGAAGATCAAACGTATAACCATAACAAACCGAGTCATCCATTGAACATCGAACGTAGAACCATAACAAACCGAGTCATCCATTGAAGATCAAATGTATAACCATAACAAACCGAGTCATCCATTGAACATCAAACGTATAATCATAACAAACCGAGTCATCCATTGAAGATCAAACGTATAACCATAACAAACCGAGTCATCCATTGAAGATCAAATGTATAAGCATAACAAACTGAGTCATCCATTGAAGATCAAACGTATAATCATAACAAACCGAGTCATCCATTGAACATCAAACGTATAACCATAACAAACCGAGTCATCCATTGAACATCGAACGTATAATCATAACAAACCGAGTCATCCATTGAACATCAAACGTATAATCATAACAAACCGAGTCATCCATTGAAGATCAAACGTATAACCATAACAAACCTAGTCATCCATTGAAGATCAAACGTATAACCATAACAAACCGAGTCATCCATTGAAGATCAAACGTATAACCATAACAAACCGAGTCATCCATTGAAGATCAAACGTATAATCATAACAAATCGAGTCATCCGTTGAACATCAAACGTATAATCATAACAAACCGAGTCATCCATTGAAGATCAAACGTATAATCAAAACAAACCTAGTCATCCATTGAACATCAAACGTATAATCATAACAAACCGAGTCATCCATTGAAGATCAAACGTATAATCATAACAAACCCAGTCATCCATTGAAGATCAAACGTATAACCATAACAAACCGAGTCATCCATCGAAGATCAAACGTATAACCATTACAAACCGAGTCATCCATTGAAGATCAAACGTATAATCATAACAAACCGAGTCATCCATTGAAGATCAAACGTATAACCATAACAAACCGAGTCATCCATTGAAGATCAAACGTATAACCATAACAAACCGAGTCATCCATTGAAGATCAAACGTATAATCATAACAAACCGAGTCATCTATTGAACATCGAACGTATAATCATCACAAACCGAGTCATCCATTGAAGATCAAACGTATATTCATAACAAACCGAATCATCCGTTGAAGATCAAACGTATAATCATAACAAACCGAGTCATACATTGAACATCAAACGTATAACCATAACAAACCGAGTCATCCATTGAAGATCAAACGTATAACCATAACAAACCGAGTCATCCATTGAATATCAAACGTATAACCATAACAAACCTAGTCATCCATTGAAGATCAAACGTATAACCATAACAAACCGAGTCAACCATTGAAGATCAAACGTATAACCATTACAAACCGAGTCATCCATTGAAGATCAAACGTATAATCATAACAAACCGACTCATCCGTTGGAGATCAAACGTATAATCATAACAAACCGAGTCATCCATTGAACATCAAACGTATAATCATAACAAACCGAGTCATCCATTGAAGATCAAACGTATAATCATAACAAACCGAGTCATCCATTGAACATCAAACGTATAATCATAACAAACCGAGTCATCCATTGAAGATCAAACGTATAACCATAACAAACCTAGTCATCCATTGAATATCAAACGTATAACCATAACAAACCGAGTCATCCATTGAAGATCAAACGTATAACCATAACAAACCGAGTCATCCATTGAAGATCAAACGTATAATCATAACAAACCGAGTCATCCGTTGAAGATCAAACGTATAATCATAACAAACCGAGTCATCCGTTGAACATCAAACGTATAATCATAACAAACCGAGTCATCCATTGAAGATCAAACGTATAATCATAACAAACCGAGTCATCCATTGAACATCAAACGTATAATCATAACAAACCGAGTCATCCATTGAAGATCAAACGTATAATCATAACAAACCCAGTCATCCATTGAAGATCAAACGTATAACCATATCAAACTGAGTCATCCATTGAAGATCAAACGTATAACCATAACAAACCGAGTCATCCATTGAAGATCAAACGTATAATCATAACAAACCGAGTCATCCATTGAAGATCAAACGTATAACCATAACAAACCGAGTCATCCATTGAAGATCAAACGTATAACCATAACAAACCGAGTCATCCATTGATGATCAAACGTATAACCATAACAAACCGAGTCATCCATTGAACATCGAACGTAGAACCATAACAAACCGAGTCATCCATTGAAGATCAAACGTATAAACATAACAAACCGAGTCATCCATTGAAGATCAAACGTATAACCATAACAAACCGAGTCATCCATTGAACATCGAACGTAGAACCATAACAAACCGAGTCATCCATTGAAGATCAAATGTATAACCATAACAAACCGAGTCATCCATTGAACATCAAACGTATAATCATAACAAACCGAGTCATCCATTGAAGATCAAACGTATAACCATAACAAACCGAGTCATCCATTGAAGATCAAATGTATAAGCATAACAAACTGAGTCATCCATTGAAGATCAAACGTATAATCATAACAAACCGAGTCATCCATTGAACATCAAACGTATAACCATAACAAACCGAGTCATCCATTGAACATCGAACGTATAATCATAACAAACCGAGTCATCCATTGAACATCAAACGTATAATCATAACAAACCGAGTCATCCATTGAAGATCAAACGTATAATCATAACAAACCGAGTCATCCATTGAAGATCAAACGTATAACCATAACAAACCGAGTCATCCATTGAAGATCAAACGTATAATCATAACAAACCGACTCATCCGTTGAAGATCAAACGTATAATCATAACAAACCGAGTCATCCATTGAACATCAAACGTATAATCATAATAAACCGAGTCATCCATTGAAGATCAAACGTATAATCATAACAAACCGAGTCATCCATTGAACATCAAACGTATAATCATAACAAACCGAGTCATCCATTGAAGATCAAACGTATAATCATAACAAACCGAGTCATCCGTTGAAGATCAAACGTATAATCATAACAAACCGAGTCATCCATTGAAGATCAAACGTATAACAATAACAAACCGAGTCATCCATTGAACATCAAACGTATAATCATAACAAACCGAGTCATCCATTGAAGATCAAACGTATAACCATAACAAACCTAGTCATCCATTGAAGATCAAACGTATAACCATAACAAACCGAGTCATCCATTGAAGATCAAACGTATAACCATAACAAACCGAGTCATCCATTGAAGATCAAACGTATAATCATAACAAATCGAGTCATCCGTTGAAGATCAAACGTATAATCATAACAAACCGAGTCATCCGTTGAACATCAAACGTATAATCATAACAAACCGAGTCATCCATTGAAGATCAAACGTATAATCATAACAAACCGAGTCATCCGTTGAAGATCAAACGTATAATCATAACAAACCGAGTCATCCATTGAACATCAAACGTATAATCATAACAAACCGAGTCATCCATTGAAGATCAAACGTATAATCATAACAAACCGAGTCATCCATTGAAGATCAAACGTATAACCATAACAAACCGAGTCATCCATTGAAGATCAAACGTATAATCATAACAAACCGAGTCATCCATTGAAGATCAAACGTATAACCATAACAAACCGAGTCATCCATTGAAGATCAAACGTATAATCATAACAAACCGACTCATCCGTTGAAGATCAAACGTATAATCATAACAAACCGAGTCATCCATTGAACATCAAACGTATAATCATAATAAACCGAGTCATCCATTGAAGATCAAACGTATAATCATAACAAACCGAGTCATCCATTGAACATCAAACGTATAATCATAACAAACCGAGTCATCCATTGAAGATCAAACGTATAATCATAACAAACCGAGTCATCCGTTGAAGATCAAACGTATAATCATAACAAACCGAGTCATCCATTGAAGATCAAACGTATAACAATAACAAACCGAGTCATCCATTGAACATCAAACGTATAATCATAACAAACCGAGTCATCCATTGAAGATCAAACGTATAACCATAACAAACCTAGTCATCCATTGAAGATCAAACGTATAACCATAACAAACCGAGTCATCCATTGAAGATCAAACGTATAACCATAACAAACCGAGTCATCCATTGAAGATCAAACGTATAATCATAACAAATCGAGTCATCCGTTGAAGATCAAACGTATAATCATAACAAACCGAGTCATCCGTTGAACATCAAACGTATAATCATAACAAACCGAGTCATCCATTGAAGATCAAACGTATAATCATAACAAACCGAGTCATCCGTTGAAGATCAAACGTATAATCATAACAAACCGAGTCATCCGTTGAACATCAAACGTATAATCATAACAAACCGAGTCATCCATTGAAGATCAAACGTATAATCATAACAAACCGAGTCATCCATTGAACATCAAACGTATAATCATAACAAACCGAGTCATCCATTGAAGATCAAACGTATAATCATAACAAACCCAGTCATCCATTGAAGATCAAACGTATAACCATATCAAACTGAGTCATCCATTGAAGATCAAACGTATAACCATAACAAACCGAGTCATCCATTGAAGATCAAACGTATAATCATAACAAACCGAGTCATCCATTGAAGATCAAACGTATAACCATAACAAACCGAGTCATCCATTGAAGATCAAACGTATAACCATAACAAACCGAGTCATCCATTGATGATCAAACGTATAACCATAACAAACCGAGTCATCCATTGAACATCGAACGTAGAACCATAACAAACCGAGTCATCCATTGAAGATCAAACGTATAAACATAACAAACCGAGTCATCCATTGAAGATCAAACGTATAACCATAACAAACCGAGTCATCCATTGAACATCGAACGTAGAACCATAACAAACCGAGTCATCCATTGAAGATCAAATGTATAACCATAACAAACCGAGTCATCCATTGAACATCAAACGTATAATCATAACAAACCGAGTCATCCATTGAAGATCAAACGTATAACCATAACAAACCGAGTCATCCATTGAAGATCAAATGTATAAGCATAACAAACTGAGTCATCCATTGAAGATCAAACGTATAATCATAACAAACCGAGTCATCCATTGAACATCAAACGTATAACCATAACAAACCGAGTCATCCATTGAACATCGAACGTATAATCATAACAAACCGAGTCATCCATTGAACATCAAACGTATAATCATAACAAACCGAGTCATCCATTGAAGATCAAACGTATAATCATAACAAACCGAGTCATCCATTGAAGATCAAACGTATAACCATAACAAACCGAGTCATCCATTGAAGATCAAACGTATAATCATAACAAACCGACTCATCCGTTGAAGATCAAACGTATAATCATAACAAACCGAGTCATCCATTGAACATCAAACGTATAATCATAATAAACCGAGTCATCCATTGAAGATCAAACGTATAATCATAACAAACCGAGTCATCCATTGAACATCAAACGTATAATCATAACAAACCGAGTCATCCATTGAAGATCAAACGTATAATCATAACAAACCGAGTCATCCGTTGAAGATCAAACGTATAATCATAACAAACCGAGTCATCCATTGAAGATCAAACGTATAACAATAACAAACCGAGTCATCCATTGAACATCAAACGTATAATCATAACAAACCGAGTCATCCATTGAAGATCAAACGTATAACCATAACAAACCTAGTCATCCATTGAAGATCAAACGTATAACCATAACAAACCGAGTCATCCATTGAAGATCAAACGTATAACCATAACAAACCGAGTCATCCATTGAAGATCAAACGTATAATCATAACAAATCGAGTCATCCGTTGAAGATCAAACGTATAATCATAACAAACCGAGTCATCCGTTGAACATCAAACATATAATCATAACAAACCGAGTCATCCATTGAAGATCAAACGTATAATCATAACAAACCTAGTCATCCATTGAACATCAAACGTATAATCATAACAAACCGAGTCATCCATTGAAGATCAAACGTATAATCATAACAAACCGAGTCATCCATTGAAGATCAAACGTATAACCATAACAAACCGAGTCATCCATTGAAGATCAAACGTATAACCATAACAAACCGAGTCATCCATTGAAGATCAAACGTATAAGCATAACAAACCGAGTCATCCATTGAAGATCAAACGTATAACCATAACAAACCGAGTCATCCATTGAAGATCAAACGTATAACCATAACAAACCGAGTCATCCATTGAAGATCAAACGTATAATCATAACAAACCGAGTCATCCATTGAACATCGAACGTATAATCATCACAAACCGAGTCATCCATTGAAGATCAAACGTATAATCATAACAAACCGAGTCATCCGTTAAAGATCAAACGTATAATCATAACAAACCGAGTCATACATTGAACATCAAACGTATAACCATAACAAACCGAGTCATCCATTGAAGATCAAACGTATAACCATAACAAACCGACACATCCATTGAAGATCAAACGTATAACCATAACAAACCTAGTCATCCATTGAAGATCAAACGTATAACCATAACAAACCGAGTCATCCATTGAAGATCAAACGTATAACCATTACAAACCGAGTCATCCATTGAAGATCAAACGTATAATCATAACAAACCGACTCATCCGTTGAAGATCAAACGTATAATCATAACAAACCGAGTCATCCATTGAACATCAAACGTATAATCATAACAAACCGAGTCATCCATTGAAGATCAAACGTATAATCATAACAAACCGAGTCATCCATTGAACATCAAACATATAATCATAACAAACCGAGTCATCCATTGAAGATCAAACGTATAACCATAACAAACCTAGTCATCCATTGAAGATCAAACGTATAACCATAACAAACCGAGTCATCCATTGAAGATCAAACGTATAACCATAACAAACCGAGTCATCCATTGAAGATCAAACGTATAATCATAACAAACCGAGTCATCTGTTGAAGATCAAACGTATAATCATAACAAACCGAGTCATCCGTTGAACATCAAACGTATAATCATAACAAACCGAGTCATCCATTGAAGATCAAACGTATAATCATAACAAACCGAGTCATCCATTGAACATCAAACGTATAATCATAACAAACCGAGTCATCCATTGAAGATCAAACGTATAATCATAACAAACCCAGTCATCCATTGAAGATCAAACGTATAACCATATCAAACCGAGTCATCCATTGAAGATCAAATGTATAACCATAACAAACCGAGTCATCCATTGAAGATCAAACGTATAATCATAACAAACCGAGTCATCCATTGAAGATCAAACGTATAACCATAACAAACCGAGTCATCCATTGAAGATCAAACATATAACCATAACAAACCGAGTCATCCATTGATGATCAAACGTATAACCATAACAAACCGAGTCATCCATTGAACATCGAACATAGAACCATAACAAACCGAGTCATCCATTGAAGATCAAACGTATAACCATAACAAACCGAGTCATCCATTGAAGATCAAACGTATAACCATAACAAACCGAGTTATCCATTGAACATCGAACGTAGAACCATAACAAACCGAGTCATCCATTGAAGATCAAACGTATAACCATAACAAACCGAGTCATCCATTGAACATCAAACGTATAATCATAACAAACCGAGTCATCCATTGAAGATCAAACGTATAACCATAACAAACCGAGTCATCCATTGAAGATCAAATGTATAAGCATAACAAACCGAGTCATCCATTGAAGATCAAACGTATAATCATAACAAACCGATTCATCCATTGAACATCAAACGTATAACCATAACAAACCGAGTCATCCATTGAACATCGAACGTATAATCATAACAAACCGAGTCATCCATTGAACATCAAACGTATAATCATAACAAACCGAGTCATCCATTGAAGAGCAAACGTATAATCATAACAAACCGAGTCATCCATTGAAGATCAAACGTATAACCATAACAAACCGAGTCATCCATTGAACATCAAACGTATAATCATAAAAAACCGAGTCATCCATTTAAGATCAAACGTATAATCATAACAAACCGAGTCATCTATTGAAGATCTAACGTATAACCATAACAAACCGAGTCATCCATTGAACATCAAACGTATAATCATAACAAACCGAGTCATCCGTTGAAGATCAAACGTATAACCATAACAAACCAAGTCATCCATTGAAGATCAAACGTATACCCATAACAAACCGAGTCATCGATTGAAGATCAAACGTATAACCATAACAAACCGAGTCATCCATTGAAGACCAAACGTATAATCATAACAACCTGAGTCATCCGTTGAAGATCAAACGTATAATCATAACAAACCGAGTCATCCGTTGAACATCAAACGTATAATCATAACAAACCGAGTCATCCATTGAAGATCAAACGTATAATCATAACAAACCGAGTCATCCATTGAACATCAAACCTATAATCATAACAAACCGAGTCATCCATTGAAGATCAAACGTATAATCATAACAAACCCAGTCATCCATTGAAGATCAAACGTATAACCATATCAAACCGAGTCATCCATTGAAGATCAAACGTATAACCATAACAAACCGAGTCATCCATTGAAGATCAAACATATAATCATAACAAACCGAGTCATCCATTGAAGATCAAACGTATAACCATAACAAACCGAGTCATCCATTGAAGATCAAACGTATAACCATAACAAACCGAGTCATCCATTGATGATCAAACGTATAACAATAACAAACCGAGTCATCCATTGAACATCGAACGTAGAACCATAACAAACCGAGTCATCCATTGAAGATCAAACGTATAACCATAACAAACCGAGTCATCCATTGAAGATCAAACGTATAACCATAACAAACCGAGTCATCCATTGAACATCGAACGTAGAACCATAACAAACCGAGTCATCCATTGAAGATCAAACGTATAACCATAACAAACCGAGTCATCCATTGAACATCAACCGTATAATCATAACAAACCGAGTCATCCATTGAAGATCAAACGTATAACCATAACAAACCGAGTCATCCATTGAAGATCAAATGTATAAGCATAACAAACCGAGTCATCCATTGAAGATCAAACGTATAATCATAACAAACCGAGTCATCCATTGAACATCAAACGTATAACCATAACAAACCGAGTCATCCATTGAACATCGAACGTATAATCATAACAAACCGAGTCATCCATTGAACATCAAACGTATAATCATAACAAACCGAGTCATCCATTGAAGATCAAACGTATAATCATAACAAACCGAGTCATCCATTAAAGATCAAACGTATAACCATAACAAACCGAGTCATCCATTGAACATCAAACGTATAATCATAACAAACCGAGTCATCCATTTAAGATCAAAC
This sequence comes from Glebionis coronaria, assembly GCA_025667525.1. Lineage (NCBI taxonomy): Eukaryota > Viridiplantae > Streptophyta > Magnoliopsida > Asterales > Asteraceae > Glebionis > Glebionis coronaria. The sequence continues at coordinate 245,471,316 of CM046878.1, forward strand.
GTATAATTATAACAAACCGAGTCATCCATTGAAGCTGAAACGTATAACCATAACAAACCGAGTCATCCATTGAACATCAAACGTATAATCATAACAAACCGAGTCATCCATTGAAGATCAAACGTATAACCATAACAAACCGAGTCATCCATTGAAGATCAAATGTATAAGCATAACAAACCGAGTCATCCATTGAAGATCAAACGTATAATTATAACAAACCGAGTCATCCATTGAAGATCAAACGTATAACAATAACAAACCGAGTCATCCATTGAACATCGAACGTATAATCATAACAAACCGAGTCATCCATTGAAGATCGAACGTATAATCATCACAAACCGAGTCATCCATTAAAGATCAAACGTATAATCATAACAAACCGAGTCATCCGTTGAAGATCAGGCGTATAATCATAACAAACCGAGTCATACATTGAACATCAAACGTATAACCATAACAAACTGAGTCATCCATTGAAAATCAAACGTATAACCATAACAAACCGAGTCATCCATTGAAGATCAAACGTATAACCATAACAAACCTAGTCATCCATTGAAGATCAAACATATAACCATAACAAACCGAGTCATCCATTGAAGATCAAACGTATAATCATAACAAACCGAGTCATCCATTGAACATCAAACGTATAACCATAACAAACCGAGTCATCCATTGAACATCGAACGTATAATCATAACAAACCGAGTCATCCATTAAACATCAAACGTATAATCATAACAAACCGAGTCATCCATTGAAGATCAAACGTATAACCATAAAAAACCGAGTCATCCATTGAACATCAAACGTATAATCATAACAAACCGAGTCATCCATTTAAGATCAAACGTATAATCATAACAAACCGAGTCATCCATTGAAGATCAAACGTATAACCATAACAAACCGAGGCATCCACTGAAGATCAAACGTATAATCATAACAAACCGAGTCATCCATTGAAGATCAAACGTATAACCATAACAAACCGAGTCATCCATTGAAGATCAAACGTATAACCATAACAAACCGAGTCATCCATTGAAGATCAAACGTATAATCATAACAAACCGAGTCATCCATTGAACATCGAACGTATAATCATCACAAACCGAGTCATCCATTGAAGATCAAACGTATAATCATAACAAACCGAGTCATCCGTTGAAGATCAAACGTATAATCATAACAAACCGAGTCATACATTGAACATCAAACGTATAACCATAACAAACCGAGTCATCCATTGAAGATCAAACGTATAACCATAACAAACCGAGTCATCCATTGAAGATCAAACGTATAACCATAACAAACCTAGTCATCCATTGAAGATCAAACGTATAATCATAACAAACCGATTCATCCATTGAACATCAAACGTATAACCATAACAAACCGAGTCATCCATTGAACATCGAACGTATAATCATAACAAACCGAGTCATCCATTGAACATCAAACGTATAATCATAACAAACCGAGTCATCCATTGAAGAGCAAACGTATAATCATAACAAACCGAGTCATCCATTGAAGATCAAACGTATAACCATAACAAACCGAGTCATCCATTGAACATCAAACGTATAATCATAAAAAACCGATTCATCCATTGAACATCAAACGTATAACCATAACAAACCGAGTCATCCATTGAACATCGAACGTATAATCATAACAAACCGAGTCATCCATTGAACATCAAACGTATAATCATAACAAACCGAGTCATCCATTGAAGAGCAAACGTATAATCATAACAAACCGAGTCATCCATTGAAGATCAAACGTATAACCATAACAAACCGAGTCATCCATTGAACATCAAACGTATAATCATAAAAAACCGAGTCATCCATTTAAGATCAAACGTATAATCATAACAAACCGAGTCATTTATTGAAGATCTAACGTATAACCATAACAAACCGAGTCATCCATTGAACATCAAACGTATAATCATAACAAACCGAGTCATCCATTGAAGATCAAATGTATAAGCATAACAAACCGAGTCATCCATTGAAGATCAAACGTATAATCATAACAAACCGATTCATCCATTGAACATCAAACGTATAACCATAACAAACCGAGTCATCCATTGAACATCGAACGTATAATCATAACAAACCGAGTCATCCATTGAACATCAAACGTATAATCATAACAAACCGAGTCATCCATTGAAGAGCAAACGTATAATCATAACAAACCGAGTCATCCATTGAAGATCAAACGTATAACCATAACAAACCGAGTCATCCATTGAACATCAAACGTATAATCATAAAAAACCGAGTCATCCATTTAAGATCAAACGTATAATCATAACAAACCGAGTCATCTATTGAAGATCTAACGTATAACCATAACAAACCGAGTCATCCATTGAACATCAAACGTATAATCATAACAAACCGAGTCATCCGTTGAAGATCAAACGTATAACCATAACAAACCAAGTCATCCATTGAAGATCAAACGTATACCCATAACAAACCGAGTCATCGATTGAAGATCAAACGTATAACCATAACAAACCGAGTCATCCATTGAAGACCAAACGTATAATCATAACAACCTGAGTCATCCGTTGAAGATCAAACGTATAATCATAACAAACCGAGTCATCCGTTGAACATCAAACGTATAATCATAACAAACCGAGTCATCCATTGAAGATCAAACGTATAATCATAACAAACCGAGTCATCCATTGAACATCAAACCTATAATCATAACAAACCGAGTCATCCATTGAAGATCAAACGTATAATCATAACAAACCCAGTCATCCATTGAAGATCAAACGTATAACCATATCAAACCGAGTCATCCATTGAAGATCAAACGTATAACCATAACAAACCGAGTCATCCATTGAAGATCAAACATATAATCATAACAAACCGAGTCATCCATTGAAGATCAAACGTATAACCATAACAAACCGAGTCATCCATTGAAGATCAAACGTATAACCATAACAAACCGAGTCATCCATTGATGATCAAACGTATAACAATAACAAACCGAGTCATCCATTGAACATCGAACGTAGAACCATAACAAACCGAGTCATCCATTGAAGATCAAACGTATAACCATAACAAACCGAGTCATCCATTGAAGATCAAACGTATAACCATAACAAACCGAGTCATCCATTGAACATCGAACGTAGAACCATAACAAACCGAGTCATCCATTGAAGATCAAACGTATAACCATAACAAACCGAGTCATCCATTGAACATCAACCGTATAATCATAACAAACCGAGTCATCCATTGAAGATCAAACGTATAACCATAACAAACCGAGTCATCCATTGAAGATCAAATGTATAAGCATAACAAACCGAGTCATCCATTGAAGATCAAACGTATAATCATAACAAACCGAGTCATCCATTGAACATCAAACGTATAACCATAACAAACCGAGTCATCCATTGAACATCGAACGTATAATCATAACAAACCGAGTCATCCATTGAACATCAAACGTATAATCATAACAAACCGAGTCATCCATTGAAGATCAAACGTATAATCATAACAAACCGAGTCATCCATTAAAGATCAAACGTATAACCATAACAAACCGAGTCATCCATTGAACATCAAACGTATAATCATAACAAACCGAGTCATCCATTTAAGATCAAACGTATAATTATAACAAACCGAGTCATCCATTGAAGCTGAAACGTATAACCATAACAAACCGAGTCATCCATTGAACATCAAACGTATAATCATAACAAACCGAGTCATCCATTGAAGATCAAACGTATAACCATAACAAACCGAGTCATCCATTGAAGATCAAATGTATAAGCATAACAAACCGAGTCATCCATTGAAGATCAAACGTATAATTATAACAAACCGAGTCATCCATTGAAGATCAAACGTATAACAATAACAAACCGAGTCATCCATTGAACATCGAACGTATAATCATAACAAACCGAGTCATCCATTGAAGATCGAACGTATAATCATCACAAACCGAGTCATCCATTAAAGATCAAACGTATAATCATAACAAACCGAGTCATCCGTTGAAGATCAGGCGTATAATCATAACAAACCGAGTCATACATTGAACATCAAACGTATAACCATAACAAACTGAGTCATCCATTGAAAATCAAACGTATAACCATAACAAACCGAGTCATCCATTGAAGATCAAACGTATAACCATAACAAACCTAGTCATCCATTGAAGATCAAACATATAACCATAACAAACCGAGTCATCCATTGAAGATCAAACGTATAATCATAACAAACCGAGTCATCCATTGAACATCAAACGTATAACCATAACAAACCGAGTCATCCATTGAACATCGAACGTATAATCATAACAAACCGAGTCATCCATTAAACATCAAACGTATAATCATAACAAACCGAGTCATCCATTGAAGATCAAACGTATAACCATAAAAAACCGAGTCATCCATTGAACATCAAACGTATAATCATAACAAACCGAGTCATCCATTTAAGATCAAACGTATAATCATAACAAACCGAGTCATCCATTGAAGATCAAACGTATAACCATAACAAACCGAGGCATCCACTGAAGATCAAACGTATAATCATAACAAACCGAGTCATCCATTGAAGATCAAACGTATAACCATAACAAACCGAGTCATCCATTGAAGATCAAACGTATAACCATAACAAACCGAGTCATCCATTGAAGATCAAACGTATAATCATAACAAACCGAGTCATCCATTGAACATCGAACGTATAATCATCACAAACCGAGTCATCCATTGAAGATCAAACGTATAATCATAACAAACCGAGTCATCCGTTGAAGATCAAACGTATAATCATAACAAACCGAGTCATACATTGAACATCAAACGTATAACCATAACAAACCGAGTCATCCATTGAAGATCAAACGTATAACCATAACAAACCGAGTCATCCATTGAAGATCAAACGTATAACCATAACAAACCTAGTCATCCATTGAAGATCAAACGTATAACCATAACAAACCGAGTCATCCATTGAAGATCAAACGTATAACCATTACAAACCGAGTCATCTATTGAAGATCAAACGTATAATCATAACAAACCGACTCATCCATTGAAGATCAAACGTATAATCATAACAAACCGAGTCATCCATTGAACATCAAACGTATAATCATAACAAACCGAGTCATCCATTGAAGATCAAACGTATAATCATAACAAACCGAGTCATCCATTGAACATCAAACGTATAATCATAACAAACCGAGTCATCCATTGAAGATCAAACGTATAACCATAACAAACCTAGTCATCCATTGAAGATCAAACGTATAACCATAACAAACCGAGTCATCCATTGAAGATCAAACGTATAACCATAACAAACCGAGTCATCCATTGAAGATCAAACGTATAATCATAACAAACCGAGTCATCCGTTGAAGATCAAACGTATAATCATAACAAACCGAGTCATCCGTTGAACATCAAACGTATAATCATAACAAACCGAGTCATCCATTGAAGATCAAACGTATAATCATAACAAACCGAGTCATCCATTGAACATCAAACGTATAATCATAACAAACCGAGTCATCCATTGAAGATCAAACGTATAATCATAACAAACCCAGTCATCCATTGAAGATCAAACGTATAACCATATCAAACCGAGTCATCCATTGAAGATCAAACGTATAACCATAACAAACCGAGTCATCCATTGAAGATCAAACGTATAATCATAACAAACCGAGTCATCCATTGAAGATCAAACGTATAACCATAACAAACCGAGTCATCCATTGAACATCGAACGTATAATCATCACAAACCGAGTCATCCATTGAAGATCAAACGTATAATCATAACAAACCGAGTCATCCGTTGAAGATCAAACGTATAATCATAACAAACCGAGTCATACATTGAACATCAAACGTATAACCATAACAAACCGAGTCATCCATTGAAGATCAAACGTATAACCATAACAAACCGACTCATCCATTGAAGATCAAACGTATAACCATAACAAACCTAGTCATCCATTGAAGATCAAACGTATAACCATAACAAACCGAGTCATCCATTGAAGATCAAACGTATAACCATTACAAACCGAGTCATCCATTGAAGATCAAACGTATAATCATAACAAACCGACTCATCCGTTGAAGATCAAACGTATAATCATAACAAACCGAGTCATCCATTGAACATCAAACGTATAATCATAACAAACCGAGTCATCCATTGAAGATCAAACGTATAATCATAACAAACCGAGTCATCCATTGAACATCAAACATATAATCATAACAAACCGAGTCATCCATTGAAGATCAAACGTATAACCATAACAAACCTAGTCATCCATTGAAGATCAAACGTATAACCATAACAAACCGAGTCATCCATTGAAGATCAAACGTATAACCATAACAAACCGAGTCATCCATTGAAGATCAAACGTATAATCATAACAAACCGAGTCATCTGTTGAAGATCAAACGTATAATCATAACAAACCGAGTCATCCGTTGAACATCAAACGTATAATCATAACAAACCGAGTCATCCATTGAAGATCAAACGTATAATCATAACAAACCGAGTCATCCATTGAACATCAAACGTATAATCATAACAAACCGAGTCATCCATTGAAGATCAAACGTATAATCATAACAAACCCAGTCATCCATTGAAGATCAAACGTATAACCATATCAAACCGAGTCATCCATTGAAGATCAAACGTATAACCATAACAAACCGAGTCATCCATTGAAGATCAAACGTATAATCATAACAAACCGAGTCATCCATTGAAGATCAAACGTATAACCATAACAAACCGAGTCATCCATTGAAGATCAAACGTATAACCATAACAAACCGAGTCATCCATTGATGATCAAACGTATAACCATAACAAACCGAGTCATCCATTGAACATCGAACGTAGAACCATAACAAACCGAGTCATCCATTGAAGATCAAACGTATAACCATAACAAACCGAGTCATCCATTGAAGATCAAACGTATAACCATAACAAACCGAGTCATCCATTGAACATCGAACATAGAACCATAACAAACCGAGTCATCCATTGAAGATCAAACGTATAACCATAACAAACCGAGTCATCCATTGAACATCAAACGTATAATCATAACAAACCGAGTCATCCATTGAAGATCAAACGTATAACCATAACAAACCGAGTCATCCATTGAAGATCAAATGTATAAGCATAACAAACCGAGTCATCCATTGAAGATCAAACGTATAATCATAACAAACCGATTCATCCATTGAACATCAAACGTATAACCATAACAAACCGAGTCATCCATTGAACATCGAACGTATAATCATAACAAACCGAGTCATCCATTGAACATCAAACGTATAATCATAACAAACCGAGTCATCCATTGAAGATCAAACGTATAATCATAACAAACCGAGTCATCCATTGAAGATCAAACGTATAACCATAACAAACCGAGTCATCCATTGAACATCAAACGTATAATCATAACAAACCGAGTCATCCATTTAAGATCAAACGTATAATCATAACAAACCGAGTCATCTATTGAAGATCAAACGTATAACCATAACAAACCGAGTCATCCATTGAACATCAAACGTATAATCATAACAAACCGAGTCATCTGTTGAAGATCAAACGTATAACCATAACAAACCAAGTCATCCATTGAAGATCAAACGTATACCCATAACAAACCGAGTCATCGATTGAAGATCAAACGTATAACCATAACAAACCGAGTCATCCATTGAAGACCAAACGTATAATCATAACAACCTGAGTCATCCGTTGAAGATCAAACGTATAATCATAACAAACCGAGTCATCCGTTGAACATCAAACGTATAATCATAACAAACCGAGTCATCCATTGAAGATCAAACGTATAATCATAACAAACCGAGTCATCTATTGAACATCAAACGTATAATCATAACAAACCGAGTCATCCATTGAAGATCAAACGTATAATCATAACAAACCCAGTCATCCATTGAAGATCAAACGTATAACCATATCAAACCGAGTCATCCATTGAAGATCAAACGTATAACCATAACAAACCGAGTCATCCATTGAAGATCAAACGTATAATCATAACAAACCGAGTCATCCATTGAAGATCAAACGTATAACCATAACAAACCGAGTCATCCATTGAAGATCAAACGTATAACCATAACAAACCGAGTCATCCATTGATGATCAAACGTATAACAATAACAAACCGAGTCATCCATTGAACATCGAACGTAGAACCATAACAAACCGAGTCATCCATTGAAGATCAAACGTATAACTATAACAAACCGAGTCATCCATTGAACATCGAACGTAGAACCATAACAAACCGAGTCATCCATTGAAGATCAAACGTATAACCATAACAAACCGAGTCATCCATTGAACATCAAACGTATAATCATAACAAACCGAGTCATCCATTGAAGATCAAACGTATAACCATAACAAACCGAGTCATCCATTGAAGATCAAATGTATAAGCATAACAAACCGAGTCATCCATTGAAGATCAAACGTATAATCATAACAAACCGAGTCATCCATTGAACATCAAACGTATAACCATAACAAACCGAGTCATCCATTGAACATCGAACGTATTATCATAACAAACCGAGTCATCCATTGAACATCAAACGTATAATCATAACAAACCGAGTCATCCATTGAAGATCAAACGTATAATCATAACAAACCGAGTCATCCATTAAAGATCAAACGTATAACCATAACAAACCGAGTCATCCATTGAACATCAAACGTATAATCATAACAAACTGAGTCATCCATTTAAGATCAAACGTATAATTATAACAAACCGAGTCATCCATTGAAGCTCAAACGTATAACCATAACAAACCGAGTCATCCATTGAACATCAAACGTATAATCATAACAAACCGAGTCATCCATTGAAGATCAAACGTATAACCATAACAAACCGAGTCATCCATTGAAGATCAAATGTATAAGCATAACAAACCGAGTCATCCATTGAAGATCAAACGTATAACCATATCAAACCGAGTCATCCATTGAAGATCAAACGTATAACCATAACAAACCGAGTCATCCATTGAAGATCAAACGTATAATCATAACAAACCGAGTCATCCATTGAAGATCAAACGTATAACCATAACAAACCGAGTCATCCATTGAAGATCAAACGTATAACCATAACAAACCGAGTCATCCATTGATGATCAAATGTATAACCATAACAAACCGAGTCATCCATTGAACATCGAACGTAGAACCATAACAAACCGAGTCATCCATTGAAGATCAAACGTATAACCATAACAAACCGAGTCATCCATTGAAGATCAAACGTATAACCATAACAAACCGAGTCATCCATTGAACATCGAACGTAGAACCATAACAAACCGAGTCATCCATTGAAGATCAAACGTATAACCATAACAAACCGAGTCATCCATTGAACATCAAACGTATAATCATAACAAACCGAGTCATCCATTGAAGATCAAACGTATAACCATAACAAACCGAGTCATCCATTGAAGATCAAATGTATAAGCATAACAAACCGAGTCATCCATTGAAGATCAAACGTATAATCATAACAAACCGATTCATCCATTGAACATCAAACGTATAACCATAACAAACCGAGTCATCCATTGAACATCGAACGTATAATCATAACAAACCGAGTCATCCATTGAACATCAAACGTATAATCATAACAAACCGAGTCATCCATTGAAGATCAAACGTATAATCATAACAAACCGAGTCATCCATTGAAGATCAAACGTATAACCATAACAAACCGAGTCATCCATTGAACATCAAACGTATAATCATAACAAACCGAGTCATCCATTTAAGATCAAACGTATAATCATAACAAACCGAGTCATCTATTGAAGATCAAACGTATAACCATAACAAACCGAGTCATCCATTGAACATCAAACGTATAATCATAACAAACCGAGTCATCTGTTGAAGATCAAACGTATAACCATAACAAACCAAGTCATCCATTGAAGATCAAACGTATACCCATAACAAACCGAGTCATCGATTGAAGATCAAACGTATAACCATAACAAACCGAGTCATCCATTGAAGACCAAACGTATAATCATAACAACCTGAGTCATCCGTTGAAGATCAAACGTATAATCATAACAAACCGAGTCATCCGTTGAACATCAAACGTATAATCATAACAAACCGAGTCATCCATTGAAGATCAAACGTATAATCATAACAAACCGAGTCATCCATTGAACATCAAACGTATAATCATAACAAACCGAGTCATCCATTGAAGATCAAACGTATAATCATAACAAACCCAGTCATCCATTGAAGATCAAACGTATAACCATATCAAACCGAGTCATCCATTGAAGATCAAACGTATAACCATAACAAACCGAGTCATCCATTGAAGATCAAACGTATAATCATAACAAACCGAGTCATCCATTGAAGATCAAACGTATAACCATAACAAACCGAGTCATCCATTGAAGATCAAACGTATAACCATAACAAACCGAGTCATCCATTGATGATCAAACGTATAACAATAACAAACCGAGTCATCCATTGAACATCGAACGTAGAACCATAACAAACCGAGTCATCCATTGAAGATCAAACGTATAACTATAACAAACCGAGTCATCCATTGAACATCGAACGTAGAACCATAACAAACCGAGTCATCCATTGAAGATCAAACGTATAACCATAACAAACCGAGTCATCCATTGAACATCAAACGTATAATCATAACAAACCGAGTCATCCATTGAAGATCAAACGTATAACCATAACAAACCGAGTCATCCATTGAAGATCAAATGTATAAGCATAACAAACCGAGTCATCCATTGAAGATCAAACGTATAATCATAACAAACCGAGTCATCCATTGAACATCAAACGTATAACCATAACAAACCGAGTCATCCATTGAACATCGAACGTATTATCATAACAAACCGAGTCATCCATTGAACATCAAACGTATAATCATAACAAACCGAGTCATCCATTGAAGATCAAACGTATAATCATAACAAACCGAGTCATCCATTAAAGATCAAACGTATAACCATAACAAACCGAGTCATCCATTGAACATCAAACGTATAATCATAACAAACTGAGTCATCCATTTAAGATCAAACGTATAATTATAACAAACCGAGTCATCCATTGAAGCTCAAACGTATAACCATAACAAACCGAGTCATCCATTGAACATCAAACGTATAATCATAACAAACCGAGTCATCCATTGAAGATCAAACGTATAACCATAACAAACCGAGTCATCCATTGAAGATCAAATGTATAAGCATAACAAACCGAGTCATCCATTGAAGATCAAACGTATAATTATAACAAACCGAGTCATCCATTGAAGATCAAACGTATAACAATAACAAACCGAGTCATCCATTGAACATCGAACGTATAATCATAACAAACCGAGTCATCCATTGAACATCGAACGTATAATCATCACAAACCGAGTCATCCATTAAAGATCAAACGTATAATCATAACAAACCGAGTCATCCGTTGAAGATCAGGCGTATAATCATAACAAACCGAGTCATACATTGAACATCAAACGTATAACCATAACAAACCGAGTCATCCATTGAAGATCAAACGTATAACCATAACAAACCGAGTCATCCATTGAAGATCAAACGTATAACCATAACAAACCTAGTCATCCATTGAAGATCAAACATATAACCATAACAAACCGAGTCATCCATTGAAGATCAAACGTATAATCATAACAAACCGAGTCATCCATTGAACATCAAACGTATAACCATAACAAACCGAGTCATCCATTGAACATCGAACGTATAATCATAACAAACCGAGTCATCCATTAAACATCAAACGTATAATCATAACAAACCGAGTCATCCATTGAAGATCAAACGTATAACCATAAAAAACCGAGTCATCCATTGAACATCAAACGTATAATCATAACAAACCGAGTCATCCATTTAAGATCAAACGTATAATCATAACAAACCGAGTCATCCATTGAAGATCAAACGTATAACCATAACAAACCGAGGCATCCACTGAAGATCAAACGTATAATCATAACAAACCGAGTCATCCATTAAAGATCAAACGTATAACCATAACAAACCGAGTCATCCATTGAAGATCAAACGTATAACCATAACAAACCGAGTCATCCATTGAAGATCAAACGTATAATCATAACAAACCGAGTCATCCATTGAACATCGAACGTATAATCATCACAAACCGAGTCATCCATTAAAGACCAAACGTATAATCATAACAAACCGAGTCATCCGTTGAAGATCAAACGTATAATCATAACAAACCGAGTCATACATTGAACATCAAACGTATAACCATAACAAACCGAGTCATCCATTGAAGATCAAACGTATAACCATAACAAACCGAGTCATCCATTGAAGATCAAACGTATAACCATAACAAACCTAGTCATCCATTGAAGATCAAACGTATAACCATAACAAACCGAGTCATCCATTGAAGATCAAACGTATAACCATTACAAACCGAGTCATCCATTGAAGATCAAACGTATAATCATAACAAACCGACTCATCCGTTGAAGATCAAACGTATAATCATAACAAACCGAGTCATCCATTGAACATCAAACGTATAATCATAACAAACCGAGTCATCCATTGAAGATCAAACGTATAATCATAACAAACCGAGTCATCCATTGAACATCAAACGTATAATCATAACAAACCGAGTCATCCATTGAAGATCAAACGTATAACCATAACAAACCTAGTCATCCATTGAAGATCAAACGTATAACCATAACAAACCGAGTCATCCATTGAAGATCAAACGTATAACCATAACAAACCGAGTCATCCATTGAAGATCAAACGTATAATCATAACAAACCGAGTCATACGTTGAAGATCAAACGTATAATCATAACAAACCGAGTCATCCGTTGAACATCAAACGTATAATCATAACAAACCGAGTCATCCATTGAAGATCAAACGTATAATCATAACAAACCGAGTCATCCATTGAACATCAAACGTATAATCATAACAAACCGAGTCATCCATTGAAGATCAAACGTATAATCATAACAAACCCAGTCATCCATTGAAGATCAAACGTATAACCATATCAAACCGAGTCATCCATTGAAGATCAAACGTATAACCATAACAAACCGAGTCATCCATTGAAGATCAAACGTATAATCATAACAAACCGAGTCATCCATTGAAGATCAAACGTATAACCATAACAAACCGAGTCATCCATTGAAGATCAAACGTATAACCATAACAAACCGAGTCATCCATTGATGATCAAACGTATAACCATAACAAACCGAGTCATCCATTAAACATCAAACGTAGAACCATAACAAACCGAGTCATCCATTGAAGATCAAACGTATAACCATAACAAACCGAGTCATCCATTGAAGATCAAACGTATAACCATAACAAAACTATTCATCCATTGAACATCGAACGTAGAACCATAACAAACCGAGTCATCCATTGAAGATCAAACGTATAACCATAACAAACCGAGTCATCCATTGAACATCAAACGTATAATCATAACAAACCAAGTCATCCATTGAAGATCAAACGTATAACCATAACAAACCGAGTCATCCATTGAAGATCAAATGTATAAGCATAACAAACCGAGTCATCCATTGAAGATCAAACGTATAATCATAACAAACCGAGTCATTAATTGAACATCAAACGTATAACCATAACAAACCGAGTCATCCATTGAACATCGAACGTATAATCTGTAACACCCGTGAAAGTGCCGTAAGATGCTAAGTTATTGTCTCAAGAGCTGTTCAGTATGAGCATCTCTCGTAAGTTGAGGCTCACTTGTGGATGTGATATCCCGAGCCCAACGTCATTTATTTAATCCTATTTTACGTATATTTTTGAAATTTTTAAGAATTTTTATCGTGGAATTATTTGACGGTTTAAGTTGAAACCAACGTTTACGATCGTAATTTAACGTTTGACGATTTAAGAAGAACCGATAACGACTACGATACCGACGGATGCCCAAAATTTACCTTTTATTATCGATTGATCGATATTTGAGTTTTTCGAGATTTTATTCTTATTACGTGTTAAGTCGAGTCGGAACCATGTGTATATTCGTTTTGTGTGCGTTTGAACCATCTAAAAGTATTTTCGAGTGTTCGGGACGACCCCCGACTCCCGTAAAGTTTTTTAAACCGACTACTAGTCAATCCCGTAAACATTTGAAGTCGTTTTTGCTTAAGGCCAAAAGAAAGCTTAAATTGCACTTAGGTCCTTCCCATTTCACAAAAAGGGACTAACAACACACACACAAAACATTTCACAAGAAAAAGATCAAACACCCCTCCCTTGTGTTCTTAGGCCGACGGCCACCCACCAAAAACCACCAATCCACCACCAAAACTTGGTTTTTGAAGAATCCAATCAAAGTCCCACCTTTCTAACATCATTGTAAGTAAATCCCACCAACATTTACATGCATGCATCCATTTATTTTCTTCCAAAAATTTGTGATTTTTCAAAAACGGGTTTTGATCGAATTAAACCATACACATGTTTAATTCATGTGTATATAATGTTAATTCACCTATAAAACAAGATGGGGGTTATGATTGGTGTCTTCCACAGCCCCTAAAAGCCACGAAATTTTTGGGGTTTTGGGTGTGTTCAAGGTGTTTGACGAAATGTCATGGGTTTGTGTTTATAAGGGTGTTTTGGGTGTGTTTGAATGGGTTAAACACATTGCATGTATATTTTTAGATTTTTAGCTTATGAGTATGATGATCAATAGGGGTTAGGAACTGAAAATATGATTTGGTTGTGATTAGGGAAGCTTAGGATGATGCCTAGAGGTGATAAATAGGTTTGGAATCGGGCCTAAGTATGATTTTGGTATGGTTAAATTTAGGCAGAAAGTTTAAGACATTTTTGTAAAAATAATTTTTCCTACAGGTCTAGATAGTTAGATGTAGTTATGGAGTGTCTTCTTAGCTTTAATTTGGTATAAGGTAGAGCTCGTGACTCCAAACGAGCCAAAAGTTATGAGGTTTTAAAGATCGTGTACCGGGAGACGAGAACTTTCATAATCCGAATTTATGTTTAGTTTTAGTCAAATCCCGAGGACCACAAGTATGAATTGGTAAAAGGTCAAAGGTCAAATTTTGGTCACAAACCTGTGTAATTGAGTCTATAAGTGGACTTAGGAGTCAAAGAGGTCAAAGGTGTATTTCAAATAGGTCAAAGAAGTCCAAGTTGGTCGAAGTACAATTTCAGTCCGAAAAATGTAGGTTTAGTAATGTGTTGAGTAACGGGTCGTAAAAGCGAAAACTTTTATTGGGATTAAATATGTGTTTTCTACAGGTCTTATAGTATTTTTGAGAATTTTTTCAAATTTTATAAAAATGGTTAAGTATAGTAAAACAGCCCATACTTTTGGCAAGTATCGGCGAAACCGTAAAATGGATAGTAACTTTAACAACATTGATAAATGGTATAAGTCTAGTAACAACTACTTGTTTGACTTTGGCGTGAGTTTTCATAAGCATTGAGTGCGTTTGCATTTGCGTGTGTTTAGTACAATAATGTACGCGGAGTATTGATTGGTTTACGTACCTTGATTTTTAGGTCAAGTGTTTGATTTTCCCGGGCATCCACGTCGTCGGTGACATTTCTCGTTACGTCTTCGCTAGAACTACTACTACTACGCAAGGTGAGTCTATAGCCTCGCTCTTTACTTATTTCAAATGATTTTACCCGCGAGGGGGATACATGCTAATTTAAATGAAAATGAACATAAGTCTTGAATGATTGTTGGACCCGAATGTTGCCTTGAAATTGTGTTGAGTACCTAGTTGCAAAAGTCCCTAAATTCATGAACTATTAACTATTGTCTTGCCCTTGCGAAGGGGGAAATAGCCGCTTATACAATTTGTAGTACTACGGGGCTAACGACCCAATGCTAGCCGAGAAGCTGTACGTTGAGTAAGTTCTGCGGTAGATTATCTTGTATGAGAGATAAGGTATAATTGCAACTGATGCCTTTAGAAGGGGCACTGGTTTCATCTGAATCACGCCGGTAATTATTACGCGGGTGATTGAGTTAACGGATTAGTGTCATGAGCTTAAACACAATTGTCATAACCTTGAAAATAGATTGTGAGTACGACAATGCTATTGAATGATCATGATTAGTTTTTAATACTTATGTTCAGCTTATGATTTGATAAACCTATAGATTCGCTCAACCTTTGTGTTGACGATTTTAAGCATGTGTTTCAGGTAATCAAGATTGATAGCAACGGAGCATGCGAGGATGGAAGTTGTGGTGGCTTGGCGGTCTACTTTGTTTTCCTCCCTTTTTGCACTTAAAAATTTTATACTATGTCGTGTGAATGAAAATATATTTTTGGGTTGAGATTCAGTGGGGACCTAAACGCAAACTCTGTATTGTATTCTTTTGGGGTTTGGAAAACAGTAGACATGTACATTCTAACTATGTTTAAATTATGTCAAGACTTTTACGTCTTTTGAGTCGTTTGATATATCTTGTGTGCGATGATAACTGTGTAGCACCCAAATGTTGTAGTTCCGCTGCGCATAGCATTTGTGGGGGTGTTACATAATCATAACAAACCGAGTCATCCATTGAACATCAAACGTATAATCATAACAAACCGAGTCATCCATTGAAGATCAAACGTATAATTATAACAAACCGAGTCATCCATTGAAGATCAAACGTATAACCATAACAAACCGAGTCATCCATTGAACATCAAACGTATAATCATAACAAACCGAGTCATCCATTTAAGATCAAACGTATAATCATAACAAACCGAGTCATCCATTGAAGATCAAACGTATAACCATAACAAACCGAGTCATCCATTGAACATCAAACGTATAATCATAACAGACCGAGTCATCCATTGAAGATCAAACGTATAACCATAACAAACCGAGTCATCCATTGAAGATCAAATGTATAAGCATAACAAACCGAGTCATCCATTGAAGATCAAACGTATAATTATAACAAACCGAGTCATCCATTGAAGATCAAACGTATAACAATAACAAACCGAGTCATCCATTGAACATCGAACGTATAATCATAACAAACCGAGTCATCCATTGAACATCGAACGTATAATCATCACAAACCGAGTCATCCATTGAAGATCAAACGTATAATCATAACAAACCGAGTCATCCGTTGAAGATCAAACGTATAATCATAACAAACCGAGTCATACATTGAACATCAAACGTATAACCATAACAAACCGAGTCATCCATTGAACATCAAACATATAATCATAACAAACCGAGTCATCTATTGAAGATCAAACGTATAATCATAACAAACCGAGTCATCCATTGAACATCAAACGTATAATCATAACAAACCGAGTCATCCATTGAAGATCAAACGTATAACCATAACAAACCTAGTCATCCATTGAAGATCAAACGTACAACCATAACAAACCGAGTCATCCATTGAAGATCAAACGTATAACCATAACAAACCGAGTCATCCATTGAAGATCAAACGTATAATCATAACAAACCGAGTCATCCGTTGAAGATCAAACGTATAATCATAACAAACCGAGTCATCCGTTGAACATCAACCGTATAATCATAACAAACCGAGTCATCCATTGAAGATCAAACGTATAATCATAACAAACCGAGTCATCCATTGAACATCAAACGTATAATCATAACAAACCGAGTCATCCATTGAAGATCAAACGTATAATCATAACAAACCCAGTCATCCATTGAAGATCAAACGTATAACCATATCAAACCGAGTCATCCATTGAAGATCAAACGTATAACCATAACAAACCGAGTCATCCATTGAAGATCAAACGTATAATCATAACAAACCGAGTCATCCATTGAAGAATAAACGTATAACCATAACAAACCGAGTCATCCATTGAAGATCAAACGTATAACCATAACAAACCGAGTCATCCATTGATGATCAAACGTATAACCATAACAAACCGAGTCATCCATTGAACATCAAACGTAGAACCATAACAAACCGAGTCATCCATTGAAGATCAAACGTATAACCATAACAAACCGAGTCATCCATTGAAGATCAAACGTATAACCATAACAAACCTATTCATCCATTGAACATCGAACGTAGAACCATAACAAACCGAGTCATCCATTGAAGATCAAACGTATAACCATAACAAACCGAGTCATCCATTGAACATCAAACGTATAATCATAACAAACCGAGTCATCCATTGAAGATCAAACGTATAACCATAACAAACCGAGTCATCCATTGAAGATCAAATGTATAAGCATAACAAACCGAGTCATCCATTGAAGATCAAACGTATAATCATAACAAACCGAGTCATTAATTGAACATCAAACGTATAACCATAACAAACCGAGTCATCCATTGAACATCGAACGTATAATCATAACAAACCGAGTCATCCATTGAACATCAAACGTATAATCATAACAAACCGAGTCATCCATTGAAGATCAAACGTATAATCATAACAAACCGAGTCATCCATTGAAGATCAAACGTATAACCATAACAAACCGAGTCATCCATTGAACATCAAACGTATAATCATAACAAACCGAGTCATCCATTTAAGATCAAACGTATAATCATAACAAACCGAGTCATCCATTGAAGATCAAACGTATAACCATAACAAACCGAGTCATCCATTGAACATCAAACGTATAATCATAACAAACCGAGTCATCCATTGAAGATCAAACGTATAACCATAACAAACCGAGTCATCCATTGAAGATCAAATGTATAAGCATAACAAACCGAGTCATCCATTGAAGATCAAACGTATAATTATAACAAACCGAGTCATCCATTGAAGATCAAACGTATAACAATAACAAACCGAGTCATCCATTGAACATCGAACGTATAATCATAACAAACCGAGTCATCCATTGAACATCGAACGTATAATCATCACAAACCGAGTCATCCATTGAAGATCAAACGTATAATCATAACAAACCGAGTCATCCATTGAAGATCAAACGTATAATCATAACAAACCGAGTCATACATTGAACATCAAACGTATAACCATAACAAACCGAGTCATCCATTGAAGATCAAACGTATAACCATAACAAACCGAGTCATCCATTGAAGATCAAACGTATAACCATAACAAACCTAGTCATCCATTGAAGATCAAACATATAACCATAACAAACCGAGTCATCCATTGAAGATCAAACGTATAATCATAACAAACCGAGTCATCCATTGAACATCAAACGTATAACCATAACAAACCGAGTCATCCATTGAACATCGAACGTATAATCATAACAAACCGAGTCATCCATTAAACATCAAACGTATAATCATAACAAACCGAGTCATCCATTGAAGATCATACGTATAACCATAAAAAACCGAGTCATCCATTGAACATCAAACGAATAATCATAACAAACCGAGTCATCCATTTAAGATCAAACGTATAATCATAACAAACCGAGTCATCCATTGAAGATCAAACGTATAACCATAACAAACTGAGTCATCCATTGAACATCAAACGTATAATCATAACAAACCGAGTCATCCATTGAAGATCAAACGTATAACCATAACAAACCGAGTCATCCATTGAAGATCAAATGTATAAGCATAACAAACCGAGTCATCCATTGAAGATCAAACGTATAATTATAACAAACCGAGTCATCCATTGAAGATCAAACGTATAACAATAACAAACTGAGTCATCCATTGAACATCGAACGTATAATCATAACAAACCGAGTCATCCATTGAAGATTAAACGTATAATCATAACAAACCGAGTCATCCATTGAACATCGAACGTATAATCATCACAAACCGAGTCATCCATTGAAGATCAAACGTATAATCATAACAAACCGAGTCATCCGTTGAAGATCAAACGTATAATCATAACAAACCGAGTCATACATTGAACATCAAACGTATAACCATAACAAACCGAGTCATCCATTGAAGATCAAACGTATAACCATAACAAACCGAGTCATCCATTGAAGATCAAACGTATAACCATAACAAACCTAGTCATACATTGAAGATCAAACGTATAACCATAACAAACCGAGTCATCCATTGAACATCAAACGTATAACCATAACAAACCGAGTCATCCATTGAAGATCAAACGTATAATCATAACAAACCGACTCATCCGTTGAAGATCAAACGTATAATCATAACAAACCGAGTCATCCATTGAACATCAAACGTATAATCATAACAAACCGAGTCATCCATTGAAGATCAAACGTATAATCAAAACAAACCGAGTCATCCATTGAACATCAAACGTATAATCATAACAAACTGAGTCATCCATTTAAGATCAAACGTATAATCATAACAAACCGAGTCATCCATTGAAGATCAAACGTATAACCATAACAAACCGAGTCGTCCATTGAAGATCAAACGTATAACCATAACAAACCGAGTCATCCATTGAAGATCAAACGTATAATCATAACAAACCGAGTCATCCATTGAAGATCAAACGTATAACCATAACAAAGCGAGTCATCCATTGAAGATCAAACGTATAACCATAACAAACCGAGTCATCCATTGATGATCAAACGTATAATCATAACAAACCGAGTCATCCATTAAAGATCAAACGTATAACCATAACAAACCGAGTCATCCATTGAACATCAAACATATAACCATAACAAACTGAGTCATCCATTAAACATCAAACGTATAATCATAACAAACCGAGTCATCAATTGAAGATCAAATGTATAACCATAACAAACCGAGTCATCCATTGAAGATCAAACGTAGAACCATAACAAACCGAGTCATCCATTGAAGATCAAACGTATAATCATAACAAACCGAGTCATCCATTGAAGATCAAACGTATAACCATAACAAACCGAGTCATCCATTGAACATCGAACGTATAATCATAACAAACCGAGTCATCCATTGAAGATCAAACGTATAACCATAACAAACCGAGTCATACATTGAAGATCAAACGTATAACCATAACAAACCGAGTCATCCATTGAAGATCAAACGTAGAACCATAACAAACCGAGTCATCCATTGAAGATCAAACGTATAATCATAACAAACCGAGTCATCCATTGAAGATCAAACGTATAATCATAATAAACCGAGTCATCCATTGAGGATCAAACGTATAATCATAACAAACCGAGTCATCCATTGAACATCAAACGTATAACCATAACAAACCGAGTCATCCATTGAACATCGAACGTATAATCATAACAAACCGAGTCATACATTGAACATCAAACGTATAATCATAACAAACCGAGTCATCCATTGAAGATCAAACGTATAATCATAACAAACCGAGTCATCCATTGAAGATCAAACGTATAACCATAACAAATCGAGTCATCCATTGAACATCAAACGTATAATCATAACAAACCGAGTCATCCATTTAAGATCAAACGTATAATCATAACAAACTGACTCATCCATTGAACATCAAACGCATAATCATAACAAACCGAGTCATCCATTGAAGATCAAACGTATAACCATAACAAACCGAGTCATCCATTGAAGATCAAATGTATAAGCATAACAAACCGAGTCATCCATTGAAGATCAAACGTATAATTATAACAAACCGAGTCATCCA
This sequence comes from Glebionis coronaria, assembly GCA_025667525.1. Lineage (NCBI taxonomy): Eukaryota > Viridiplantae > Streptophyta > Magnoliopsida > Asterales > Asteraceae > Glebionis > Glebionis coronaria. The sequence continues at coordinate 245,493,287 of CM046878.1, forward strand.
TTAAAGATCAAACGTATAACAATAACAAACCGAGTCATCCATTGAACATCGAACGTATAATCATAACAAACCGAGTCATCCATTGAAGATCAAACGTATAATCATAACAAACCGAGTCATCCATTGAAGATCAAACGTATAACCATAACAAACCGAGTCATCCATTGAAGATCAAACGTATAATCATAACAAACCGAGTCATCCATTGAAGATCAAACGTATAACCATAACAAACCGAGTCATCCATTGAAGATCAAACGTATAACCATAACAAACCGAGTCATCCATTGATGATCAAACGTATAATCATAACAAACCGAGTCATCCATTAAAGATCAAACGTATAACCATAACAAACCGAGTCATCCATTGAACATCAAACGTATAACCATAACAAACCGAGTCATCCATTTAACATCAAACGTATACTCATAACAAACCGAGTCATCCATTGAAGATCAAATGTATAACCATAACAAACCGAGTCATCCATTGAAGATCAAACGTAGAACCATAACAAACCGAGTCATCCACTGAAGATCAAACGTATAATCATAACAAACCGAGTCATCCATTGAAGATCAAACGTATAACCATAACAAACCGAGTCATCCATTGAACATCGAACGTATAATCATAACAAACCGAGTCATCCATTGAGGATCAAACGTATAACCATAACAAACCGAGTCATCCATTGAAGATCAAACGTATAACCATAACAAACCGAGTCATCCATTGAAGATCAAACGTAGAACCATAACAAACCGAGTCATCCATTGAATATCAAACGTATAATCATAACAAACCGAGTCATCCATTGAAGATCAAGCGTATAATCATAACAAACCGAGTCATCCATTGAGGATCAAACGTATAATCATAACAAACCGAGTCATCCATTAAACATCAAACGTATAACCATAACAAACTGAGTCATCCATTGAACATCGAACGTATAATCATAACAAACCGAGTCATCCATTGAAGATCAAACGTATAACCATAACAAACCGAGTCATCCATAGAAGATCAAACGTATAATCATAACAAACCGAGTCATCCATTAAAGATCAAATGTATAACCATAACAAACCGAGTCATCCATTGAAGATCAAAGGTATAATCATAACAAACCGACTCATCCATTGAAGATCAAACGTATAATCATAACAAACCGAGTCATCCATTGAACATCAAACGTATAATCATAACAAACCGAGTCATCCATTGAAGATCAAACGTATAATCATAACAAACCGAGTCATCCATTGAAGATCAAACGTATAACCATAACAAACTGAGTCATCCATTGAAGATCAAACGTATAACCATAACAAACCGAGTCATCCATTGAAGATCAAACGTATAATCATAACAAACCGAGTCATCCATTGAAGATCAAATGTATAACCATAACAAACCGAGTCATCCATTGAAGATCAAACGTATAACCATAAAAAACCGAGTCATCCATTGAAGATCAAACGTATAATCATAACAAACCGAGTCAACCATTGAAGATCAAACGTATAACCATAACAAACCGAGTCATCCATTGAAGATCAAACGTATAACCATAACAAACCGAGTCATCCATTGAACATCAAACGTATAACCCTAACAAACCGAGTCATCCATTGAACATCAAACGTATAATCATAACAAACCGAGGCATCCTTGAAGATCAAACGTATAACCATAACAAACCGAGTCATCCATTGAAGATCAAACGTATAACCATAACAAACCGAGTCATCCATTGAAGATCAAACGTATAACCATAACAAACCGAGTCATCCATTGAAGATCAAACGTAGAACCATAACAAACCGAGTCATCCATTGAAGATCAAACGTATAATCATAACAAACCGAGTCATCCATTGAAGATCAAACGTATAACCATAACAAACCGATAATCCATTGAACATCGAACGTATAATCATAACAAACCGAGTCATCCATTGAACATCAAACGTATAATCATAACAAACCGAGTCATACATTGAAGATCAAATGTATAAGCATAACAAACCGAGTCATCCATTGAAGATCAAACGTATAATTATAACAAACCGAGTCATCCATTAAAGATCAAACGTATAACAATAACAAACCGAGTCATCCATTGAACATCGAACGTATAATCATAACAAACCGAGTCATCCATTGAAGATCAAACGTATAATCATAACAAACCGAGTCATCCATTGAAGATCAAACGTATAACCATAACAAACCGAGTCATCCATTGAATATCAAACGTATAATCATAACAAACCGAGTCATCCATTGAAGATCAAGCGTATAATCATAACAAACCGAGTCATCCATTGAGGATCAAACGTATAATCATAACAAACCGAGTCATCCATTAAACATCAAACGTATAACCATAACAAACTGAGTCATCCATTGAACATCGAACGTATAATCATAACAAACCGAGTCATCCATTGAAGATCAAACGTATAACCATAACAAACCGAGTCATCCATAGAAGATCAAACGTATAATCATAACAAACCGAGTCATCCATTAAAGATCAAATGTATAACCATAACAAACCGAGTCATCCATTAAAGATCAAAGGTATAATCATAACAAACCGACTCATCCATTGAAGATCAAACGTATAATCATAACAAACCGAGTCATCCATTGAACATCAAACGTATAATCATAACAAACCGAGTCATCCATTGAAGATCAAACGTATAATCATAACAAACCGAGTCATCCATTGAAGATCAAACGTATAACCATAACAAACTGAGTCATCCATTGAAGATCAAACGTATAACCATAACAAACCGAGTCATCCATTGAAGATCAAACGTATAATCATAACAAACCGAGTCATCCATTGAAGATCAAACGTGTAATCATAACAAACCGAGTCATCCATTGAAGATCAAACGTATAATCATAACAAACCGAGTCATCCATTGAACATCAAACGTATAACCATAACAAACCGAGTCATCCATTGAACATCAAACGTATAATCATAACAAACTGAGTCATCCATTGAAGATCAAACGTATAACCATAACAAACCGAGTCATCCATTGAAGATCAAACGTAGAACCATAACAAACCGAGTCATCCATTGAAGATCAAACGTATAATCATAATAAACCGAGTCATCCATTGAAGATCAAACGTATAACCATAACAAACCGAGTCATCCACTGAACATCGAACGTATAATCATAACAAACCGAGTCATCCATTGAACATCAAACGTATAATCATAACAAACCGAGTCATACATTGAAGATCAAATGTATAAGCATAACAAACCGAGTCATCCATTGAAGATCAAACGTATAATTATAACAAACCGAGTCATCCATTAAAGATCAAACGTATAACAATAACAAACCGAGTCATCCATTGAACATCGAACGTATAATCATAACAAACCGAGTCATCCATTGAAGATCAAACGTATAATCATAACAAACCGAGTCATCCATTGAAGATCAAACGTATAACCATAACAAACCGAGTCATCCATTGAATATCAAACGTATAATCATAACAAACCGAGTCATCCATTGAAGATCAAGCGTATAATCATAACAAACCGAGTCATCCATTGAGGATCAAACGTATAATCATAACAAACCGAGTCATCCATTAAACATCAAACGTATAACCATAACAAACTGAGTCATCCATTGAACATCGAACGTATAATCATAACAAACCGAGTCATCCATTGAAGATCAAACGTATAACCATAACAAACCGAGTCATCCATAGAAGATCAAACGTATAATCATAACAAACCGAGTCATCCATTAAAGATCAAATGTATAACCATAACAAACCGAGTCATCCATTGAAGATCAAAGGTATAATCATAACAAACCGACTCATCCATTGAAGATCAAACGTATAATCATAACAAACCGAGTCATCCATTGAACATCAAACGTATAATCATAACAAACCGAGTCATCCATTGAAGATCAAACGTATAATCATAACAAACCGAGTCATCCATTGAAGATCAAACGTATAACCATAACAAACTGAGTCATCCATTGAAGATCAAACGTATAACCATAACAAACCGAGTCATCCATTGAAGATCAAACGTATAATCATAACAAACCGAGTCATCCATTGAAGATCAAATGTATAACCATAACAAACCGAGTCATCCATTGAAGATCAAACGTATAACCATAAAAAACCAAGTCATCCATTGAAGATCAAACGTATAATCATAACAAACCGAGTCAACCATTGAAGATCAAACGTATAACCATAACAAACCGAGTCATCCATTGAAGATCAAACGTATAACCATAACAAACCGAGTCATCCATTGAACATCAAACGTATAACCATAACAAACCGAGTCATCCATTGAACATCAAACGTATAATCATAACAAACCGAGGCATCCTTGAAGATCAAACGTATAACCATAACAAACCGAGTCATCCATTGAAGATCAAACGTATAACCATAACAAACCGAGTCATCCATTGAAGATCAAACGTATAACCATAACAAACCGAGTCATCCATTGAAGATCAAACGTAGAACCATAACAAACCGAGTCATCCATTGAAGATCAAACGTATAATCATAACAAACCGAGTCATCCATTGAAGATCAAACGTATAACCATAACAAACCGATAATCCATTGAACATCGAACGTATAATCATAACAAACCGAGTCATCCATTGAAGATCAAACGTATAATCATAACAAACTGAGTCATCCATTGAACATCAAACGTATAATCATAACAAACCGAGTCATCCATTGAAGATCAAACGTATAATCATAACAAACCGAGTCATCCATTATAGATCAAACGTATAATCATAACAAACCGAGTCATCCATTGAACATCAAACGTATAACCATAACAAACCGAGTCATCCATTGAACATCAAACGTATAATCATAACAAACTGAGTCATCCATTGAAGATCAAACGTATAACCATAACAAACCGAGTCATCCATTGAAGATCAAACGTAGAACCATAACAAACCGAGTCATCCATTGAAGATCAAACGTATAATCATAATAAACCGAGTCATCCATTAAAGATCAAACGTATAACCATAACAAACCGAGTCATCCACTGAACATCGAACGTATAATCATAACAAACCGAGTCATCCATTGAACATCAAACGTATAATCATAACAAACCGAGTCATACATTGAAGATCAAATGTATAAGCATAACAAACCGAGTCATCCATTGAAGATCAAACGTATAATTATAACAAACCGAGTCATCCATTAAAGATCAAACGTATAACAATAACAAACCGAGTCATCCATTGAACATCGAACGTATAATCATAACAAACCGAGTCATCCATTGAAGATCAAACGTATAATCATAACAAACCGAGTCATCCATTGAAGATCAAACGTATAACCATAACAAACCGAGTCATCCATTGAAGATCAAACGTATAATCATAACAAACCGAGTCATCCATTGAAGATCAAACGTATAACCATAACAAACCGAGTCATCCATTGAAGATCAAACGTATAACCATAACAAACCGAGTCATCCATTGATGATCAAACGTATAACCATAACAAACCGAGTCATCCATTAAAGATCAAACGTATAACCATAACAAACCGAGTCATCCATTGAACATCAAACGTATAACCATAACAAACCGAGTCATCCATTAAACATCAAACATATACTCATAACAAACCGAGTCATCCATTGAAGATCAAATGTATAACCATAACAAACCGAGTCATCCATTGAAGATCAAACGTAGAACCATAACAAACCGAGTCATCCGTTGAAGATCAAACGTATAATCATAACAAACCGAGTCATCCATTGAAGATCAAACGTATAACCATAACAAACCGAGTCATCCATTGAACATCGAACGTATAATCATAACAAACCGAGTCATCCATTGAGGATCAAACGTATAACCATAACAAACCGAGTCATCCATTGAAGATCAAACGTATAACCATAACAAACCGAGTCATCCATTGAAGATCAAACGTAGAACCATAACAAACCGAGTCATCCATTGAATATCAAACGTATAATCATAACAAACCGAGTCATCCATTGAAGATCAAGCGTATAATCATAACAAACCGAGTCATCCATTGAGGATCAAACGTATAATCATAACAAACCGAGTCATCCATTGAACATCAAACGTATAACCATAACAAACTGAGTCATCCATTGAACATCGAACGTATAATCATAACAAACCGAGTCATCCATTGAAGATCAAACGTATAACCATAACAAACCGAGTCATCCATAGAAGATCAAACGTATAATCATAACAAACCGAGTCATCCATTAAAGATCAAATGTATAACCATAACAAACCGAGTCATCCATTGAAGATCAAAGGTATAATCATAATAAACCGACTCATCCATTGAAGATCAAACGTATAATCATAACAAACCGAGTCATCCATTGAACATCAAACGTATAATCATAACAAACCGAGTCATCCATTGAAGATCAAACGTATAATCATAACAAACCGAGTCATCCATTGAAGATCAAACGTATAACCATAACAAACTGAGTCATCCATTGAAGATCAAACGTATAACCATAATAAACCGAGTCATCCATTGAAGATCAAACGTATAATCATAACAAACCGAGTCATCCATTGAAGATCAAACGTATAACCATAACAAACCGAGTCATCCATTGAAGATCAAACGTATAACCATAAAAAACCGAGTCATCCATTGAAGATCAAACGTATAATCATAACAAACCGAGTCAACCATTGAAGATCAAACGTATAACCATAACAAACCGAGTCATCCATTGAAGATCAAACGTATAACCATAACAAACCGAGTCATCTATTGAACATCAAACGTATAACCATAACAAACCGAGTCATCCATTGAACATCAAACGTATAATCATAACAAACCGAGGCATCCTTGAAGATCAAACGTATAACCATAACAAACCGAGTCATCCATTGAAGATCAAACGTATAACCATAACAAACCGAGTCATCCATTGAAGATCAAACGTATAACCATAACAAACCGAGTCATCCATTGAAGATCAAACGTAGAACCATAACAAACCGAGTCATCCATTGAAGATCAAACGTATAATCATAACAAACCGAGTCATCCATTGAAGATCAAACGTATAACCATAACAAACCGATAATCCATTGAACATCGAACGTATAATCATAACAAACCGAGTCATCCATTGAAGATCAAACGTATAATCATAACAAACTGAGTCATCCATTGAACATCAAACGTATAATCATAACAAACCGAGTCATCCATTGAAGATCAAACGTATAATCATAACAAACCGAGTCATCCATTGAAGATCAAACGTATAATCATAACAAACCGAGTCATCCATTGAACATCAAACGTATAACCATAACAAACCGAGTCATCCATTGAACATCAAACGTATAATCATAACAAACTGAGTCATCCATTGAAGATCAAACGTATAACCATAACAAACCGAGTCATCCATTGAAGATCAAACGTAGAACCATAACAAACCGAGTCATCCATTGAAGATCAAACGTATAATCATAATAAACCGAGTCATCCATTGAAGATCAAACGTATAACCATAACAAACCGAGTCATCCACTGAACATCGAACGTATAATCATAACAAACCGAATCATCCATTGAACATCAAACGTATAATCATAACAAACCGAGTCATACATTGAAGATCAAATGTATAAGCATAACAAACCGAGTCATCCATTGAAGATCAAACGTATAATTATAACAAACCGAGTCATCCATTAAAGATCAAACGTATAACAATAACAAACCGAGTCATCCATTGAACATCGAACGTATAATCATAACAAACTGAGTCATCCATTGAAGATCAAACGTATAATCATAACAAACCGAGTCATCCATTGAAGATCAAACGTATAACCATAACAAACCGAGTCATCCATTGAAGATCAAACGTATAATCATAACAAACCGAGTCATCCATTGAAGATCAAACGTATAACCATAACAAACCGAGTCATCCATTGAAGATCAAACGTATAACCATAACAAACCGAGTCATCCATTGATGATCAAACGTATAATCATAACAAACCGAGTCATCCATTATAGATCAAACGTATAACCATAACAAACCGAGTCATCCATTGAACATCAAACGTATAACCATAACAAACCGAGTCATCCATTAAACATCAAACGTATACTCATAACAAACCGAGTCATCCATTGAAGATCAAACGTATAACCATAACAAACTGAGTCATCCATTGAAGATCAAACGTATAACCATAATAAACCGAGTCATCCATTGAAGATCAAACGTATAATCATAACAAACCGAGTCATCCATTGAAGATCAAACGTATAACCATAACAAACCGAGTCATCCATTGAAGATCAAACGTATAACCATAAAAAACCGAGTCATCCATTGAAGATCAAACGTATAATCATAACAAACCGAGTCAACCATTGAAGATCAAACGTATAACCATAACAAACCGAGTCATCCATTGAAGATCAAACGTATAACCATAACAAACCGAGTCATCTATTGAACATCAAACGTATAACCATAACAAACCGAGTCATCCATTGAACATCAAACGTATAATCATAACAAACCGAGGCATCCTTGAAGATCAAACGTATAACCATAACAAACCGAGTCATCCATTGAAGATCAAACGTATAACCATAACAAACCGAGTCATCCATTGAAGATCAAACGTATAACCATAACAAACCGAGTCATCCATTGAAGATCAAACGTAGAACCATAACAAACCGAGTCATCCATTGAAGATCAAACGTATAATCATAACAAACCGAGTCATCCATTGAAGATCAAACGTATAACCATAACAAACCGATAATCCATTGAACATCGAACGTATAATCATAACAAACCGAGTCATCCATTGAAGATCAAACGTATAATCATAACAAACTGAGTCATCCATTGAACATCAAACGTATAATCATAACAAACCGAGTCATCCATTGAAGATCAAACGTATAATCATAACAAACCGAGTCATCCATTGAAGATCAAACGTATAATCATAACAAACCGAGTCATCCATTGAACATCAAACGTATAACCATAACAAACCGAGTCATCCATTGAACATCAAACGTATAATCATAACAAACTGAGTCATCCATTGAAGATCAAACGTATAACCATAACAAACCGAGTCATCCATTGAAGATCAAACGTAGAACCATAACAAACCGAGTCATCCATTGAAGATCAAACGTATAATCATAATAAACCGAGTCATCCATTGAAGATCAAACGTATAACCATAACAAACCGAGTCATCCACTGAACATCGAACGTATAATCATAACAAACCGAATCATCCATTGAACATCAAACGTATAATCATAACAAACCGAGTCATACATTGAAGATCAAATGTATAAGCATAACAAACCGAGTCATCCATTGAAGATCAAACGTATAATTATAACAAACCGAGTCATCCATTAAAGATCAAACGTATAACAATAACAAACCGAGTCATCCATTGAACATCGAACGTATAATCATAACAAACTGAGTCATCCATTGAAGATCAAACGTATAATCATAACAAACCGAGTCATCCATTGAAGATCAAACGTATAACCATAACAAACCGAGTCATCCATTGAAGATCAAACGTATAATCATAACAAACCGAGTCATCCATTGAAGATCAAACGTATAACCATAACAAACCGAGTCATCCATTGAAGATCAAACGTATAACCATAACAAACCGAGTCATCCATTGATGATCAAACGTATAATCATAACAAACCGAGTCATCCATTATAGATCAAACGTATAACCATAACAAACCGAGTCATCCATTGAACATCAAACGTATAACCATAACAAACCGAGTCATCCATTAAACATCAAACGTATACTCATAACAAACCGAGTCATCCATTGAAGATCAAATGTATAACCATAACAAACCGAGTCATCCATTGAAGATCAAACGTAGAACCATAACAAACCGAGTCATCCATTGAAGATCAAACGTATAATCATAACAAACCGAGTCATCCATTGAAGATCAAACGTATAACCATAACAAACCGAGTCATCCATTGAACATCGAACGTATAATCATAACAAACCGAGTCATCCATTGAGGATCAAACGTATAACCATAACAAACCGAGTCATCCATAGAAGATCAAACTGTAAAACCTGAGAATTTCAGGTTTTGACTTGTGAACATTATGTACGTCACTTTATGATATCTAAATATTTTATACCACTTTTCTTTGCATGAATCATTTGAACCATCCCATGCATTTCATAAGCATGCATCATCTTATCAGGAAAGCAATTATATCACAATTTTATTGTGACTATGCACTTTTATTACAAAAGTGTGACTACATTTGTATGTTTATATTTCAGTAATCATACAGGACAACAAATGACCTAATGTTGAGAACTTAGAGTCTTTTGAAACATATGATCACTTGCATGCATCCTACTGATTTTTCTCCAAGAACAACGTCATGATCCCAGTATATGACTGATTACCTATTTATAAATATATAAGCATTGATGAATTCAAATAATCTGTATATATTTATGGATATATATTTTCAGTATAAATGATTTCAGATTACCCTAACTATCACTTTTACATATGATTATTTAATAAATCATACTATGAATATATTTTATACGTAAAGGTACTAATATAACTACCTAGGGACCATTCTTTCACCAAAAAGGCACTAAACGTAACTTGAACACTTAAAACCCGGGCTTACTCTAATTACTATAGCTTAAAAATCATTTGACACATATTTGAACCCGACTAATGAGCAAAACGAACCCAAACCCATACATACACGCATATAAATACTTAACTACAAACCTTTTTCACTAAAACCTTACAATCTTTATAAACTTAACATTTATCTTAACAACTTAATACACAAAATATATTTCCCTCCCTAACATATACCAAAACCGCCGGTTTTGGTTTTCCCTTTTCTAAACCATGGGTAAATTGTACTAAGTTAGCATTTAAGAAATGTACTTGGAGGATGATTAAGGAAGCTAATACACATCACCTCTCTTCCTTGTCTTAGCCGTGTGACCATCCCACACCACACATAATTTTTGTACAACCTTAAACCTATTATTACATACACATCTTCCCACTCCTCTTGGAATTCTAAAGTGCCACGGCTACCCATCCAAACCCTACCAAACTTGTACATTTTGGGACATTTAAGGTTATGTACCTTAGTGTACAAATCAAAGCTAGCAAATCTTGGCTATCCCTCTCTCTTGCCGTGTCATAATCCCAAGCCACACCTCCTTCACCTCACAATTGAATACATATAACTTGAGACACTCATTCCTCTCCCTCACCACAAATATTCGGATCAAAATCCTCACAAAACACCTAGACTAAACAAACCTCAACTTATCACATTTACTAACCGAATCTAGCATTGAAGGCTTGAAGTAAAGACTCCTAAGACTCGTGTGTTTATAAGCCGCCTCATCTTCATCACCTTTCGTCTACACTTTGGCCAAAACAAGTAAGCATGAACTTCTCATTTCCTTTCCTTAACCATTTTTCACGTTTCATGCATTCCCATGCTAAACATATTAAGGTTAGGATACATGCACACGTAAAAGTTCTTGTCCCACTCTAAACAACTTATAAACTCACGACATAGGTTAAATTGGGAAGCCTTACGTTGTAAATCCTTGAAAACACGCATATATGAACCTATAGGGGCGTTAGCATTTCCCTTTGCCTTAAAACATATAAAAGCCAAATTTATATAAGCTCATGTGCAATATTAATATAAGCCGAATTTAGAAGACCTTAAAATAAGCCCACAAGCCTTCAAAATTACATAAGCTTATGAGTAATAAAAATAAGCCGAAACTATATAAGCTAGGGGTAATAAAAATATAAGCCGGATATATATAAGCCCATATAGTAAATTAACATAAGCCCATTTGTGAGAAATTAATAGTTACTAAATTACCACAAAGTTTTACCAAGCCCAACACCTCTTTTTACCTTAACCGAATATAATGGGCCGTGTAGCCCATTAAGGAAATAAGGGGTTACTTTTTGTGCCGGTTGTGTAAATTGGTGAAAGATTGGACCCAAAAGTGGAAATATTAAAAATAGAAACTTTATTTATTACTTTTACTACTTGGTAAAAATTATTTAACTTTGGTAAAACTTAAAACAAATATACCGTGACCCTTGTTGGGCCATTTAAGCCCATTAAGCTTAAACACACACAAACCGTGACTTAAATGGGCCACTTTAGCCCGTTTGATTTAAAAAGGGTAACTTTTTGGGCCATTTGTGTCAAGTTCCAAAAGACATGGCCAATTTTGAGAAACAAAGGAAATCTTAAATCATTTTCGTGACTTATATAAAATACAAGGGCCGGTTATGATGTTTTTGAAACTAAAGGGTACCAAAAATCAAACCGTGTGTACTAATGAACTACAAGGGCCATTTGTGACGTTTTTGAAACTTTAATCAAACCCTAATCCCACTTATTTTCATGCCGTGGGATCGGAGGGGGGTATTTTGCCATCTCCCGAAAGTTTATCAAGCCCTAGGGGCGTTTTTATTAAACGGGATAACCAACAAGGACTAACGATGTAATAACTTTAACGAATGAAAATATATATGATTTCTAAACTATATATTATTTACAAGTGTAATCCCAATTTAATTATTTAAAAAGGGTTATCATAAAACGAATTATTTTAATTAAATTACAACTATGCGATATTAACAAAACCGTTTAACCATCTCCTTTGTGAAACCTTAAAATCATAATAAAGTATAAAGTTTATTCTTCATTTTAAATTAAATAAAACTTGTGGAGTTATTTAATTTACTATACCTTTTTCCTTAAACATAAATTAATAAACTCATACATTAATATATATTATTTCCTTGAAAACAATATATATAAACACATCCTTAATTTATTATGAATAAATTAAGCCAGCGTATCAATCTATAAACTGTGATCATACATCTTTCATATGCACCCATTGTCATGCATAATTATTTCTACATTTACTGAGACACACATAAATTACTTAGGTAATTCTACTGCTTCGTGATCATACTGTGCCAGTACATTCAGTGACATCATCACTACATCATTACCACTGAGGTGAGTTCATGGCCCCATCTTTACTGTTTTATAACTGGGGGAGAAAACATACAAACGTTTATTTTTATGCAAGCATGCACAGACAACAACAATTTATTGCCTACTGTTTGCCCCATTCCCGTGGACTGTAATAGTTAATAGTGTAGCGCGAAATGTATGGATAGATCTATTCGGGTGTTGACAACACCCGGCCTGTCGTGATCAGCTGTCACGTAACGCTTAGGCCAAGCAGCAGGTTTATGTCATTGTCGGATTAAGGGAAACAAACTTCAGGATAGACCCAATGGGCGTACTGACAATCATGTCTAGCTTCTATTACAGGGCAGTAGGAACTACTGTAGTATTGGGCTGTGATGTCCTGCTACCTTCGTGATGCTTTGCATATTAATACTTTATTTAATTAAACCTGTGAATTCACCAACCTCGTGTTGACCCCCACATTTTTACTTTTATGTTTTCTCAGGAAAGTAAGCAGGTTCATGCATTGGATTCCAACATTTTAGGAAAGCATCATGTTGACCATTGGGCTGGGATATTTACTTCTGTTTTTCAATAAATGTGGATTTATTCTGAACAAGATACAATGTGTACGATTAATTCATGTAATATGTTTTTCAATGATTTTATGATCATCGCTCTATATGCTATGTGCTATCGATCCACCCAAGTAACACCCCAACTACTATTCCGCTGCATTTGACCAATCTGGGGGTGTTACAGAGAATGGTATCAGAGCGCATAGTTATAGAGAACCAGATCAAAGACTTAAAAATTTTAAGAAAAGGAATTTTTAAAAACTGGACTATAACTGAACATAAAAATCAGTTTGAAAAGAAAAATTGATTTTTGGGAACCTATAAGTTAGGCATATGGCATTATAGAGCATGCATATTATATGAGCTAGCCTCACATTGATTTATTTCCTCATGGCAAATAAATCACATAAGTATCTATTTTATACTTTCTACCTCATGGTTAAAAGTTTTTTTTTACCACATCCCATATGCATCATGAAAACATTTTATGTTGTGTAAGTTGAAAACTTGCTCAAAACTATAAAATATTACTTTCAGATATCATGACGACGCCTACTGTTGTTACTACCTTCGAGGAGCTCATGGTTCCTACCATCACACCTTTGTCACCGACATCAGTGTTAGTTAGACCAGCATCTGATACAGAGTCCAGAGATGACCAGCAGGACGGGGTCATCGTACTCACAGATTCACCTACTCCTTCACCACCCACTACACTTCCTACTACACCACTTCTTGTAGTACCTGCATCCTCTCCCAGAGAGGCGGACCAGGTCGTACCTTTCCTACCACCACCTTCTGTACCTCGCACTCACCCCACCAGTGTCTTGCCACCTCGTAAGAGGAGGCATGACCCTATCACCGATTCGACTTATGAGGTCGGAGAGGGTTCAGGAGCCGGGCAGGCTAGACTTAGTGCCCTTCAGGCACAGGTCGATGCACTTACAGCCCGACAGGCACAGGACACCACTCTCATTCACTCCCTTCTACAGACAGGCCAGCAGGGTCGCACCGTGCTCCAGGAGAGACTAGACTCTCTCTATTGGGCCATGGCCGGAGAGTCATATACCACCAGAGAGACCATACATTGGTTATTGGACGAGGTAGCTTACCTTCGTTGCCGTTTAGCTATGTTGGAGAGTCATTCCTACGAGACTCGAGCCGCCATCTACTCACAGGAGGACACCTTCAGGACCTTCATGGACCTAGCAGATCTCCGTCATCAGGGGATTACTACAGAGACAGAGCAGCTACGCAGTGCCGACACTGCACGTCAACAGCAGCTACTAGAGGCCCTGAGACACACCAGGGAGACCCGGAGTGCAGTGATCCGTATGCAGGACGAGCGTGCACCACCAGTTGGACCATCTGCACCTGCAGGCAGCCACACTAGTGTAGGGTAGATTTTTAGTTGTACATCATGACAAGCACTGAGTTGCATCTCAGCTCTCATGATTTATCTCTTTGTATTTGTATTCCTTTTCTGATGTATTTGTAGTACCTAACCTTAGTAGGTAGGATACCTTTTGGTTGTATCACAAGCATATGTACCACTATTTCAGACAGGTTGCTATGACCCTGTCTTGGATCGGTTGTACTCGTACTATATTATTGTTCACAGGAATGATATGTTACCGTTCATTTGTTTGGTTACATTTATATTATTATGAACTCTTAACGGATTATCAAATTTGTTGTGAATTCTATGCATAGACATTCCCCATGCATTTTAATATAACCATCTTTTATCAACTAACGAATCTCAGAATTTTCTTATAGAAAATGCCACCAAGACGCGTACGCCCAAACGCCACAGAAACACCTGCAACGACCATATCTGATGCACAACTCAGAGTACTGATTGAGCAAGGCATTGCTGACGCCTTAGCTGCCAGGGAAAACCGCCCCAGCGGAACCCATGGAGACAGTGAAAACTCTAATAACCGAAACCGCGAAGCTCGATGATGTACTTACCCTGACTTCCTAAAATGCAAACCCTGCTATTTCAAGGGCAAGGAAGGGGTAGTCGAGCTCATGCAATGGTTTGAGAGGACCGAGACGGTGTTTCGTATTAGTGACTGCACCGAAGAGAACAAAGTGAAGTTCGCCACCTGTACTCTTTTGGAACATGCACTCACATGGTGGAACTCACAAGTTTCTACCCTCGGACACGATGGAGCTTATGGTATGACGTGGACTGCGTTGAAGGAAAAGCTTACCATGAAATACTGTCCCCGTAGCGAAATCAAGAAGCTAGAGATTGAATTGTGGAATCTCAAATGCATCAACTTCAATATCACCAGCTACAACCAGAAATTCCAAGAACTAACCTTGATGTGTACCCGCATGTACCCGAAAGTGGCAGATAAGATAGAAAAGTACGTTAGTGGACTTCCCGATTCTGTCCACGACAGTGTGCTTGCATCTCGACCTACTACTATCGAGAGTGCCATCGAGTTTGCCACAGAACTAGTAGACAAGCGTGGTCGTGATCATGTGACTAGGCAGGCAGAACACAAGAGGAAAGTCGATGATAACTACCGTCATCATCCTCAGACTCAACAGCCCAAGAGGCAAGGCTTAAGTCAAATCTGCAGTGCTGTTTCCTCAGGACCACCGCGATACGCAGGAAACAAACCCAGATGCCCCAAGTGTAATTTTCATCACCACTCCACAAATGGATGTCGAAGTTTCGAGCAGAGCAATGCACCTGTCCCGACCAACAGAAACAATTTCAGTGCCAACAACAAGCCCCACAATGGCAACAGACAGAATTCCCGTGGAAGTGGATACCAAGGCAAATGCCAGCTCACAGGCAATGGAAACATGGCTCGCAAGGAAATCCATTGCTTTGGTTGTGGAGAAATTGGACACATCAGACCTGACTGTCCAAAGCGTAAGAATGAAAGTCAAGGCGGAGCACCCGCCAGGGTTTATGTCATAGGAGAGAACAGGACCAACCCCGACTCCAATGTAGTTACTGGTACGTTCCTTCTAAATAGTCGCTACGCAAATATTTTATTCGATACGGGAGCCGATAGGAGTTTCGTATCCACTGAATTTAGTAGCTTGCTAGGCATTTTGCCAACCCCATTAGATAATTGCTACAGAGTTGAACTAGCAGACGGAAAAATCATAGAAACAAACACCATCATAAGAGGCTGTACTCTAAACCTTCAGAACCACCCATTTGATATTCAATTGATACCCATACAACTAAGTAGTTTCGACGTCATCATCGGTATGGACTGGTTAGCCAGGTACCATGCAACCATTGTGTGTGACGAGAAACTAGTCCGCATCCCATGGGGAGGCACAGACCTAATTATCCGAGGAGACGGAAATACGGATAAAGCCGAAACTAGGTTAAGTGTAATCTCGTGCACCCAAGCCCAGAAATATCTACTAAAAGGATGCCCTATCTTTTTAGCACATATTTCTAAAACAGATCAGGAAGAGAAACCTAAGGAGAAACAGATCAAGGATGTACCCATCGTCCGTGATTATCCCGAAGTCTTCCCAGACGACTTGCCAGGATTACCTCCGACTCGTCAAGTAGAATTCCAAATAGACTTGGTGCCAGGAGCTGCACCTATAGCTAAAGCACCTTACCGTTTAGCACCCACCGAGATGAAAGAACTCGCGGAACAACTCAAAGAACTGTCAGATAAAGGCTTCATAAGGCCCAGTTCCTCACCTTGGGGAGCCCCAGTATTGTTCGTCAAAAAGAAAGACGGTTCATTCAGAATGTGTATCGATTACAGAGAACTGAATAAGTTAACTGTGAAAAACCGCTACCCGTTACCACGAATCGATGACCTATTTGATCAACTACAAGGATCAAGTATATACTCCAAGATCGACTTACGATCTGGGTATCATCAATTGAAGGTCAGAGAAGAAGACATACCAAAAACAGCTTTCAGGACACGATATGGTCATTATGAGTTCCAAGTCATGCCATTTGGACTGACTAATGCACCAGCTATATTCATGGATCTTATGAACAGAGTATGCAGACCCTACCTGGATAAGTTCGTAATAGTGTTTATTGACGACATCCTCATCTATTCCAAGAATGAGCAAGAACACGGAGAACATCTGGCTCAAGTGCTAAAATTGCTTAAGGAAGAAAAGTTGTATGCAAAATTCTCAAAGTGCGATTTTTGGATCCCAAAAGTACACTTTCTTGGTCATGTAATTGACGACAAGGGAATCCAAGTTGATCCGGCGAAAGTCGAATCCGTGAAAGATTGGACATCTCCCACATCTCCAAAGGAGATTCGTCAATTCCTAGGACTTGCCGGTTACTACCGACGATTCATCGAAGACTTCTCTAAGATCGCGAAACCAATGACCAAACT
Organism: Glebionis coronaria; assembly: GCA_025667525.1. NCBI lineage: Eukaryota > Viridiplantae > Streptophyta > Magnoliopsida > Asterales > Asteraceae > Glebionis > Glebionis coronaria. The sequence goes on from CM046878.1 coordinate 245,511,437, forward strand.
AACTCAGAAAGGCATAAAGTTTGTATGGGGAGAAAAGGAAGAAGCTGCATTCCAGACCATCAAGCAGAAATTATGCAGTGCACCCATTCTATCTTTGCCAGAAGGTAACGAAGACTTCGTTGTCTACTGTGACGCATCACACAAAGGGTTGGGAGCTGTGTTAATGCAGAGACAGAAAGTGATTGCTTACGCTTCAAGACAACTGAAGAAGCACGAGCAAAATTACTCCACCCATGATCTAGAACTTGGATCCGTAGTTTTTGCCTTAAAAATCTGGAGGCACTATCTGTACGGTACCAAATGCACAGTCCACACCGATCACAAGAGCTTGCAACATATTTTAGACCAGAAGGAATTAAATATGAGACAACGCCGTTGGATAGAACTACTCAGCGACTACGACTGTGATATCAAATACCACCCAGGCAAAGCAAATGTAGTTGCCGATGCACTAAGCCGAAAGGGAACTGATCCTCCCATGAGAGTTCGAGCCCTAGTCATGACCATTAGTTTGGACCTACCCAAACAAATATTAGAGGCTCAACTTCAAGCACAAAAGCCTGAGAACATCCGAAAAGAAGACATAGGAGGAATGCTTAGGACGGACCTAAGCAAAGAAAAGTTGGAAGCTAGAACAGATGGGACATTATGTCTACACGGGAGAAGTTGGCTACCCTGTTATGGAGACTTAAGAAACGTGATCATGCACGAATCCCATAAATCCAAGTACTCCATACACCCCGGATCTGAAAAGATGTATCAAGATGTGAAAAGATTATACTGGTGGCCGAACATGAAAGCCGACATTGCCACCTATGTGAAGAAATGTCTGACTTGTGCTAGAGTAAAAATTGAACATCAACGACCATCAGGGTTACTTATTCAACCCGAAATACCAAAATGGAAATGGGATAATATCACCATGGATTTTATCACCAAACTTCCTACATCATCTCACGGATACGATACAATCTGGGTAATCGTAGACCGCCTCACAAAATCTGCCCATTTCCTACCTATCAGGGAAAATGATTCTCTAAGCAGATTAGCCAAGATATACTTGAAGGAAGTCGTGACAAGACATGGAATACCAGTCTCAATCATCTGTGATAGAGATGGCAGGTTTACATCAAACTTTTGGAAAGCTTTTCAAAGAGCGTTGGGAACAAACCTGGATATGAGTACCGCATATCATCCCCAGACAGACGGGCATAGTGAACGAACAATCCAAACACTAGAAGACATGCTGAGGGCATGTGTGATCGACTTTGGAAAAGGATGGGTCGAACACATCCCATTAGTGGAGTTCTCCTACAACAATAGTTACCATGCCAGTATTAAGGCAGCACCATTTGAGGCCCTCTATGGCCGCAAATGTCGCTCACCAGTATGCTGGGCAGAAGTGGGAGAATTTCAGCTAACAGGACCCGAACTAATCCAAGAGACCACTGAGAAGATCACTCTCATCAAGCAACGAATTCAAGCTGCCCAGGATAGACAGAAGAGTTATGCTGATAGGAAACGTAAACCTATGGAATTTGCCGTAGGTGACCGTGTTATGCTAAAGGTGTCACCTTGGAAGGGTGTTGTACGGTTTGGGAAACGAGGAAAGCTAAATCCACGATACGTAGGACCCTTCAAAGTGATTGCCAGGATTGGAGAAGTGGCCTACCGCTTAGAGCTGCCTCAGCAGTTAAGCTGAGTACACCCTACATTTCATGTCTCAAACTTGAAGAAGTGCTACTCAGATGAACCTTTAGCAATGCCATTGGAGGGAGTCCATTTCGATGACAAACTTCAATTTGTAGAAGAACCAGTGGAAGTTGTGGAGAGAGAAGTCAAGAGGTTGAAGAGAAGCCAAATCCCGTTAGTTAAAGTACGATGGAACTCTAGGAAAGGACCTGAGTTTACTTGGGAACACGAAGAATCGTTCAAAGCCAAGTATCCACACCTTTTTACCTAAGCAGTGACGTCACCTTAAGCTTTGAGGACAAAGCTAAAATAACGGGTTTATGCTGTAAAACCTGAGAATTTCAGGTTTTGACTTGTGAACATTATGTACGTCACTTCATGATATCTAAATATTTTATACCACTTTTCTTTGCATGAATCATTTGAACCATCCCATGCATTTCATAAGCATGCATCATCTTATCAGGAAAGCAATTATATCACAATTTTATTGTGACTATGCACTTTTATTACAAAAGTGTGACTACATTTGTATGTTTATATTTCAGTAATCATACAGGACAACAAATGACCTAATGTTGAGAACTTAGAGTCTTTTGAAACATATGATCACTTGCATGCATCCCACTGATTTTTCTCCAAGAACAACGTCATGATCCCAGTATATGACTGATTACCTATTTATAAATATATAAGCATTGATGAATTCAAATAATCTGTATATATTTATGGATATATATTTTCAGTATAAATGTTTTCAGATTACCCTAACTATCACTTTTACATATGATTATTTAATAAATCATACTATGAATATATTTTATACGTAAAGGTACTAATATAACTACCTAGGGACCATTCTTTCACCAAAAAGGCACTAAACGTAACTTGAACACTTAAAACCCGGGCTTACTCTAATTACTATAGCTTAAAAATCATTTGACACATATTTGAACCCGACTAATGAGCAAAACGAACCCAAACCCATACATACACGCATATAAATACTTAACTACAAACCTTTTTCACTAAAACCTTACAATCTTTATAAACTTAACATTTATCTTAACAACTTAATACACAAAATATATTTCCCTCCCTAACATATACCAAAACCGCCGGTTTTGGTTTTCCCTTTTCTAAACCATGGGTAAATTGTACTAAGTTAGCATTTAAGAAATGTACTTGGAGGATGATTAAGGAAGCTAATACACATCACCTCTCTTCCTTGTCTTAGCCGTGTGACCATCCCACACCACACATAATTTTTGTACAACCTTAAACCTATTATTACATACACATCTTCCCACTCCTCTTGGAATCCTAAAGTGCCACGGCTACCCATCCAAACCCTACCAAACTTGTACATTTTGGGACATTTAAGGTTATGTACCTTAGTGTACAAATCAAAGCTAGCAAATCTTGGCTATCCCTCTCTCTTGCCGTGTCATAATCCCAAGCCACACCTCCTTCACCTCACAATTGAATACATATAACTTGAGACACTCATTCCTCTCCCTCACCACAAATATTCGGATCAAAATCCTCACAAAACACCTAGACTAAACAAACCTCAACTTATCACATTTACTAACCGAATCTAGCATTGAAGGCTTGAAGTAAAGACTCCTAAGACTCGTGTGTTTATAAGCCGCCTCATCTTCATCACCTTTCGTCTACACTTTGGCCAAAACAAGTAAGCATGAACTTCTCATTTCCTTTCCTTAACCATTTTTCACGTTTCATGCATTCCCATGCTAAACATATTAAGGTTAGGATACATGCACACGTAAAAGTTCTTGTCCCACTCTAAACAACTTATAAACTCACGACATAGGTTAAATTGGGAAGCCTTACGTTGTAAATCCTTGAAAACACGCATATATGAACCTATAGGGGCGTTAGCATTTCCCTTTGCCTTAAAACATATAAAAGCCAAATTTATATAAGCTCATGTGCAATATTAATATAAGCCGAATTTAGAAGACCTTAAAATAAGCCCACAAGCCTTCAAAATTACATAAGCTTATGAGTAATAAAAATAAGCCGAAACTATATAAGCTAGGGGTAATAAAAATATAAGCCGGATATATATAAGCCCATATAGTAAATTAACATAAGCCCATTTGTGAGAAATTAATAGTTACTAAATTACCACAAAGTTTTACCAAGCCCAACACCTCTTTTTACCTTAACCGAATATAATGGGCCGTGTAGCCCATTAAGGAAATAAGGGGTTACTTTTTGTGCCGGTTGTGTAAATTGGTGAAAGATTGGACCCAAAAATGGAAATATTAAAAATAGAAACTTTATTTATTACTTTTACTACTTGGTAAAAATTATTTAACTTTGGTAAAACTTAAAACAAATATACCGTGACCCTTGTTGGGCCATTTAAGCCCATTAAGCTTAAACACACACAAACCGTGACTTAAATGGGCCACTTTAGCCCGTTTGATTTAAAAAGGGTAACTTTTTGGGCCATTTGTGTCAAGTTCCAAAAGACATGGCCAATTTTGAGAAACAAAGGAAATCTTAAATCATTTTCGTGACTTATATAAAATACAAGGGCCGGTTATGATGTTTTTGAAACTAAAGGGTACCAAAAATCAAACCGTGTGTACTAATGAACTACAAGGGCCATTTGTGACGTTTTTGAAACTTTAATCAAACCCTAATCCCACTTATTTTCATGCAGTGGGATCGGAGGGGGGTATTTTGCCATCTCTCGAAAGTTTATCAAGCCCTAGGGGCGTTTTTATTAAACGGGATAACCAACAAGGACTAACGATGTAATAACTTTAACGAATGAAAATATATATGATTTCTAAACTATATATTATTTACAAGTGTAATCCCAATTTAATTATTTAAAAAGGGTTATCATAAAACGAATTATTTTAATTAAATTACAACTATGCGATATTAACAAAACCGTTTAACCATCTCCTTTGTGAAACCTTAAAATCATAATAAAGTATAAAGTTTATTCTTCATTTTAAATTAAATAAAACTTGTGGAGTTATTTAATTTACTATACCTTTTTCCTTAAACATAAATTAATAAACTCGTACATTAATATATATTATTTCCTTGAAAACAATATATATAAACACATCCTTAATTTATTATGAATAAATTAAGCCAGCGTATCAATCTATAAACTGTGATCATACATCTTTCATATGCACCCATTGTCATGCATAATTATTTCTACATTTACTGAGACACACATAAATTACTTAGGTAATTCTACTGCTTCGTGATCATACTGTGCCAGTACATTCAGTGACATCATCACTACATCATTACCACTGAGGTGAGTTCATGGCCCCATCTTTACTGTTTTATAACTGGGGGAGAAAACATACAAACGTTTATTTTTATGCAAGCATGCACAGACAACAACAATTTATTGCCTACTGTTTGCCCCATTCCCGTGGACTGTAATAGTTAATAGTGTAGCGCGAAATGTATGGATAGATCTATTCGGGTGTTGACAACACCCGGCCTGTCGTGATCAGCTGTCACGTAACGCTTAGGCCAAGCAGCAGGTTTATGTCATTGTCGGATTAAGGGAAACAAACTTCAGGATAGACCCAATGGGCGTACTGACAATCATGTCTAGCTTCTATTACAGGGCAGTAGGAACTACTGTAGTATTGGGCTGTGATGTCCTGCTACCTTCGTGATGCTTTGCATATTAATACTTTATTTAATTAAACCTGTGAATTCACCAACCTCGTGTTGACCCCCACATTTTTACTTTTATGTTTTCTCAGGAAAGTAAGCAGGTTCATGCATTGGATTCCAACATTTTAGGAAAGCATCATGTTGACCATTGGGCTGGGATATTTACTTCTGTTTTTCAATAAATGTGGTTTTATTCTGAACAAGATACAATGTGTACGATTAATTCATGTAATATGTTTTTGAATGATTTTATGATCATCGCTCTATATGCTATGTGCTATCGATCCACCCAAGTAACACCCCAACTACTATTCCGCTGCATTTGACCAATCTGGGGGTGTTACACAAACGTATAACCATAACAAACCGAGTCATCCATTGAAGATCAAATGTAGAACCATAACAAACCGAGTCATCCATTGAATATCAAACGTATAATCATAATAAACCGAGTTATCCATTGAAGATCAAGCGTATAATCATAACAAACCGAGTCATACATTGAGGATCAAACGTATAATCATAACAAACCGAGTCATCCATTGAACATCAAACGTATAACCATAACAAACTGAGTCATCCATTGAACATCGAACGTATAATCATAACAAACCGAGTCATCCATTGAAGATCAAACGTATAACCATAACAAACCGAGTCATCCATAGAAGATCAAACGTATAATCATAACAAACCGAGTCATCCATTAAAGATCAAATGTATAACCATAACAAACCGAGTCATCCATTGAAGATCAAAGGTATAATCATAACAAACCGACTCATCCATTGAAGATCAAACGTATAATCATAACAAACCGAGTCATCCATTGAACATCAAACGTATAATCATAACAAACCGAGTCATCCATTGAAGATCAAACGTATAATCATAACAAACCGAGTCATCCATTGAAGATCAAACGTATAACCATAACAAACTGAGTCATCCATTGAAAATCAAACGTATAACCATAACAAACCGAGTCATCCATTGAAGATCAAACGTATAATCATAACAAACCGAGTCATCCATTGAAGATCAAACGTATAACCATAACAAACCGAGTCATCCATTGAAGATCAAACGTATAACCATAAAAAACCGAGTCATCCATTGAAGATCAAACGTATAATCATAACAAACCGAGTCAACCATTGAAGATCAAACGTATAACCATAACAAACCGAGTCATCCATTGAAGATCAAACGTATAACCATAACAAACCGAGTCATCCATTGAACATCAAACGTATAACCATAACAAACCGAGTCATCCATTGAACATCAAACGTATAATCATAACAAACTGAGGCATCCTTGAAGATCAAATGTATAACCATAACAAACCGAGTCATCCATTGAAGATCAAACGTATAACCATAACAAACCGAGTCATCCATTGAAGATCAAACGTATAACCATAACAAACCGAGTCATCCATTGAAGATCAAACGTAGAACCATAACAAACCGAGTCATCCATTGAAGATCAAACGTATAATCATAACAAACCGAGTCATCCATTGAAGATCAAACGTATAACCATAACAAACCGATAATCCATTGAACATCGAACGTATAATCATAACAAACCGAGTCATCCATTGAAGATCAAACGTATAATCATAACAAACTGAGTCATCCATTGAACATCAAACGTATAATCATAACAAACCGAGTCATCCATTGAAGATCAAACGTATAATCATAAAAAACCGAGTCATCCATTGAAGATCAAACGTATAATCATAACAAACCGAGTCATCCATTGAACATCAAACGTATAACCATAACAAACCGAGTCATCCATTGAACATCAAACGTATAATCATAACAAACTGAGTCATCCATTAAAGATCAAACGTATAACCATAACAAACCGAGTCATCCATTGAAGATCAAACGTATAACCATAACAAACTGAGTCATCCATTGAAGATCAAACGTATAACCATAACAAACCGAGTCATCCATTGAAGATCAAACGTATAATCATAACAAACCGAGTCATCCATTGAAGATCAAACATATAACCATAACAAACCGAGTCATCCATTGAAGATCAAACGTATAACCATAAAAAACCGAGTCATCCATTGAAGATCAAACGTATAATCATAACAAACCGAGTCATCCATTGAACATCAAACGTATAACCATAACAAACCGAGTCATCCATTGAACATCAAACGTATAATCATAAGAAACCGAGGCATCCTTGAAGATCAAACGTATAACCATAACAAACCGAGTCATCCATTGAAGATCAAACGTATAACCATAACAAACCGAGTCATCCATTGAAGATCAAACGTATAACCATAACAAACCGAGTCATCCATTGAAGATCAAACGTAGAACCATAACAAACCGAGTCATCCATTGAAGATCAAACGTATAATCATAACAAACCGAGTCATCCATTGAAGATCAAACGTATAACCATAACAAACCGATAATCCATTGAACATCGAACGTATAATCATAACAAACCGAGTCATCCATTAAAGATCAAACGTATAATCATAACAAACTGAGTCATCCATTGAACATCAAACGTATAATCATAACAAACCGAGTCATCCATTGAAGATCAAACGTATAATTATAACAAACCGAGTCATCCATTGAAGATCAAACGTATAATCATAACAAACCGAGTCATCCATTGAACATCAAACGTATAACCATAACAAACCGAGTCATCCATTGAACATCAAACGTATAATCATAACAAACTGAGTCATCCATTGAAGATCAAACGCATAACCATAACAAACCGAGTCATCCATTGAAGATCAAACGTAGAACCATAACAAACCGAGTCATCCATTGAAGATCAAACGTATAATCATAATAAACCGAGTCATCCATTGAAGATCAAACGTATAACCATAACAAACCGAGTCATCCACTGAACATCGAACGTATAATCATAACAAACCGAGTCATCATTGAACATCAAACGTATAATCATAACAAACCGAGTCATCCATTGAAGATCAAACGTATAACCATAACAAACCGAGTCATCCATTGAACATCAAACGTATAATCATAACAAACCGAGTCATCCATTAAAGATCAAACGTATAACCATAACAAACCGAGTCATCCATTGAACATCGAACGTATAATCATAACAAACCGAGTCATTCATTGAAGATCAAACGTATAATCATAACAAATCGAGTCATCGATTGAACATCAAACGTATAATCATAACAAACCGAGTCATCCATTGAAGATCAAACATATAATCATAACAAACCGAGTCATCCATTGAAGATCAAACGTATAATCATAACAAACTGAGTCATACATTGAACATCAAACATATAACTGTAACACCCCCAAATTTACACAATTCAATACAGCGGAAGACTCGTTGGTGTTACGGGATAGCACGTTACTCACATTATAGACAACGCATAAAAATCGCGTCGTTTATTAATAAAGCATTTCCATTCATAAATATCAAAGATACATAGGTCCCAAGTCATAATATTTCATACAAGTTTTACAAAGAATTTGAATGGAAATTATTATTTAGGTGCGGGCCATGAATTCTTGTTGTCTTCCCGAGAATTACCTTCAAGTACCTGAGACAAAACATGTTAAAAGAAAAGGTCAGCAATAACGGCGAGTGAATTCATAGAGTTTAATAAATTCCATCAATATAACTTTGGTATAAAATTATTACCAAAAATCATTTCGTACAAATCATTGTAATAGGCCATAAAATAGCCAAAGTCATTTTTATACAAATCCTTATCGAAAATCATAATATAGGCATTTGCCTTAAAAATCATTGTATGAGCCAATGTCGTAAAAACATCATACAATACGTTTTATAGCGTCGTATAGATTAAATAAAAACCGTTATATGAATATGGTTATATAAAACCAAAACACGAACATAATATCAATAGTATGACCCCGTATTGCTAGTCAGGCAATACATCGTAATTCGGTGCGTATAGTAGTATTTTGTTAACTGGATTATTATAAGCCGCATGACATTGTTACCTTACTAAACCAAACAACGGGTAGCTAACCCGATACTCAATTTTCCCATCTAAATTAGCGTGTCGTCACAAAGGTCACGCTATAGAAATCTTCTCATACATAAATTCGCTTACCAATCAATGTGGCACGACGGGGATCAACCGTCAAGGCGCGAACTGGGGTGATCGTCCCCAAATAGTACTATTAAATGCATAAGCGTCTACCAAATCCTGGTAGTTCACAATTCATGCTAATGGGACTTTTAGTGACATAACCTAACTTTAAAAATCCATTTTATTTCATCTATCGGGTCCTTTAATCATTTATCGGGTCATACAATCGGGTCATACAATCATTCTGGTCCAAATCAATAAACAAACAATCGGGACAAATGGTGTCCTATTTTATAAAAACTAACATGTTTTCTCCCTCGCGGGTTTATAAAATATTTCATAAAAACATTTAAAAGAGTGCGAGGCTATGAACTCACGTTGGTGTGGGAAGGCGGGTTGTCGGCAATTCGGACGTACGGTACGTGCTTCAATCACGGAAACCTAGACAAATAATACTCGTCTTAGACTCTTGTACAATGACTTTATAAAAATAACAATTATGTATACATATGATGATTTTATATATATGATGATGATCAAGTGGGTTTATACATTCTCATTTACTCATTTTAGTGTTATGTATTGGTAACTTTTATACTAGTTTACTAGTTTTACTTATTTACATGTTTTAGGCCTAATAAGCCCATTATAAGTCCATTACCTTAAATTAGACCATTTTATACTTTTATTATCAGTATTATACTTTACATGTTGGGCCCAAGTGGGTTAAGCCCAATGAGTAAGTTTATAAGTGTTTAGCCTATTTAGTTGTATTATTAGTCCAATAACGCTAACTTAGCCCGTTAATGTCCGTATGTTATATAGTTCGAGTTTTATCGGTTTTTACTTGTATTAAGTACTTATATATCAGTATATGTCTTTTAAAAAGTTTACATTAGACGGGTCCGACCGTCTAAGTTTTTATTGACGAAAAACGTTAATTTCACGGTACTAGCCGAAAAGACGTAAAAATCATGTTTATAGTTTTTATAACTTATAAAACTTACCAAACTGCCATTTTTATATAATGTCCATTTACTTATCCTTATACATATTCATATAAATGAAATATATAAGTTAGTGGATTTTAATTTCACATTTTATATTATATTATTTTGAGTGCTTATATAATACTATTAAACTTTAATTTCACAAAATCTGATTTTTAGTTTCACTTTCACCATTTTTATCATATCTTGAGTTCTATAAGGAGATAGAAGCTCATTTTTGGATGGCATAAACTTCATATTATGTGCTACAAATAAGTTAGTTATAGCTACTGCTCAATCCATGTCTAAGTATCCTTAACAGTCCCTACAAAACAGACTATTCAGATTGGTATACTAATTTTGTTTTGATCATATCTCACTCATTTTTATGATTCCATTGCATGGCCAACTCTCACATGTGTATGACATATTATACTTACTGTAAATTGATTCTACCATGCCATTTTATCAGTTTATCATTTGGTTACTTACTGTTTTTATACAGCCATCATATTTAGCAAGATTTTAACCTTGTTACCTATGGTTTTCCATCTTTTTAACCATATTTATCAACACCAAATCCCCACACAATATTTTTATCATCATATATTCATCATATACATATACAATAGGAAAGAAAATACAAGATTACATAATCAAAATAACAAGAGGATAGGAAGAACAATCTCTATACCACCATTAGTGATGAAAATATGAGGTTTTTGATGAACAAGACTTGGTTTTGGGTAACCAATCTTATGAGATATCAACACCACTTCTAGGATCACCAAGTATTTGTAGATTCCTCCAAAAATCAGCCCTTGTTCTTCATGAAAACTCGTTGAGAAATCAGCCCCAAAGTCCCTTGAAAACTCCTTTTTACATGTTAAGATCACCTCCAATCTTCAAGGCTTCAAAGGAGCATCATCATGTGTATGAATAACACATGATTTTATGGCTAAAATAGATCAAATAAGGGTTGTTGTTGGTGATTTTGGGACGAATTTGAGAGAGAGAGGAGAGTAGTTTGCATGAAAAATGGAGTGAATGGTAAAGGGTTAGTGGTTTTACTTGTTTTGGTGGGTGAAGTAGCTTAAGTGTGAAGCTATGCTTACAAGTGTAAGCTTTATTGAGTGTAAAGATGCCACATATTTGATGTGGTGTCTTCCTTGGCTGCCCCTTAAGTTAGTGGGGTGGGATAAACTTCTTTTGTCCCATCCCGCTAATTTACGGGTATTCCTCGATTCTAGTTTCCTCGATTTGCGTGCCCTCGGGTCGTTTTACGAAAAACGTTTTTATAAATTATGAATCAACGGCACAAAACGAATCTAATAAAAATTTTCTCATAAAAAACGGAGTTCGAAACGTAAATACGTAATCCGAAGGTTTCCGGTTTAATCGTAAAGGACGTTAAATTAAAATCGCAAGTCCTAATCTCTTCCCGTAAATTTGTGAGTTTATGAACCAACACAAATTTAAATCTCAAAATAATATTCACGGATAAATTTATTTTTCTGAAATGTCGGACTGTCACCAAAAACGGTGTATGTAAACGTAAGCACGTAACGTAGAATCCTCCGGTTTAGACGTAGTCGATGCTACTTCAAGACGTAAATCCAAATTTCTTCCCAAAAATAAGTGAGTTCATAATATAATATTAAAATAATGTTTTTAAATAATATCTGAGAATAAAATATTAACCATAAATTGACGGATTGTCACAATAACCATAACAAACCGAGTCATCCATTGAAGATCAAACGTATAACCATAACAAATCGAGTCATCCATTGAAGATCAAACGTATAACCATAACAAACCGAGTCATCCATTGAACATCAAACGTATAATCATAACAAACCGAGTCATCCATTGAAGATCAAACGTATAACCATAACAAACCGAGTCATCCATTGAAGATCAAACGTATAACCATAATAAACCGAGTCATCCATTGAAGATCAAACGTATAACCATAACAAACCGAGTCATCCATTGAAGATCAAACGTATAACCATAACAAACCGAGTCATCCATTAAAGATCAAACTTATAAGCATAACAAACCGAGTCATCCACTGAACATCAAACGTATAATCATAACAAACCGAGTCATCCATTGAAGATCAAACGTATAACCATAACAAACCGAGTCATCCATTGAAGATCAAACGTATAACCATAACAAACGAGTCATCCATTGAAGATCAAACGTAGAACTATAACAAACCGAGTTATCCATTGAAGATCAAACGTATAATCATAACAAACCGAGTCATCCATTGAAGATCAAACGTATAACCATAACAAACCGAGTCATCCATTGAACATCGAACGTATAATCATAATAAACCGAGTCATCCATTGAACATCAAACGTATAATCATAACAAACTAAGTCATCCATTGAACATCAAACGTATAATCATAACAAACCGAGTCATCCATTGAAGATCAAACGTATAATCATAACAAACCGAGACATCCATTGAAGATCAAACGTATAATCATAACAAACCGAGTCATCCTTTGAACATCAAACGTATAACCATAACAAACCGAGTCATCCATTGAACATCAAACGTATAATCATAACAAACCGAGTCATCCATTGAAGATCAAACGTATAACCATAACAAACCGAGTCATCCATTGAAGATCAAACGTATAACCATAACAAACCGAGTCATCCATTGAAGATCAAACGTATAACCATAACAAACCGAGTCATCCATTGAACATCAAACGTATAATCATAACAAACCGAGTCATCCATTGAAGATCAAACGTATAACCATAACAAACCGAGCCATCCATTAAAGATCAAATGTATAACCATAACAAACCGAGTCATCCATTGAAGATCAAACGTATAATCACCGAGTCATCCATTGAAGATCAAATGTATAACCATAACAAACCGAGTAATCCATTGAACATCGAACGTATAATAATAACAAACCGAGTCATCCATTGAAGATCAAACGTATAATCATAACAAACCGAGTCATCCATTGAACATCAAACGTATAATCATAACAAACCGATTCATCCATTGAAGATCAAACGTATAATCATAACAAACCGAGTCATCCATTGAAGATCAAACGTATAATCATAACAAACCGAATCATCCATTGAACATCAAACGTATAACCATAACAAACTGAGTCATCCATTGAAGATCAAACGTATAACCATAACAAACCGAGTCATCCATTGAAGATCAAACGTATAACCATAACAAACCGAGTCATCCATTGAAGATCAAACGTATAACCATAACAAACCGAGTCATCCATTGAAGATTAAACGTATTAACATAACAAACCGAGTCATCCATTGAAGATCAAACGTATAACCATAACAAACAGAGTCATCCATTGAAGATCAAACGTATAACCATAACAAACCGAGTCATCCATTGAAGATCAAATGTATAACCATAACAAACGAGTCATCTATTGAAGATCAAACGTAGAACCATAACAAACCGAGTCATCCATTGAAGATCAAACGTATAATCATAACAAACCGAGTCATCCATTGAAGATCAAACGTATAACCATAACAAACCGAGTCATCCATTGAACATCGAACGTATAATCATAACAAACCGAGTCATCCATTAAAGATCAAACGTATAATCATAACAAACCGAGTCATCCATTGAAGATCAAACGTATAACCATAACAAACCGAGTCATCCACTGAAGATCAAACGTATAACCATAACAAACAGAGTCATCCATTGAAGATCAAACGTATAACCATAACAAACCGAGTCATCCATTGAAGATCAAACGTATAACCATAACAAACGAGTCATCCATTGAAGATCAAACGTAGAACCATAACAAACCGAGTCATCCATTGAAGATCAAACGTATAATCATAACAAACCGAGTCATCCATTGAAGATCAAACGTATAACCATAACAAACCGAGTCATCCATTGAACATCGAACGTATAATCATAACAAACCAAGTCATCCATTGAAGATCAAACGTATAATCATAACAAACCGAGTCATCCATTGAAGATCAAACGTATAACCATAACAAACCGAGTCATCCATTGAAGATCAAACGTATAACCATAACAAACCGAGTCATCCATTGAAGATCAAACGTATAACCATAACAAATGAGTCATCCATAGAAGATCAAACGTAGAACCATAACAAACCGAGTCATCCATTGTAGATCAAACGTATAATCATAACAAACCGAGTCATCCATTGAAGATCAAACGTATAACCATAACAAACTGAGTCATCCATTGAACATCGAACGTATAATCATAACAAACCGAGTCATCCATTGAAGATCAAACATATAATCATAACAAACCGAGTCATCCTTTGAAGATCAAACGTATAACCATAACAAACCGAGTCATCCATTGAAGATCAAACGTATAACCATAACAAACCGAGTCATCCATTGAAGATCAAACGTATAATCATAACAAACCGAGTCATCCATTGAAGATCAAACGTATAACCATAACAAACCGAGTCATCCATTAAAGATCAAATGTATAACCATAACAAACAGAGTCATCCATTGAAGATCAAACGTATAATCTTAACAAACCGAGTCATCCATTGAAGATCAAACGTATAACCATAACAAACCGAGTCATCCATTGAAGATCAAACGTATAACCATAAAAAACCGAGTCATCCATTGAAGATCAAACGTATAACCATAACAAATCGAGTCATCCATTGAACATCAAACATATAACCATAACAAACCGAGTCATCCATTGAAGATCAAACGTATAACCATAACAAACCGAGTCATCCATTGAAGATCAAACGTATAACCATAACAAACCGAGTCATCCATTGAAGATCAAACATATAACCATAACAAACCGAGTCATCCATTGAACATCGAACGTATAATCATAACAAACCGAGTCATCCATTGAAGATCAAACGTATAACCATAACAAACAGAGTCATCCATTGAAGATCAAACGTATAACCATAACAAACCGAGTCATCCATTGAAGATCAAATGTATAACCATAACAAACGAGTCATCCATTGAAGATCAAACGTATAACCATAACAAACCGAGTAATCCATTGAACATCGAACGTATAATCATAACAAACCGAGTCATCCATTGAAGATCAAACGTATAATCATAACAAACCGAGTCATCCATTGAACATCAAACGTATAATCATAACAAACCGATTCATCCATTGAAGATCAAACGTATAATCATAACAAACCGAGTCATCCATTGAAGATCAAACGTATAATCATAAAAAATCGAGTCATCCCTTGAACATCAAACGTATAACCATAACAAACTGAGTCATCCATTGAAGATCAAACGTATAACCATAACAAACCGAGTCATCCATTGAAGATCAAACGTATAACCATAACAAACCGAATCATCCATTGAAGATCAAACGTATAACCATAACAAACGAGTCATCCATAGAAGATCAAACGTATAACCATAACAAACCGAGTCATCCATTGAAGATCAAACGTATAACCATAACAAACCGAGTCATCCATTAAAGATCAAACTTATAAGCATAACAAACCGAGTCATCCACTGAACATCAAACGTATAATCATAACAAACCGAGTCATCCATTGAAGATCAAACGTATAACCATAACAAACCGAGTCATCCATTGAAGATCAAACGTATAACCATAACAAACGAGTCATCCATTGAAGATCAAACGTAGAACTATAACAAACCGAGTTATCCATTGAAGATCAAACGTATAATCATAACAAACCGAGTCATCCATTGAAGATCAAACGTATAACCATAACAAACCGAGTCATCCATTGAACATCGAACGTATAATCATAATAAACCGAGTCATCCATTGAACATCAAACGTATAATCATAACAAACTAAGTCATCCATTGAACATCAAACGTATAATCATAACAAACCGAGTCATCCATTGAAGATCAAACGTATAATCATAACAAACCGAGACATCCATTGAAGATCAAACGTATAATCATAACAAACCGAGTCATCCTTTGAACATCAAACGTATAACCATAACAAACCGAGTCATCCATTGAACATCAAACGTATAATCATAACAAACCGAGTCATCCATTGAAGATCAAACGTATAACCATAACAAACCGAGTCATCCATTGAAGATCAAACGTATAACCATAACAAACCGAGTCATCCATTGAAGATCAAACGTATAACCATAACAAACCGAGTCATCCATTGAACATCAAACGTATAATCATAACAAACCGAGTCATCCATTGAAGATCAAACGTATAACCATAACAAACCGAGCCATCCATTAAAGATCAAATGTATAACCATAACAAACCGAGTCATCCATTGAAGATCAAACGTATAATCACCGAGTCATCCATTGAAGATCAAATGTATAACCATAACAAACCGAGTAATCCATTGAACATCGAACGTATAATAATAACAAACCGAGTCATCCATTGAAGATCAAACGTATAATCATAACAAACCGAGTCATCCATTGAACATCAAACGTATAATCATAACAAACCGATTCATCCATTGAAGATCAAACGTATAATCATAACAAACCGAGTCATCCATTGAAGATCAAACGTATAATCATAACAAACCGAATCATCCATTGAACATCAAACGTATAACCATAACAAACTGAGTCATCCATTGAAGATCAAACGTATAACCATAACAAACCGAGTCATCCATTGAAGATCAAACGTATAACCATAACAAACCGAGTCATCCATTGAAGATCAAACGTATAACCATAACAAACCGAGTCATCCATTGAAGATTAAACGTATTAACATAACAAACCGAGTCATCCATTGAAGATCAAACGTATAACCATAACAAACAGAGTCATCCATTGAAGATCAAACGTATAACCATAACAAACCGAGTCATCCATTGAAGATCAAATGTATAACCATAACAAACGAGTCATCTATTGAAGATCAAACGTAGAACCATAACAAACCGAGTCATCCATTGAAGATCAAACGTATAATCATAACAAACCGAGTCATCCATTGAAGATCAAACGTATAACCATAACAAACCGAGTCATCCATTGAACATCGAACGTATAATCATAACAAACCGAGTCATCCATTAAAGATCAAACGTATAATCATAACAAACCGAGTCATCCATTGAAGATCAAACGTATAACCATAACAAACCGAGTCATCCACTGAAGATCAAACGTATAACCATAACAAACAGAGTCATCCATTGAAGATCAAACGTATAACCATAACAAACCGAGTCATCCATTGAAGATCAAACGTATAACCATAACAAACGAGTCATCCATTGAAGATCAAACGTAGAACCATAACAAACCGAGTCATCCATTGAAGATCAAACGTATAATCATAACAAACCGAGTCATCCATTGAAGATCAAACGTATAACCATAACAAACCGAGTCATCCATTGAACATCGAACGTATAATCATAACAAACCAAGTCATCCATTGAAGATCAAACGTATAATCATAACAAACCGAGTCATCCATTGAAGATCAAACGTATAACCATAACAAACCGAGTCATCCATTGAAGATCAAACGTATAACCATAACAAACCGAGTCATCCATTGAAGATCAAACGTATAACCATAACAAATGAGTCATCCATAGAAGATCAAACGTAGAACCATAACAAACCGAGTCATCCATTGTAGATCAAACGTATAATCATAACAAACCGAGTCATCCATTGAAGATCAAACGTATAACCATAACAAACTGAGTCATCCATTGAACATCGAACGTATAATCATAACAAACCGAGTCATCCATTGAAGATCAAACATATAATCATAACAAACCGAGTCATCCTTTGAAGATCAAACGTATAACCATAACAAACCGAGTCATCCATTGAAGATCAAACGTATAACCATAACAAACCGAGTCATCCATTGAAGATCAAACGTATAATCATAACAAACCGAGTCATCCATTGAAGATCAAACGTATAACCATAACAAACCGAGTCATCCATTAAAGATCAAATGTATAACCATAACAAACAGAGTCATCCATTGAAGATCAAACGTATAATCTTAACAAACCGAGTCATCCATTGAAGATCAAACGTATAACCATAACAAACCGAGTCATCCATTGAAGATCAAACGTATAACCATAAAAAACCGAGTCATCCATTGAAGATCAAACGTATAACCATAACAAATCGAGTCATCCATTGAACATCAAACATATAACCATAACAAACCGAGTCATCCATTGAAGATCAAACGTATAACCATAACAAACCGAGTCATCCATTGAAGATCAAACGTATAACCATAACAAACCGAGTCATCCATTGAAGATCAAACATATAACCATAACAAACCGAGTCATCCATTGAACATCGAACGTATAATCATAACAAACCGAGTCATCCATTGAAGATCAAACGTATAACCATAACAAACAGAGTCATCCATTGAAGATCAAACGTATAACCATAACAAACCGAGTCATCCATTGAAGATCAAATGTATAACCATAACAAACGAGTCATCTATTGAAGATCAAACGTAGAACCATAACAAACCGAGTCATCCATTGAAGATCAAACGTATAATCATAACAAACCGAGTCATCCATTGAAGATCAAACGTATAACCATAACAAACCGAGTCATCCATTGAACATCGAACGTATAATCATAACAAACCGAGTCATCCATTAAAGATCAAACGTATAATCATAACAAACCGAGTCATCCATTGAAGATCAAACGTATAACCATAACAAACCGAGTCATCCACTGAAGATCAAACGTATAACCATAACAAACAGAGTCATCCATTGAAGATCAAACGTATAACCATAACAAACCGAGTCATCCATTGAAGATCAAACGTATAACCATAACAAACGAGTCATCCATTGAAGATCAAACGTAGAACCATAACAAACCGAGTCATCCATTGAAGATCAAACGTATAATCATAACAAACCGAGTCATCCATTGAAGATCAAACGTATAACCATAACAAACCGAGTCATCCATTGAACATCGAACGTATAATCATAACAAACCAAGTCATCCATTGAAGATCAAACGTATAATCATAACAAACCGAGTCATCCATTGAAGATCAAACGTATAACCATAACAAACCGAGTCATCCATTGAAGATCAAACGTATAACCATAACAAACCGAGTCATCCATTGAAGATCAAACGTATAACCATAACAAACGAGTCATCCATAGAAGATCAAACGTAGAACCATAACAAACCGAGTCATCCATTGTAGATCAAACGTATAATCATAACAAACCGAGTCATCCATTGAAGATCAAACGTATAACCATAACAAACTGAGTCATCCATTGAACATCGAACGTATAATCATAACAAACCGAGTCATCCATTGAAGATCAAACGTATAATCATAACAAACCGAGTCATCCATTGAAGATCAAACGTATAACCATAACAAACCGAGTCATCCATTGAAGATCAAACGTATAACCATAACAAACCGAGTCATCCATTGAAGATCAAACGTATAATCATAACAAACCGAGTCATCCATTGAAGATCAAACGTATAACCATAACAAACCGAGTCATCCATTAAAGATCAAATGTATAACCATAACAAACAGAGTCATCCATTGAAGATCAAACGTATAATCTTAACAAACCGAGTCATCCATTGAAGATCAAACGTATAACCATAACAAACCGAGTCATCCATTGAAGATCAAACGTATAACCATAAAAAACCGAGTCATCCATTGAAGATCAAACGTATAACCATAACAAATCGAGTCATCCATTGAACATCAAACATATAACCATAACAAACCGAGTCATCCATTGAAGATCAAACGTATAACCATAACAAACCGAGTCATCCATTGAAGATCAAACGTATAACCATAACAAACCGAGTCATCCATTGAAGATCAAACATATAACCATAACAAACCGAGTCATCCATTAAACATCGAACGTATAATCATAACAAACCGAGTCATCCATTGAACATCAAACGTATAATCATAACAAACCGAGTCATCCATTGAACATCAAACGTATAATCATAACAAACCGAGTCATTCATTGAAGATCAAACAAATAATCATAACAAACCGAGTCATCCATTGAAGATCAAACGTATAATCATAACAAACCGAGTCATCCATTGAACATCAAACATATAACCAAAACAAACCGAGTCATCCATTGAACATCGAACGTATAATCATAACAAACCGAGTCATCCATTGAAGTTCAAACGTATAACCATAACAAACTGAGTCATCCATTGAAGATCAAACGTAGAATCATAACAAACCGAGTCATCCATTGAAGATCAAACGTATAACCATAACAAACCGAGTCATCCATTGAAGATCAAACGTATAACCATAACAAACCGAGTCATCCATTGAAGATCAAACGTATAACCATAACAAACCGAGTCATCCATTGAACATCAAACGTATAATCATAACAAACTGAGTCATCCATTGAAGATCAAACGTATAACCATAACAAACCGAGTCATCCATTAAAGATCAAATGTATAACCATAACAAACCGAGTCATCCATTGAAGATCAAACGAATAATCACCGAGTCATCCATTGAAGATCAAACGTATAACCATAACAAACCGAGTCATCCATTGAAGATCAAACGTATAACCATAACAAACCGAGTCATCCATTGAACATCGAACGTATAATCATAACAAACCGAGTCATCCATTAAAGATCAAACGTATAATCATAACAAACCGAGTCATCCATTGAAGATCAAACGTATAACCATAACAAACCGAGTCATCCACTGAAGATCAAACGTATAACCATAACAAACATAGTCATCCATTGAAGATCAAACGTATAACCATAACAAACCGAGTCATCCATTGAAGATCAAACGTATAACCATAACAAACGAGTCATCCATTGAAGATCAAACGTAGAACCATAACAAACCGAGTCATCCATTGAAGATCAAACGTATAATCATAACAAACCGAGTCATCCATTGAAGATCAAACGTATAACCATAACAAACCGAGTCATCCATTGAACATCGAACGTATAATCATAACAAACCAAGTCATCCATTGAAGATCAAACGTATAATCATAACAAACCGATTCATCCATTGAAGATCAAACGTATAACCATAACAAACCGAGTCATCCATTGAAGATCAAACGTATAACCATAACAAATCGAGTCATCCATTGAAGATCAAACGTATAACCATAACAAACGAGTCATCCATAGAAGATCAAACGTAGAACCATAACAAACCGAGTCATCCATTGTAGATCAAACGTATAATCATAACAAATCGAGTCATCCATTGAAGATCAAACGTATAACCATAACAAACTGAGTCATCCATTGAATATCGAACGTATAATCATAACAAACCGAGTCATCCATTGAAGATCAAACGTATAATCATAACAAACCGAGTCATCCATTGAAGATCAAACGTATAACCATAACAAACCGAGTCATCCATTGAAGATCAAACGTATAACCATAACAAACCGAGTCATCCATTGAAGATCAAACGTATAATCATAACAAACCGAGTCATCCATTGAAGATCAAACGTATAACCATAACAAACCGAGTCATCCATTAAAGATCAAATGTATAACCATAACAAACAGAGTCATCCATTGAAGATCAAACGTATAATCTTAACAAACCGAGTCATCCATTGAAGATCAAACGTATAACCATAACAAACCGAGTCATCCATTGAAGATCAAACGTATAACCATAAAAAACCGAGTCATCCATTGAAGATCAAACGTATAACCATAACAAATCGAGTCATCCATTGAACATCAAACATATAACCATAACAAACCGAGTCATCCATTGAAGATCAAACGTATAACCATAACAAACTGAGTCATCCATTGAAGATCAAACGTATAACCATAACAAACCGAGTCATCCATTGAAGATCAAACATATAACCATAACAAACCGAGTCATCCATTGAACATCGAACGTATAATCATAACAAACCGAGTCATCCATTGAACATAAAACGTATAATCATAACAAACCGAGTCATCCATTGAACATCAAACGTATAATCATAACAAACCGAGTCATTCATTGAAGATCAAACATATAATCATAACAAACCGAGTCATCCATTGAAGATCAAACGTATAATCATAACAAACCGAGTCATCCATTGAACATCAAACATATAACCATAACAAACCGAGTCATCCATTGAACATCGAACGTATAATCATAACAAACCGAGTCATCCATTGAAGTTCAAACGTATAACCATAACAAACTGAGTCATCCATTGAAGATCAAACGTAGAATCATAACAAACCGAGTCATCCATTGAAGATCAAACGTATAACCATAACAAACCGAGTCATCCATTGAAGATCAAACGTATAACCATAACAAACCGAGTCATCCATTAAAGATCAAATGTATAACCATAACAAACAGAGTCATCCATTGAAGATCAAACGTATAATCTTAACAAACCGAGTCATCCATTGAAGATCAAACGTATAACCATAACAAACCGAGTCATCCATTGAAGATCAAACGTATAACCATAAAAAACCGAGTCATCCATTGAAGATCAAACGTATAACCATAACAAATCGAGTCATCCATTGAACATCAAACATATAACCATAACAAACCGAGTCATCCATTGAAGATCAAACGTATAACCATAACAAACTGAGTCATCCATTGAAGATCAAACGTATAACCATAACAAACCGAGTCATCCATTGAAGATCAAACATATAACCATAACAAACCGAGTCATCCATTGAACATCGAACGTATAATCATAACAAACCGAGTCATCCATTGAACATAAAACGTATAATCATAACAAACCGAGTCATCCATTGAACATCAAACGTATAATCATAACAAACCGAGTCATTCATTGAAGATCAAACATATAATCATAACAAACCGAGTCATCCATTGAAGATCAAACGTATAATCATAACAAACCGAGTCATCCATTGAACATCAAACATATAACCATAACAAACTGAGTCATCCATTGAACATCGAACGTATAATCATAACAAACCGAGTCATCCATTGAAGTTCAAACGTATAACCATAACAAACTGAGTCATCCATTGAAGATCAAACGTAGAATCATAACAAACCGAGTCATCCATTGAAGATCAAACGTATAACCATAACAAACCGAGTCATCCATTGAAGATCAAACGTATAACCATAACAAACCGAGTCATCCATTGAAGATCAAACGTATAACCATAACAAACCGAGTCATCCATTGAAGATCAAACGTATAATCATAACAAACCGAGTCATCCATTGAAGATCAAACGTATAACCATAACAAACCGAGTCATCCATTGAAGATCAAACGTATAACCATAACAAACCGAGTCATCCATTGAAGATCAAACGTATAATCATAACAAACCGAGTCATCCATTGAAGATCAAACGTATAACCATAACAAACCGAGTCATCCATTAAAGATCAAATGTATAACCATAACAAACAGAGTCATCCATTGAAGATCAAACGTATAATCTTAACAAACCGAGTCATCCATTGAAGATCAAACGTATAACCATAACAAACCGAGTCATCCATTGAAGATCAAACGTATAACCATAAAAAACCGAGTCATCCATTGAAGATCAAACGTATAACCATAACAAATCGAGTCATCCATTGAACATCAAACATATAACCATAACAAACCGAGTCATCCATTGAAGATCAAACGTATAACCATAACAAACTGAGTCATCCATTGAAGATCAAACGTATAACCATAACAAACCGAGTCATCCATTGAAGATCAAACATATAACCATAACAAACCGAGTCATCCATTGAACATCGAACGTATAATCATAACAAACCGAGTCATCCATTGAACATAAAACGTATAATCATAACAAACCGAGTCATCCATTGAACATCAAACGTATAATCATAACAAACCGAGTCATTCATTGAAGATCAAACATATAATCATAACAAACCGAGTCATCCATTGAAGATCAAACGTATAATCATAACAAACCGAGTCATCCATTGAACATCAAACATATAACCATAACAAACCGAGTCATCCATTGAACATCGAACGTATAATCATAACAAACCGAGTCATCCATTGAAGTTCAAACGTATAACCATAACAAACTGAGTCATCCATTGAAGATCAAACGTAGAATCATAACAAACCGAGTCATCCATTGAAGATCAAACGTATAACCATAACAAACCGAGTCATCCATTGAAGATCAAACGTATAACCATAACAAACCGAGTCATCCATTAAAGATCAAATGTATAACCATAACAAACAGAGTCATCCATTGAAGATCAAACGTATAATCTTAACAAACCGAGTCATCCATTGAAGATCAAACGTATAACCATAACAAACCGAGTCATCCATTGAAGATCAAACGTATAACCATAAAAAACCGAGTCATCCATTGAAGATCAAACGTATAACCATAACAAATCGAGTCATCCATTGAACATCAAACATATAACCATAACAAACCGAGTCATCCATTGAAGATCAAACGTATAACCATAACAAACTGAGTCATCCATTGAAGATCAAACGTATAACCATAACAAACCGAGTCATCCATTGAAGATCAAACATATAACCATAACAAACCGAGTCATCCATTGAACATCGAACGTATAATCATAACAAACCGAGTCATCCATTGAACATAAAACGTATAATCATAACAAACCGAGTCATCCATTGAACATCAAACGTATAATCATAACAAACCGAGTCATTCATTGAAGATCAAACATATAATCATAACAAACCGAGTCATCCATTGAAGATCAAACGTATAATCATAACAAACCGAGTCATCCATTGAACATCAAACATATAACCATAACAAACTGAGTCATCCATTGAACATCGAACGTATAATCATAACAAACCGAGTCATCCATTGAAGTTCAAACGTATAACCATAACAAACTGAGTCATCCATTGAAGATCAAACGTAGAATCATAACAAACCGAGTCATCCATTGAAGATCAAACGTATAACCATAACAAACCGAGTCATCCATTGAAGATCAAACGTATAACCATAACAAACCGAGTCATCCATTGAAGATCAAACGTATAACCATAACAAACCGAGTCATCCATTGAACATCAAACGTATAATCATAACAAACCGAGTCATCCATTGAAGATCAAACGTATAACCATAACAAACCGAGTCATCCATTAAAGATCAAATGTATAACCATAATAAACCGAGTCATCCATTGAAGATCAAACGAATAATCACCGAGTCATCCATTGAAGATCAAACGTATAACCATAACAAACCGAGTAATCCATTGAACATCGAACGTATAATCATAACAAACCGAGTCATCCATTGAAGATCAAACGTATAATCATAACAAACCGAGTCATCCATTGAACATCAAACGTATAATCATAACAAACCGATTCATCCATTGAAGATCAAACGTATAATCATAACAAACCGAGTCATCCATTGAAGATCAAACGTATAATCATAAAAAATCGAGTCATCCCTTGAACATCAAACGTATAACCATAACAAACTGAGTCATCCATTGAAGATCAAACGTATAACCATAACAAACCGAGTCATCCATTGAAGATCAAACGTATAACCATAACAAACCGAATCATCCATTGAAGATCAAACGTATAACCATAACAAACGAGTCATCCATAGAAGATCAAACGTAGAACCATAACAAACCGAGTCATCCATTGAAGATCAAACGTATAATCATAACAAACCGAGTCATCCATTGAAGATCAAACGTATAACCATAACAAACTGAGTCATCAATTGAACATCGAACGTATAATCATAACAAACAGAGTCATCCATTGAAGATCAAACGTATAATCATAACAAACCGAGTCATCCATTGAAGATCAAACGTATAACCATAACAAACCGAGTCATCCATAGAAGATCAAACGTATAACCATAACAAACCGAGTCATCCATTGAAGATCAAACGTATAATCATAACAAACCGAGTCATCCATTGAAGATCAAACGTATAACCATAACAAACCGAGTCATCCATTAAAGATCAAATGTATAACCATAACAAAAAGAGTCATCCATTGAAGATCAAACGTATAATCATAACAAACCGAGTCATCCATTGAAGATCAAACGTATAACCATAACAAACCGAGTCATCCATTGAAGATCAAACGTATAACCATAAAAAACCGAGTCATCCATTGAAGATCAAACGTATAACCATAACAAATCGAGTCATCCATTGAACATCAAACATATAACCATAACAAACCGAGTCATCCATTGAAGATCAAACGCATAACCATAACAAACCGAGTCATCCATTGAAGATCAAACGTATAACCATAACAAACCGAGTCATCCATTGAAGATCAAACATATAACCATAACAAACCGAGTCATCCATTGAACATCGAACGTATAATCATAAAAAACCGAGTCATCCATTGAACATCAAACGTATAATCATAACAAACCGAGTCATCCATTGAACATCAAACGTATAATCATAACAACCGAGTCATTCATTGAAGATCAAACATATAATCATAACAAACCGAGTCATCCATTGAAGATCAAACGTATAATCATAACAAACCGAGTCATCCATTGAACATCAAACGTATAACCATAACAAACCGAGTCATCCATTGAACATCGAACGTATAATCATAACAAACCGAGTCATCCATTAAAGTTCAAACGTATAACCATAACAAACTGAGTCATCCATTGAAGATCAAACGTAGAATCATAACAAACCGAGTCATCCATTGAAGATCAAACGTATAACCATAACAAACCGAGTCATCCATTGAAGATCAAACGTATAACCATAACAAACCGAGTCATCCATTGAAGATCAAACGTATAACCATAACAAACCGAGTCATCCATTGAACATCAAACGTATAATCATAACAAACCGAGTCATCCATTGAAGATCAAACGTATAACCATAACAAACCGAGTCATCCATTAAAGATCAAATGTATAACCATAACAAACCGAGTCATCCATTGAAGATCAAACGTATAATCACCGAGTCATCCATTGAAGATCAAACGTATAATCATAACAAACTGAGTCATCCATTGAACATCAAACGTATAATCATAACAAACCGAGTCATCCATTGAAGATCAAACGTATAATCATAACAAACCGAGACATCCATTGAAGATCAAACGTATAATCATAACAAACCGAGTCATCCTTTGAACATCAAACGTATAACCATAACAAACCGAGTCATCCATTGAACATCAAACGTATAACCATAACAAACCGAGTCATCCATTGAAGATCAAACGTATAACCATAACAAACCGAGTCATCCATTGAAGATCAAACGTATAACCATAACAAACTGAGTCATCCATTGAAGATCAAACGTATAACCATAACAAACCGAGTCATCCATTGAACATCAAACGTATAATCATAACAAACCGAGTCATCCATTGAAGATCAAACGTATAACCATAACAAACCGAGTCATCCATTAAAGATCAAATGTATAACCATAACAAACCGAGTCATCCATTGAAGATCAAATGTATAATCACCGAGTCATCCATTGAAGATCAAACGTATAACCATAACAAACCGAGTAATCCATTGAACATCGAACGTATAATCATAACAAACCGAGTCATCCATTGAAGATCAAACGTATAATCATAACAAACCGAGTCATCCATTGAACATCAAACGTATAATCATAACAAACCGATTCATCCATTGAAGATCAAACGTATAATCATAACAAACCGAGTCATCCATTGAAGATCAAACGTATAATCATAAAAAATCGAGTCATCCCTTGAACATCAAACGTATAACCATAACAAACTGAGTCATCCATTGAAGATCAAACGTATAACCATAACAAACCGAGTCATCCATTGAAGATCAAACGTATAACCATAACAAACCGAATCATCCATTGAAGATCAAACGTATAACCATAACAAACGAGTCATCCATAGAAGATCAAACGTAGAACCATAACAAACCGAGTCATCCATTGAAGATCAATCGTATAATCATAACAAACCGAGTCATCCATTGAAGATCAAACGTATAACCATAACAAACTGAGTCATCAATTGAACATCGAACGTATAATCATAACAAACAGAGTCATCCATTGAAGATCAAACGTATAATCATAACAAACCGAGTCATCCATTGAAGATCAAACGTATAACCATAACAAACCGAGTCATCCATTGAAGATCAAACGTATAACCATAACAAACCGAGTCATCCATTGAAGATCAAACGTATAATCATAACAAACCGAGTCATCCATTGAAGATCAAACGTATAACCATAACAAACCGAGTCATCCATTAAAGATCAAATGTATAACCATAACAAACAGAGTCATCCATTGAAGATCAAACGTATAATCATAACAAACCGAGTCATCCATTGAAGATCAAACGTATAACCATAACAAACCGAGTCATCCATTGAAGATCAAACGTATAACCATAAAAAACCGAGTCATCCATTGAAGATCAAACGTATAACCATAACAAATCGAGTCATCCATTGAACATCAAACATATAACCATAACAAACCGAGTCATCCATTGAAGATCAAACGCATAACCATAACAAACCGAGTCATCCATTGAAGATCAAACGTATAACCATAACAAACCGAGTCATCCATTGAAGATCAAACATATAACCATAACAAACCGAGTCATCCATTGAACATCGAACGTATAATCATAACAAACCGAGTCATCCATTGAACATCAAACGTATAATCATAACAAACCGAGTCATCCATTGAACATCAAACGTATAATCATAACAACCGAGTCATTCATTGAAGATCAAACATATAATCATAACAAACCGAGTCATCCATTGAAGATCAAACGTATAATCATAACAAACCGAGTCATCCATTGAACATCAAACGTATAACCATAACAAACCGAGTCATCCATTGAACATCGAACGTATAATCATAACAAACCGAGTCATCCATTAAAGTTCAAACGTATAACCATAACAAACTGAGTCATCCATTGAAGATCAAACGTAGAATCATAACAAACCGAGTCATCCATTGAAGATCAAACGTATAACCATAACAAACCGAGTCATCCATTGAAGATCAAACGTATAACCATAACAAACCGAGTCATCCATTGAAGATCAAACGTATAACCATAACAAACCGAGTCATCCATTGAACATCAAACGTATAATCATAACAAACCGAGTCATCCATTGAAGATCAAACGTATAACCATAACAAACCGAGTCATCCATTAAAGATCAAATGTATAACCATAACAAACCGAGTCATCCATTGAAGATCAAACGTATAATCACCGAGTCATCCATTGAAGATCAAACGTATAATCATAACAAACTGAGTCATCCATTGAACATCAAACGTATAATCATAACAAACCGAGTCATCCATTGAAGATCAAACGTATAATCATAACAAACCGAGACATCCATTGAAGATCAAACGTATAATCATAACAAACCGAGTCATCCTTTGAACATCAAACGTATAACCATAACAAACCGAGTCATCCATTGAACATCAAACGTATAACCATAACAAACCGAGTCATCCATTGAAGATCAAACGTATAACCATAACAAACCGAGTCATCCATTGAAGATCAAACGTATAACCATAACAAACTGAGTCATCCATTGAAGATCAAACGTATAACCATAACAAACCGAGTCATCCATTGAACATCAAACGTATAATCATAACAAACCGAGTCATCCATTGAAGATCAAACGTATAACCATAACAAACCGAGTCATCCATTAAAGATCAAATGTATAACCATAACAAACCGAGTCATCCATTGAAGATCAAATGTATAATCACCGAGTCATCCATTGAAGATCAAACGTATAACCATAACAAACCGAGTAATCCATTGAACATCGAACGTATAATCATAACAAACCGAGTCATCCATTGAAGATCAAACGTATAATCATAACAAACCGAGTCATCCATTGAACATCAAACGTATAATCATAACAAACCGATTCATCCATTGAAGATCAAACGTATAATCATAACAAACCGAGTCATCCATTGAAGATCAAACGTATAATCATAACAAACCGAGTCATCCATTGAACATCAAACGTATAACCATAACAAACTGAGTCATCCATTGAAGATCAAACATATAACCATAACAAACCGAGTCATCCATTGAAGATCAAACGTATAACCATAACAAACCGAGTCATCTATTGAAGATCAAACGTATAACCATAACAAACCGAGTCATCCATTGAAGATTAAACGTATTAACATAACAAACTGAGTCATCCATTGAAGATCAAACGTATAACCATAACAAACAGAGTCATCCATTGAAGATCAAACGTATAACCATAACAAACCGAGTCATCCATTGAAGATCAAACGTATAACCATAAAAAACCGAGTCATCCATTGAAGATCAAACGTATAACCATAACAAATCGACTCATCCATTGAACATCAAACATATAACCATAACAAACCGAGTCATCCATTGAAGATCAAACGCATAACCATAACAAACCGAGTCATCCATTGAAGATCAAACGTATAACCATAACAAACCGAGTCATCCATTGAAGATCAAACATATAACCATAACAAACCGAGTCATCCATTGAACATCGAACGTATAATCATAACAAACCGAGTCATCCATTGAACATCAAACGTATAACCATAACAAACCGAGTCATCCATTGAAGATCAAACGTATAACCATAACAAACCGAGTCATCCATTGAAGATCAAACGTATAACCATAAAAAACCGAGTCATCCATTGAAGATCAAACGTATAACCATAACAAATCGAGTCATCCATTGAACATCAAACATATAACCATAACAAACCGAGTCATCCATTGAAGATCAAACGCATAACCATAACAAACCGAGTCATCCATTGAAGATCAAACGTATAACCATAACAAACCGAGTCATCCATTGAAGATCAAACATATAACCATAACAAACCGAGTCATCCATTGAACATCGAACGTATAATCATAACAAACCGAGTCATCCATTGAACATCAAACGTATAATCATAACAAACCGAGTCATCCATTGAACATCAAACGTATAATCATAACAACCGAGTCATTCATTGAAGATCAAACATATAATCATAACAAACCGAGTCATCCATTGAAGATCAAACGTATAACCATAACAAACCGAGTCATCCATTAAAGATCAAATGTATAACCATAACAAACAGAGTCATCCATTGAAGATCAAACGTATAATCATAACAAACCGAGTCATCCATTGAAGATCAAACGTATAACCATAACAAACCGAGTCATCCATTGAAGATCAAACGTATAACCATAAAAAACCGAGTCATCCATTGAAGATCAAACGTATAACCATAACAAATCGAGTCATCCATTGAACATCAAACATATAACCATAACAAACCGAGTCATCCATTGAAGATCAAACGCATAACCATAACAAACCGAGTCATCCATTGAAGATCAAACGTATAACCATAACAAACCGAGTCATCCATTGAAGATCAAACATATAACCATAACAAACCGAGTCATCCATTGAACATCGAACGTATAATCATAACAAACCGAGTCATCCATTGAACATCAAACGTATAATCATAACAAACCGAGTCATCCATTGAACATCAAACGTATAATCATAACAAACCGAGTCATTCATTGAAGATCAAACATATAATCATAACAAACCGAGTCATCCATTGAAGATCAAACGTATAATCATAACAAACCGAGACATCCATTGAAGATCAAACGTATAATCATAACAAACCGAGTCATCCTTTGAACATCAAACGTATAACCATAACAAACCGAGTCATCCATTGAACATCAAACGTATAACCATAACAAACCGAGTCATCCATTGAAGATCAAACGTATAACCATAACAAACCGAGTCATCCATTGAAGATCAAACGTATAATCATAACAAACCGAGTCATCCATTGAAGATCAAACGTATAACCATAACAAACCGAGTCATCCATTAAAGATCAAATGTATAACCATAACAAACCGAGTCATCCATTGAAGATCAAATGTATAATCACCGAGTCATCCATTGAAGATCAAACGTATAACCATAACAAACCGAGTAATCCATTGAACATCGAACGTATAATCATAACAAACCGAGTCATCCATTAAAGATCAAATGTATAACCATAACAAACCGAGTCATCCATTGAAGATCAAATGTATAATCACCGAGTCATCCATTGAAGATCAAACGTATAACCATAACAAACCGAGTAATCCATTGAACATCGAACGTATAATCATAACAAACCGAGTCATCCATTGAAGATCAAACGTATAATCATAACAAACCGAGTCATCCATTGAACATCAAACGTATAATCATAACAAACCGATTCATCCATTGAAGATCAAACGTATAATCATAACAAACCGAGTCATCCATTGAAGATCAAACGTATAATCATAAAAAATCGAGTCATCCCTTGAACATCAAACGTATAACCATAACAAACTGAGTCATCCATTGAAGATCAAACGTATAACCATAACAAACCGAGTCATCCATTGAAGATCAAACGTATAACCATAACAAACCGAATCATCCATTGAAGATCAAACGTATAACCATAACAAACGAGTCATCCATAGAAGATCAAACGTAGAACCATAACAAACCGAGTCATCCATTGAAGATCAATCGTATAATCATAACAAACCGAGTCATCCATTGAAGATCAAACGTATAACCATAACAAACTGAGTCATCAATTGAACATCGAACGTATAATCATAACAAACAGAGTCATCCATTGAAGATCAAACGTATAATCATAACAAACCGAGTCATCCATTGAAGATCAAACGTATAACCATAACAAACCGAGTCATCCATTGAAGATCAAACGTATAACCATAACAAACCGAGTCATCCATTGAAGATCAAACGTATAATCATAACAAACCGAGTCATCCATTGAAGATCAAACGTATAACCATAACAAACCGAGTCATCCATTAAAGATCAAATGTATAACCATAACAAACAGAGTCATCCATTGAAGATCAAACGTATAATCATAACAAACCGAGTCATCCATTGAAGATCAAACGTATAACCATAACAAACCGAGTCATCCATTGAAGATCAAACGTATAACCATAAAAAACCGAGTCATCCATTGAAGATCAAACGTATAACCATAACAAATCGAGTCATCCATTGAACATCAAACATATAACCATAACAAACCGAGTCATCCATTGAAGATCAAACGCATAACCATAACAAACCGAGTCATCCATTGAAGATCAAACGTATAACCATAACAAACCGAGTCATCCATTGAAGATCAAACATATAACCATAACAAACCGAGTCATCCATTGAACATCGAACGTATAATCATAACAAACCGAGTCATCCATTGAACATCAAACGTATAATCATAACAAACCGAGTCATCCATTGAACATCAAACGTATAATCATAACAACCGAGTCATTCATTGAAGATCAAACATATAATCATAACAAACCGAGTCATCCATTGAAGATCAAACGTATAATCATAACAAACCGAGTCATCCATTGAACATCAAACGTATAACCATAACAAACCGAGTCATCCATTGAACATCGAACGTATAATCATAACAAACCGAGTCATCCATTAAAGTTCAAACGTATAACCATAACAAACTGAGTCATCCATTGAAGATCAAACGTAGAATCATAACAAACCGAGTCATCCATTGAAGATCAAACGTATAACCATAACAAACCGAGTCATCCATTGAAGATCAAACGTATAACCATAACAAACCGAGTCATCCATTGAAGATCAAACGTATAACCATAACAAACCGAGTCATCCATTGAACATCAAACGTATAATCATAACAAACCGAGTCATCCATTGAAGATCAAACGTATAACCATAACAAACCGAGTCATCCATTAAAGATCAAATGTATAACCATAACAAACCGAGTCATCCATTGAAGATCAAACGTATAATCACCGAGTCATCCATTGAAGATCAAACGTATAATCATAACAAACTGAGTCATCCATTGAACATCAAACGTATAATCATAACAAACCGAGTCATCCATTGAAGATCAAACGTATAATCATAACAAACCGAGACATCCATTGAAGATCAAACGTATAATCATAACAAACCGAGTCATCCTTTGAACATCAAACGTATAACCATAACAAACCGAGTCATCCATTGAACATCAAACGTATAACCATAACAAACCGAGTCATCCATTGAAGATCAAACGTATAACCATAACAAACCGAGTCATCCATTGAAGATCAAACGTATAACCATAACAAACTGAGTCATCCATTGAAGATCAAACGTATAACCATAACAAACCGAGTCATCCATTGAACATCAAACGTATAATCATAACAAACCGAGTCATCCATTGAAGATCAAACGTATAACCATAACAAACCGAGTCATCCATTAAAGATCAAATGTATAACCATAACAAACCGAGTCATCCATTGAAGATCAAATGTATAATCACCGAGTCATCCATTGAAGATCAAACGTATAACCATAACAAACCGAGTAATCCATTGAACATCGAACGTATAATCATAACAAACCGAGTCATCCATTGAAGATCAAACGTATAATCATAACAAACCGAGTCATCCATTGAACATCAAACGTATAATCATAACAAACCGATTCATCCATTGAAGATCAAACGTATAATCATAACAAACCGAGTCATCCATTGAAGATCAAACGTATAATCATAACAAACCGAGTCATCCATTGAACATCAAACGTATAACCATAACAAACTGAGTCATCCATTGAAGATCAAACATATAACCATAACAAACCGAGTCATCCATTGAAGATCAAACGTATAACCATAACAAACCGAGTCATCTATTGAAGATCAAACGTATAACCATAACAAACCGAGTCATCCATTGAAGATTAAACGTATTAACATAACAAACTGAGTCATCCATTGAAGATCAAACGTATAACCATAACAAACAGAGTCATCCATTGAAGATCAAACGTATAACCATAACAAACCGAGTCATCCATTGAAGATCAAACGTATAACCATAAAAAACCGAGTCATCCATTGAAGATCAAACGTATAACCATAACAAATCGACTCATCCATTGAACATCAAACATATAACCATAACAAACCGAGTCATCCATTGAAGATCAAACGCATAACCATAACAAACCGAGTCATCCATTGAAGATCAAACGTATAACCATAACAAACCGAGTCATCCATTGAAGATCAAACATATAACCATAACAAACCGAGTCATCCATTGAACATCGAACGTATAATCATAACAAACCGAGTCATCCATTGAACATCAAACGTATAACCATAACAAACCGAGTCATCCATTGAAGATCAAACGTATAACCATAACAAACCGAGTCATCCATTGAAGATCAAACGTATAACCATAAAAAACCGAGTCATCCATTGAAGATCAAACGTATAACCATAACAAATCGAGTCATCCATTGAACATCAAACATATAACCATAACAAACCGAGTCATCCATTGAAGATCAAACGCATAACCATAACAAACCGAGTCATCCATTGAAGATCAAACGTATAACCATAACAAACCGAGTCATCCATTGAAGATCAAACATATAACCATAACAAACCGAGTCATCCATTGAACATCGAACGTATAATCATAACAAACCGAGTCATCCATTGAACATCAAACGTATAATCATAACAAACCGAGTCATCCATTGAACATCAAACGTATAATCATAACAACCGAGTCATTCATTGAAGATCAAACATATAATCATAACAAACCGAGTCATCCATTGAAGATCAAACGTATAACCATAACAAACCGAGTCATCCATTAAAGATCAAATGTATAACCATAACAAACAGAGTCATCCATTGAAGATCAAACGTATAATCATAACAAACCGAGTCATCCATTGAAGATCAAACGTATAACCATAACAAACCGAGTCATCCATTGAAGATCAAACGTATAACCATAAAAAACCGAGTCATCCATTGAAGATCAAACGTATAACCATAACAAATCGAGTCATCCATTGAACATCAAACATATAACCATAACAAACCGAGTCATCCATTGAAGATCAAACGCATAACCATAACAAACCGAGTCATCCATTGAAGATCAAACGTATAACCATAACAAACCGAGTCATCCATTGAAGATCAAACATATAACCATAACAAACCGAGTCATCCATTGAACATCGAACGTATAATCATAACAAACCGAGTCATCCATTGAACATCAAACGTATAATCATAACAAACCGAGTCATCCATTGAACATCAAACGTATAATCATAACAAACCGAGTCATTCATTGAAGATCAAACATATAATCATAACAAACCGAGTCATCCATTGAAGATCAAACGTATAATCATAACAAACCGAGACATCCATTGAAGATCAAACGTATAATCATAACAAACCGAGTCATCCTTTGAACATCAAACGTATAACCATAACAAACCGAGTCATCCATTGAACATCAAACGTATAACCATAACAAACCGAGTCATCCATTGAAGATCAAACGTATAACCATAACAAACCGAGTCATCCATTGAAGATCAAACGTATAACCATAACAAACTGAGTCATCCATTGAAGATCAAACGTATAACCATAACAAACCGAGTCATCCATTGAACATCAAACGTATAATCATAACAAACCGAGTCATCCATTGAAGATCAAACGTATAACCATAATAAACCGAGTCATCCATTAAAGATCAAATGTATAACCATAACAAACCGAGTCATCCATTGAAGATCAAACGTATAATCACCGAGTCATCCATTGAAGATCAAACGTATAACCATAACAAACCGAGTAATCCATTGAACATCGAACGTATAATCATAACAAACCGAGTCATCCATTGAAGATCAAACGTATAATCATAACAAACCGAGTCATCCATTGAACATCAAACGTATAATCATAACAAACCGATTCATCCATTGAAGATCAAACGTATAATCATAACAAACCGAGTCATCCATTGAAGATGAAACGTATAATCATAACAAACCGAGTCATCCATTGAACATCAAACGTATAACCATAACAAACTGAGTCATCCATTGAAGATCAAACATATAACCATAACAAACCGAGTCATCCATTGAAGATCAAACGTATAACCATAACAAACCGAGTCATCTATTGAAGATCAAACGTATAACCATAACAAACGGAGTCATCCATTGAAGATTAAACGTATTAACAAAACAAACTGAGTCATCCATTGAAGATCAAACGTATAACCATAACAAACAGAGTCATCCATTGAAGATCAAACGTATAACCATAACAAACCGAGTCATCCATAGAAGATCAAATGTATAACCATAACAAACGAGTCATCTATTGAAGATCAAACGTAGAACAATAACAAACCGAGTCATCCATTGAAGATCAAACATATAATCATAACAAACCGAGTCATCCATTGAAGATCAAACGTATAACCATAACAAACCGAGTCATCCATTGAACATCGAACGTATAATCATAACAAACCGAGTCATCCATTAAAGATCAAACGTATAATCATAACAAACCGAGTCATCCATTGAAGATCAAACGTATAATCATAAAAAATCGAGTCATCCCTTGAACATCAAACGTATAACCATAACAAACTGAGTCATCCATTGAAGATCAAACGTATAACCATAACAAACCGAGTCATCCATTGAAGATCAAACGTATAACCATAACAAACCGAATCATCCATTGAAGATCAAACGTATAACCATAACAAACGAGTCATCCATAGAATATCAAACGTAGAACCATAACAAACCGAGTCATCCATTGAAGATCAAACGTATAATCATAACAAACCGAGTCATCCATTGAAGATCAAACGTATAACCATAACAAACTGAGTCATCAATTGAACATCGAACTTATAATCATAACAAACAGAGTCATCCATTGAAGATCAAACGTATAATCATAACAAACCGAGTCATCCATTGAAGATCAAACGTATAACCATAACAAACCGAGTCATCCATTGAAGATCAAACGTATAACCATAACAAACCGAGTCATCCATTGAAGATCAAACGTATAATCATAACAAACCGAGTCATCCATTGAAGATCAAACGTATAACCATAACAAACCGAGTCATCCATTAAAGATCAAATGTATAACCATAACAAACAGAGTCATCCATTGAAGATCAAACGTATAATCATAACAAACCGAGTCATCCATTGAAGATCAAACGTATAACCATAACAAACCGAGTCATCCATTGAAGATCAAACGTATAACCATAAAAAACCGAGTCATCCATTGAAGATCAAACGTATAACCATAACAAATCGAGTCATCCATTGAACATCAAACATATAACCATAACAAACCGAGTCATCCATTGAAGATCAAACGCATAACCATAACAAACCGAGTCATCCATTGAAGATCAAACGTATAACCATAACAAACCGAGTCATCCATTGAAGATCAAACATATAACCATAACAAACCGAGTCATCCATTGAACATCGAACGTATAATCATAACAAACCGAGTCATCCATTGAACATCAAACGTATAATCATAACAAACCGAGTCATCCATTGAACATCAAACGTATAATCATAACAAACCGAGTCATTCATTGAAGATCAAACATATAATCATAACAAACCGAGTCATCCATTGAAGATCAAACGTATAATCATAACAAACCGGGTCATCCATTGAACATCAAACGTATAACCATAACAAACCGAGTCATCCATTGAACATCGAACGTATAATCATAACAAACCGAGTCATCCATTGAAGTTCAAACGTATAACCATAACAAACTGAGTCATCCATTGAAGATCAAACGTAGAATCATAACAAACCGATTCATCCATTGAAGATCAAACGTATAACCATAACAAACCGAGTCATCGATTTAAGATCAAACGTATAACCATAACAAACCGAGTCATCCATTGAAGATCAAACGTATAACCATAACAAACCGAGTCATCCATTGAACATCAAACGTATAATCATAACAAACCGAGTCATCCATTGAAGATCAAACGTATAACCATAACAAACCGAGTCATCCATTAAAGATCAAATGTATAACCATAACAAACCGAGTCATCCATTGAAGATCAAACGTATAATCACCGAATCATCCATTGAAGATCAAACGTATAATCATAACAAACTGAGTCATCCATTGAACATCAAACGTATAATCATAACAAACCGAGTCATCCTTTGAAGATCAAACGTATAATCATAACAAACCGAGACATCCATTGAAGATCAAACGTATAATCATAACAAACCGAGTCATCCTTTGAACATCAAACGTATAACCATAACAAACTGAGTCATCCATTGAACATCAAACGTATAACCATAACAAACCGAGTCATCCATTGAAGATCAAACGTATAACCATAACAAACCGAGTCATCCATTGAAGATCAAACGTATAACCATAACAAACCGAGTCATCCATTGAAGATCAAACGTATAACCATAACAAACCGAGTCATCCATTGAACATCAAACGTATAATCATAACAAACCGAGTCATCCATTGAAGATCAAACTTATAACCATAACAAACCGAGTCATCCATTAAAGATCAAATGTATAACCATAACAAACCGAGTCATCCATTGAAGATCAAACGTATAATCACCGAGTCATCCATTGAAGATCAAACGTATAACCATAACAAACCGAGTAATCCATTGAACATCGAACGTATAATCATAACAAACCGAGTCATCCATTGAAGATCAAACGTATAATCATAACAAACCGAGTCATCCACTGAACATCAAACGTATAATCATAACAAACCGATTCATCCATTGAAGATCAAACGTATAATCATAACAAACCGAGTCATCCATTGAAGATCAAACGTATAATCATAACAAACCGAGTCATCCATTAAACATCAAACGTATAA
The DNA here is from genome assembly GCA_025667525.1 of Glebionis coronaria. Lineage (NCBI taxonomy): Eukaryota > Viridiplantae > Streptophyta > Magnoliopsida > Asterales > Asteraceae > Glebionis > Glebionis coronaria. The sequence continues at coordinate 245,552,190 of CM046878.1, forward strand.
CCATAACAAACTGAGTCATCCATTGAAGATCAAACGTATAACCATAACAAACCGAGTCATCCATTGAAGATCAAACGTATAACCATAACAAACCGAGTCATCTATTGAAGATCAAACGTATAACCATAACAAACCGAGTCATCCATTGAAGATTAAACGTATTAACATAACAAACTGAGTCATCCATTGAAGATCAAACGTATAACCATAACAAACAGAGTCATCCGTTGAAGATCAAACGTATAACCATAACAAACCGAGTCATCCATTGAAGATCAACCGTATAACCATAACAAACGAGTCATCTATTGAAGATCAAACGTATAACCATAACAAACCGAGTCATCCATTGAACATCGAACGTATAATCATAACAAACCGAGTCATCCATTGAAGTTCAAACGTATAACCATAACAAACTGAGTCATCCATTGAAGATCAAACGTAGAATCATAACAAACCGATTCATCCAATGAAGATCAAACGTATAACCATAACAAACCGAGTCATCGATTGAAGATCAAACGTATAACCATAACAAACCGAGTCATCCATTGAAGATCAAACGTATAACCATAACAAACCGAGTCATCCATTGAACATCAAACGTATAATCATAACAAACCGAGTCATCCATTGAAGATCAAACGTATAACCATAACAAACCGAGTCATCCATTAAAGATCAAATGTATAACCATAACAAATCGAGTCATCCATTGAAGATCAAACGTATAATCACCGAGTCATCCATTGAAGATCAAACGTATAATCATAACAAACTGAGTCATCCATTGAACATCAAACGTATAATCATAACAAACCGAGTCATCCATTGAAGATCAAACGTATAATCATAACAAACCGAGACATCCATTGAAGATCAAACGTATAATCATAAAAAACCGAGTCATCCTTTGAACATCAAACGTATAACCATAACAAACCGAGTCATCCATTGAACATCAAACGTATAACCATAACAAACCGAGTCATCCATGGAAGATCAAACGTATAACCATAACAAACCGAGTCATCCATTGAAGATCAAACGTATAACCATAACAAACCGAGTCATCCATTGAAGATCAAACGTATAACCATAACAAACCGAGTCATCCATTGAACATCAAACGTATAATCATAACAAACCGAGTCATCCATTGAAGATCAAACTTATAACCATAACAAACCGAGTCATCCATTAAAGATCAAATGTATAACCATAACAAACCGAGTCATCCATTGAAGATCAAACGTATAATCATCGAGTCATCCATTGAAGATCAAACGTATAACCATAACAAACCGAGTAATCCATTGAACATCGAACGTATAATTATAACAAACCGAGTCATCCATTGAAGATCAAACGTATAATCATAACAAACCGAGTCATCCATTGAACATCAAACGTATAATCATAACAAACCGATTCATCCATTGAAGATCAAACGTATAATCATAACAAACCGAGTCATCCATTGAAGATCAAACGTATAATCATAACAAACCGAGTCATCCATTGAACATCAAACGTATAACCATAACAAACTGAGTCATCCATTGAAGATCAAACGTATAACCATAACAAACCGAGTCATCCATTGAAGATCAAACGTATAACCATAACAAACCGAGTCATCTATTGAAGATCAAACGAATAACCATAACAAACCGAGTCATCCATTGAAGATTAAACGTATTAACATAACAAACTGAGTCATCCATTGAAGATCAAACGTATAACCATAACAAACAGAGTCATCCATTGAAGATCAAACGTATAACCATAACAAACCGAGTCATCCATTGAAGATCAAATGTATAACCATAACAAACGAGTCATCTATTGAAGATCAAACGTAGAACAATAACAAACCGAGTCATCCATTGAAGATCAAACATATAATCATAACAAACCGAGTCATCCATTGAAGATCAAACGTATAACCATAACAAACCGAGTCATCCATTGAACATCGAACGTATAATCATAACAAACTGAGTCATCCATTAAAGATCAAACGTATAATCATAACAAACCGAGTCATCCATTGAAGATCAAACGTATAACCATAACAAACCGAGTCATCCATTGAAGATCAAACGTATAACCATAACAAACAGAGTCACCCATTGAAGATCAAACGTATAACCGTAACAAACCGAGTCATCCATTGAAGATCAAACGTATAACCATAACAAACGAGTCATCCATTGAAGATCAAACGTAGAACCATAACAAACCGAGTCATCCATTGAAGATCAAACGTATAATCATAACAAACCGAGTCATCCATTGAAGATCAAACGTATAACCATAACAAACTGAGTCATCCATTGAACATCGAACGTATAATCATAACAAACCAAGTCATCCATTGAAGATCAAACGTATAATCATAACAAACCGAGTCATCCATTGAAGATCAAACGTATAACCATAACAAACCGAGTCATCCATTGAAGATCAAACGTATAACCATAACAAACCGAGTCATCCATTAAAGATCAAACGTATAACCATAACAAACGAGTCATCCATAGAAGATCAAACGTAGAACCATAACAAACCGAGTCATCCATTGAAGATCAAACGTATAATCATAACAAACCGAGTCATCCATTGAAGATCAAACGTATAACCATAACAAACTGAGTCATCCATTGAACATCGAACGTATAATCATAACAAACCGAGTCATCCATTGAAGATCAAACGTATAATCATAACAAACCAAGTCATCCATTGAAGATCAAACGTATAACCATAACAAACCGAGTCATCCATTGAAGATCAAACGTATAACCATAACAAACCGAGTCATCCATTGAAGGTCAAACGTATAATCATAACAAACCGAGTCATCCATTGAAGATCAAACGTATAACCATAACAAATCGAGTCGTCCATTAAAGATCAAATGTATAACCATAACAAACAGAGTCATCCATTGAAGATCAAACGTATAATCATAACAAACCGAGTCATCCATTGAAGATCAAACGTATAACCATAACAAACCGAGTCATCCATTGAAGATCAAACGTATAACCATAAAAAACCGAGTCATCCATTCAAGATCAAACGTATAACCATAACAAATCGAGTCATCCATTGAACATCAAACATATAACCATAACAAACCGAGTCATCCATTGAAGATCAAACGTATAACCATAACAAACCGAGTCATCCATTGAAGATCAAACGTATAACCATAACAAACCGAGTCATCCATTGAAGATCAAACATATAACCATAACAAACCGACAAACCGAGTCATCCATTGAACATCGAACGTATAATCATAACAAACCGAGTCATCCATTGAACATCAAACGTATAATCATAACAAACCGAGTCATCCATTGAACATCAAACGTATAATCATAACAAACCGAGTCATTCATTGAAGATCAAACATATAATCATAACAAACCGAGTCATCCATTGAAGATCAAACGTATAATCATAACAAACCGAGTCATCCATTGAACATCAAACGTATAACCATAACAAACCGAGTCATCCATTGAACATCGAACGTATAATCATAACAAACCGAGTCATCCATTGAAGTTCAAACGTATAACCATAACAAACTGAGTCATCCATTGAAGATCAAACGTAGAATCATAACAAACCGAGTCATCCATTGAAGATCAAACGTATAACCATAACAAACCGAGTCATCCATTGAAGATCAAACGTATAACCATAACAAACCGAGTCATCCATTGAAGATCAAACGTATAACCATAACAAACCGAGTCATCCATTGAACATCAAACGTATAATCATAACAAACCGAGTCATCCATTGAAGATCAAACGTGTAACCATAACAAACCGAGTCATCCATTAAAGATCAAATGTATAACCATAACAAACCGAGTCATCCATTGAAGATCAAACGTATAATCACCGAGTCATCCATTGAAGATCAAACGTATAACCATAACAAACCGAGTAATCCATTGAACATCGAACGTATAATCATAACAAACCGAGTCATCCATTGAAGATCAAACGTATAATCATAACAAACCGAGTCATCCATTGAACATCAAACGTATAATCATAACAAACCGATTCATCCATTGAAGATCAAACGTATAATCATAACAAACCGAGTCATCCATTGAAGATCAAACGTACAATCATAACAAATCGAGTCATCCCTTGAACATCAAACGTATAACCATAACAAACTGAGTCATCCATTGAAGATCAAACGTATAACCATAACAAACCGAGTCATCCATTGAAGGTCAAACGTATAACCATAACAAACCGAATCATCCATTGAAGATCAAACGTATAACCATAACAAACGAGTCATCCATAGAAGATCAAACGTAGAACCATAACAAACCGAGTCATCCATTGAAGATCAAACGTATAATCATAACAAACCGAGTCATCCATTGAAGATCAAACGTATAACCATAACAAACTGAGTCATCAATTGAACATCAAACGTATAATCATAACAAACAGAGTCATCCATTAAAGATCAAACGTATAATCATAACAAACCGAGTCATCCAATGAAGATCAAACGTATAACCATAACAAACCGATTCATCCATTGAAGATCAAACGTACAACCATAACAAATCGAGTCATCCATTGAAGATCAAACGTATAATCATAACAAACCGAGTCATCCATTGAAGATCAAACGTATAACCATAACAAACCGAGTCATCCATTAAAGATCAAATGTATAACCATAACAAACAGAGTCATCCATTGAAGATCAAACGTATAATCATAACAAACCGAGTCATCCATTGAAGATCAAACGTATAACCATAACAAACCGAGTCAGCCATTGAAGATCAAACGTATAACCATAAAAAACCGAGTCATCCATTGAAGATCAAACGTATAACCATAACAAATCGAGTCATCCATTGAACATCAAACATATAACCATAACAAACCGAGTCATCCATTGAAGATCAAACGTATAACCATAACAAACCGAGTCATCCATTGAAGATCAAACGTATAACCATAACAAACCGAGTCATCCATTGAAGATCAAACATATAACCATAACAAACCGAGTCATCCATTGAACATCGAACGTATAATCATAACAAACCGAGTCATCCATTAAACATCAAACGTATAATCATAACAAACCGAGTCATCCATTGAACATCAAACGTATAATCATAACAAACCGAGTCATTCATTGAAGATCAAACATATAATCATAACAAACCGAGTCATCCATTGAAGATCAAACGTATAATCATAACAAACCGAGTCATCCATTGAACATCAAACGTATAACCATAACAAACCGAGTCATCCATTGAACATCGAACGTATAATCATAACAAACCGAGTCATCCATTGAAGTTCAAACGTATAACCATAACAAACTGAGTCATCCATTGAAGATCAAACGTAGAATCATAACAAACCGAGTCATCCATTGAAGATCAAACGTATAACCATAACAAACCGAGTCATCCATTGAAGATCATACGTATAACCATAACAAACCGAGTCATCCATTGAAGATCAAACGTATAACCATAACAAACCGAGTCATCCATTGAACATCAAACGTATAATCATAACAAACCGAGTCATCCATTGAAGATCAAACGTATAACCATAACAAACCGAGTCATCCATTAAAGATCAAATGTATAACCATAACAAACCGAGTCATCCATTGAAGATCAAACGTATAATCACCGAGTCATCCATTGAAGATCAAACGTATAACCATAACAAACCGAGTAATCCATTGAACATCGAACGTATAATCATAACAAACCGAGTCATCCATTGAAGATCAAACGTATAATCATAACAAACCGAGTCATCCATTGAACATCAAACGTATAATCATAACAAACCGATTCATCCATTGAAGATCAAACGTATAATCATAACAAACCGAGTCATCCATCGAAGATCAAACGTACAATCATAACAAATCGAGTCATCCCTTGAACATCAAACGTATAACCATAACAAACTGAGTCATCTATTGAAGATCAAACGTATAACCATAACAAACCGAGTCATCCATTGAAGATCAAACGTATAACCATAACAAACCGAATCATCCATTGAAGATCAAACGTATAACCATAACAAACGAGTCATCCATAGAAGATCAAACGTAGAACCATAACAAACCGAGTCATCCATTGAAGATCAAACGTATAATCATAACAAACCGAGTCATCCATTGAAGATCAAACGTATAACCATAACAAACTGAGTCATCAATTGAACATCGAACGTATAATCATAACAAACAGAGTCATCCATTAAAGATCAAACGTATAATCATAACAAACCGAGTCATCCAATGAAGATCAAACGTATAACCATAACAAACCGACTCATCCATTGAAGATCAAACGTACAACCATAACAAATCGAGTCATCCATTGAAGATCAAACGTATAATCATAACAAACCGAGTCATCCATTGAAGATCAAACGTATAACCATAACAAACCGAGTCATCCTATGAAGATCAAACGTATAACCATAACAAACCGAGTCATCCATTGAAGATCAAACGTATAACCATAAAAAACCGAGTCATCCATTGAAGATCAAACGTATAACCATAACAAATCGAGTCATCCATTGAACATCAAACATATAACCATAACAAACTGAGTCATCCATTGAAGATCAAACGTATAACCATAACAAACCGAGTCATCCATTGAAGATCAAACGTATGACCATAACAAACCGAGTCATCCATTGAAGATCAAACATATAACCATAACAAACCGAGTCATCCATTGAACATCAAACGTATAATCATAACAAACCGAGTCATCCATTGAACATCAAACGTATAATCATAACAAACCGAGTCATTCATTGAAGATCAAACATATAATCATAACAAACCGAGTCATCCATTGAAGATCAAACGTATAATCATAACAAACCGAGTCATCCATTGAACATCAAACGTATAACCATAACAAACCGAGTCATCCATTGAACATCGAACGTATAATCATAACAAACCGAGTCATCCATTGAAGTTCAAACGTATAACCATAACAAACTGAGTCATCCATTGAAGATCAAACGTAGAATCATAACAAACCGAGTCATCCATTGAAGATCAAACGTATAACCATAACAAACCGAGTCATCCATTGAAGATCAAACGTATAACCATAACAAACCGAGTCATCCATTGAAGATCAAACGTATAACCATAACAAACCGAGTCATCCATTGAACATCAAACGTATAATCATAACAAACCGAGTCATCCATTGAAGATCAAACGTATAACCATAACAAACCGAGTCATCCATTAAAGATCAAATGTATAACCATAACAAACCGAGTCATCCATTGAAGATCAAACGTATAATCACCGAGTCATCCATTGAAGATCAAACGTATAACCATAACAAACCGAGTAATCCATTGAACATCGAACGTATAATCATAACAAACCGAGTCATCCATTGAAGATCAAACGTATAATCATAACAAACCGAGTCATCCATTGAACATCAAACGTATAATCATAACAAACCGATTCATCCATTGAAGATCAAACGTATAATCATAACAAACCGAGTCATCCATTAAAGATCAAACGTACAATCATAACAAATCGAGTCATCCCTTGAACATCAAACGTATAACCATAACAAACTGAGTCATCCATTGAAGATCAAACGTATAACCATAACAAACCGAGTCATCCATTGAAGATCAAACGTATAACCATAACAAACCGAATCATCCATTGAAGATCAAACGTATAACCATAACAAACGAGTCATCCATAGAAGATCAAACGTAGAACCATAACAAACCGAGTCATCCATTGAAGATCAAACGTATAATCATAACAAACCGAGTCATCCATTGAAGATCAAACGTATAACCATAACAAACTGAGTCATCAATTGAACATCGAACGTATAATCATAACAAACAGAGTCATCCATTAAAGATCAAACGTATAATCATAACAAACCGAGTCATCCAATGAAGATCAAACGTATAACCATAACAAACCGATTCATCCATTGAAGATCAAACGTACAACCATAACAAATCGAGTCATCCATTGAAGATCAAACGTATAATCATAACAAACCGAGTCATCCATTGAAGATCAAACGTATAACCATAACAAACCGAGTCATCCATTAAAGATCAAATGTATAACCATAACAAACAGAGTCATCCATTGAAGATCAAACGTATAATCATAACAAACCGAGTCATCCATTGAAGATCAAACGTATAACCATAACAAACCGAGTCATCCATTGAAGATCAAACGTATAACCATAAAAAACCGAGTCATCCATTGAAGATCAAACGTATAACCATAACAAATCGAGTCATCCATTGAACATCAAACATATAACCATAACAAACCGAGTCATCCATTGAAGATCAAACGTATAACCATAACAAACCGAGTCATCCATTGAAGATCAAACGTATAACCATAACAAACCGAGTCATCCATTGAAGATCAAACATATAACCATAACAAACCGAGTCATCCATTGAACATCGAACGTATAATCATAACAAACCGAGTCATCCATTGAACATCAAACGTATAATCATAACAAACCGAGTCATCCATTGAACATCAAACGTATAATCATAACAAACCGAGTCATTCATTGAAGATCAAACATATAATCATAACAAACCGAGTCATCCATTGAAGATCAAACGTATAATCATAACAAACCGAGTCATCAATTGAACATCAAACGTATAACCATAACAAACCGAGTCATCCATTGAACATCGAACGTATAATCATAACAAACCGAGTCATCCATTGAAGTTCAAACGTATAACCATAACAAACTGAGTCATCCATTGAAGATCAAACGTAGAATCATAACAAACCGAGTCATCCATTGAAGATCAAACGTATAACCATAACACACCGAGTCATCCATTGAAGATCAAACGTATAACCATAACAAACCGAGTCATCCATTGAAGATCAAACGTATAACCATAACAAACCGAGTCATCCATTGAACATCAAACGTATAATCATAACAAACCGAGTCATCCATTGAAGATCAAACGTATAACCATAACAAACCGAGTCATCCATTAAAGATCAAATGTATAACCATAACAAACCGAGTCATCCATTGAAGATCAAACGTATAATCACCGAGTCATCCATTGAAGATCAAACGTATAACCATAACAAACCGAGTAATCCATTGAACATCGAACGTATAATCATAACAAACCGAGTCATCCATTGAAGATCAAACGTATAATCATAACAAACCGAGTCATCCATTGAACATCAAACGTATAATCATAACAAACCGATTCATCCATTGAAGATCAAACGTATAATCATAACAAACCGAGTCATCCATTGAAGATCAAACGTATAATCATAACAAATCGAGTCATCCCTTGAACATCAAACGTATAACCATAACAAACCGAGTCATCCATAGAAGATCAAACGTATAACCATAACAAACCGAATCATCCATTGAAGATCAAACGTATAACCATAACAAACGAGTCATCCATAGAAGATCAAACGTAGAACCATAACAAACCGAGTCATCCATTGAAGATCAAACGTATAATCATAACAAACCGAGTCATCCATTGAAGATCAAACGTATAACCATAACAAACTGAGTCATCAATTGAACATCGAACGTATAATCATAACAAACAGAGTCATCCATTGAAGATCAAACGTATAATCATAACAAACCGAGTCATCCATTGAAGATCAAACGTATAACCATAACAAACCGAGTCAACCATTGAAGATCAAACGTATAACCATAACAAACCGAGTCATCCATTGAAGATCAAACGTATACTCATAACAAACCGAGTCATCCATTGAAGATCAAACGTATAACCATAACAAACCGAGTCATCCATTAAAGATCAAATGTATAACCATAACAAACAGAGTCATCCATTGAAGATCAAACGTATAATCATAACAAACCAAGTCATCCATTAAAGATCAAACGTATAACCATAACAAACCGAGTCATCCATTGAAGATCAAACGTATAACCATAAAAAACCGAGTCATCCATTGAAGATCAAACGTATAACCATAACAAATCGAGTCATCCATTGAACATCAAACATATAACCATGACAAACCGAGTCATCCATTGAAGATCAAACGTATAACCATAACAAACCGAGTCATCCATTGAAGATCAAACGTATAACCATAACAAACCGAGTCATCCATTGAAGATCAAACATATAAACATAACAAACCGAGTCATCCATTGAACATCGAACGTATAATCATAACAAACCGAGTCATCCATTGAACATCAAACGTATAATCATAACAAACTGAGTCATCCCTTGAACATCAAACGTATAATCATAACAAACCGAGTCATTCATTGAAGATCAAACATATAATCATAACAAACCGAGTCATCCATTGAAGATCAAACGTATAATCATAACAAACTGAGTCATCCATTAAACATCAAACTTATAACCATAACAAACCGAGTCATCCATTGAACATCGAACGTATAATCATAACAAACCGAGTCATCCATTGAAGTTCAAACGTATAACCATAACAAACTGAGTCATCCATTGAAGATCAAACGTAGAATCATAACAAACCGAGTCATCCATTGAAGATCAAACGTATAACCATAACAAACCGAGTCATCCATTGAAGATCAAACGTATAACCATAACAAACCGAGTCATCCATTGAAGATCAAACGTATAACCATAACAAACCGAGTCATCCATTGAACATCAAACGTATAATCATAACAAACCGAGTCATCCATTGAAGATCAAACGTATAACCATAACAAACCGAGTCATCCATTAAAGATCAAATGTATAACCATAACAAACCGAGTCATCCATTGAAGATCAAACGTATAATCACCGAGTCATCCATTGAAGATCAAACGTATAACCATAACAAACCGAGTAATCCATTGAACATCGAACGTATAATCATAACAAACCGAGTCATCCATTGAAGATCAAACGTATAATCATAACAAACCGAGTCATCCATTGAACATCAAACGTATAATCATAACAAACCGATTCATCCATTGAAGATCAAACGTATAATCATAACAAACCGAGTCATCCATTTAAGATCAAACGTATAATCATAACAAACCGAGTCATCCATTGAACATCAAACATATAACCATAACAAACTGAGTCATCCATTGAAGATCAAACGTATAACCATAACAAACCGAGTCATCCATTGAATATCAAACGTATAACCATAACAATCCGAGTCATCCATTGAAGATCAAACGTATAACCATAACAAACCGAGTCATCCATTGAAGATTAAACGTATAACCATAACAAACCGAGTCATCCATTGAAGATCAAACGTATAACCATAACAAACAGAGTCATCCATTGAAGATCAAACATATAATCATAACAAACCGAGTCATCCATTGAAGATCAAACGTATAATCATAACAAACCGAGTCATCCATTGAACATCAAACGTATAACCATAACAAACCGAGTCATCCATTGAACATCGAACGTATAATCATAACAAACTGAGTCATTCATTGAAGTTCAAACGTATAACCATAACAAACTGAGTCATCCATTGAAGATCAAACGTAGAATCATAACAAACCGAGTCATCCATTGAAGATCAAACGTATAACCATAACAAACCGAGTCATCCATTGAAGATCAAACGTATAACCATAACAAACCAAGTCATCCATTGAAGATCAAACGTATAACCATAACAAACCGAGTCATCCATTGAACATCAAACGTATAATCATAACAAACCGAGTCATCCATTGAAGATCGAACGTATAACCATAACAAACCGAGTCATCCATTAAAGATCAAATGTATAACCATAACAAACCGAGTCATCCATTGAAGATCAAACGTATAATCACCGAGTCATCCATTGAAGATCAAACGTATAACCATAACAAACCGAGTAATCCATTGAACATCGAACGTATAATCATAACAAACCGAGTCATCCATTGAAGATCAAACGTATAATCATAACAAATCGAGTCATCCATTGAACATCAAACGTATAATCATAACAAACCGATTCATCCATTGAAGATCAAACGTATAATCATAACAAACCGAGTCATCCATTGAAGATCAAACGTATAATCATAACAAACCGAGTCATCCATTGAACATCAAACGTATAACCATGTGACAACCCGTCAATTTCAGGTCGTTATTTTAATCTCGACTATTACGTATTACGTGTTTACTTTAATGAGAATTTTAATTTATCGACTAACCGAGAAGGTTATGACTTGAAACTAGCGTAAAAATGTCGATTAGATGAAAACCGACAAGGAATATGTTAGGTATCGATATTATATTCTCAAATAATCATGAAAATGATTTTTATTATATTTAATCTTTATTTCTTGTATTTTACTTTTTAACGAATGACGATAACTAGTAGTGATCGCGATACCGACGGATGCCCAAAAATTTACGTTTTATTATCGATTGTCTCGATATTGTATATTTTCGACGTTTTCGATTTAATTACGTTTTAAGTCGTGTCGAAGCTTTATTATTATTTTATGAAGCGTTTTAACTTACGAAAAGTATTTTTACGAAACCCGAGCCCCGTAAATATTTTTAAAATGTACAATTTACAATTCCTACCTTGTAAACTATTTACTTACAACATAGGACCAAAAGAATGCAAATTTGGCAAAAATTACCCTCACCCCACTATTTAAACAAATTCCACTAACCATTTTTCATTTTAAAATTCATTTTACACAAAAACACACCAAATCTCTCTCTTCTTCCCCATTTGTGCCGTCCACCCCTAAGCCACAATCCATCAAATTATTTTGATTTCTAGCTTGAATCTAAAGAAACTAAAACAAGACCCATCCTAGAAATTTCAAGGGCTTTCTATTGGTATAATTTTCTTCCACATGCATTCACTAAATTTTTATTTCAATTTTTGATGATGAACACCATGTTTGATCCATTTTTATGGTGATATATGGTGTTAATATTATTATATTCATAGTGGGTTTTGGTTGCATGCAAGATTTTTATATATTTAATTTTTGTAAGATTAAATTTGAGGATGATATGAGTTAATTAGATGTGTTATTATGATATTAGGATCATGTTAGGACTATAGGAATTGTTGGAATGGGTTGAAAATTTGATTTGGTATGATTTTTAGATAGGCTATTTTGGGCAGTAACTTTAAGTCCGTTTTTGAAATTGTTACTGTGGTAAACTTGGTAAACTAATAAGATAGGGTCGTAGAGAATTTCGTTAGCTTCGATTTGAGCTAAAGTAGAGCTTCTAACTCATTACGAGCGAAAAGTTATGCTACTTTTAGTATTTGTGTACCGGGAGACGGGTATCGGCACAATCCGAAAATTGTTGTCGATATTTGGAACGAATCTCGGGGACTATAAAATGAGTTTTAAAAATGTTCAAGGGCTGTTGTAAGTTGATAAACCTCAGGTCATGAGTCTATTTTCAAACCCGAGTGTCGGTTTTGCAAACGGAAATGTTTAGATAAGTCAAAATGGTTTTACAAGTCAAAGGCGTAAAACTGTCCGGTTTTTGCAACACGAAGGTGTGTCGGGCAGAAGGTCTTAGAAGTAATATTTTTGAATGAAATTTAAACTGAGTTTTATTCATATTAGGTGTGAGTTTGTCACCAAGTTTCGTCGAAATCGTACATGTCTAGATAGGTTAGATTGGTGTGTACATTTGGAGTGTACATGCTGAGTGGTATTTTGGACACGTAGTTCAATACTTGTATGGCGTGAGTTGAGTATTCACTATTGGACATAGTGACTTACTCGAGTGTTAAGTCATTATATAAATGACTTAGCTACTGGTCCGAGGGAAGTAAAAATGATGGTTTGACTTACGTTGACTTGGCGTCTTATGACGGGTCAATGTCGAGGGTGCAAGTGATTTAAATGAATAAGTGTTGAAAAAAAGGATATAGAAGTACACTTATATTTTGTTATTTTTCGGGATTTTTATGGTCATTCGAAATTGACTTTCACATTATTTAAGTATTATTTATACTTGAGTCGTTTATTAACGAACGCGCCTTAATTGGTAGGTTGCGGTCTTCGTGTTTAAAAGGGCATCACAAATCGTTGGCGATCGTCACGTCACTACTATCGTACCAAGGTGAGTCTATGGCCTCGCTTTACATGTTTACTTGTTTTATAAAACCCGCGAGGGGGGATAACATGCTTGTTTTATTAAAATAAGAGGGGTACGACGAGAAGTTGTGGAAACCCTTATTATTGGAAAAACATTATATAAATGTAGGGTACAACGAGAAGTTGTGGTAAACCCTCATTCTTTTTAAATTGAACACAAAGGACCCGATTGTATGCTTAGATGAAAGTTGTTATATAAGTTTGTTTAGCCTTAAAGACCCATGAATCGTGAATTGTTAATCGAAAAGAACGCTAATACTATGGATAGATCTATCGGGGTGACGCCCAGTCCGGTCGCGACTAGCTATCGCGTGGTGTTGTGATGCACCAGTAATGAAACATCGGATGCAATTGTAATAGAGAAATATACGCACTTGGCTAGGTGTGTTGGGCTGAAATAATATATGTTAACGTTCAATTTCACGAGACTTATGAAATAACAACGATAATTATGTCTGATCCACATGATTGTCAACTACGGAAGGTTTATTCAGAATACTTGTGTTCATTTATTTAAATTTAAACTCTATAGATTCACTCAACATTTTTGTTGACTTTATAGCATGTTTTATCTCAGGTCCATGAAGAAGGCACTCAGGGAAGGCGGTTTCACGCAGCTTGCTAAATTAAAATGTTTTGGCCCGCTTTTCTAAACTATGTCTATTCTAAGAAACTTTTATTATTTGGTTGGTTGTGTAAACTTAAAACTATTTGGGACCGTGTGTAAACTGTTTTATCTTTAAACAAATGAATGGACGTATGTTTTGTTAAAACGACTCATTTTGAGGCGTTTTCTATGATATTGAGGTTGAACCATGATAGTAACACCCAATGACCCTTCCGCTGCTATGACATGAAATTGGGGGTGTTACAAACCATAACAAACTGAGTCATCCATTGAAGATCAAACGTATAACCATAACAAACCGAGTCATCCATTGAAGATCAAACTTATAACCATAACAAACCGAGTCATCCATTGAAGATCAAACGTATAACCATAACAAACCGAGTCATCCATTAAAGATTAAACGTATAACCATAACAAACCGAGTCATCCATTGAAGATCAAACGTATAACCATAACAAACAGAGTCATCCATTGAAGATCAAACATATAATCATAACAAACCGAGTCATCCATTGAAGATCAAACGTATAATCATAACAAACCGAGTCATCCATTGAACATCAAACGTATAACCATAACAAACCGAGTCATCCATTGAACATCGAACGTATAATCATAACAAACCGAGTCATCCATTGAAGTTCAAACGTATAACCATAACAAACTGAGTCATCCATTGAAGATCAAACGTAGAATCATAACAAACCGAGTCATCCATTGAAGATCAAACGTATAACCATAACAAACCGAGTCATCCATTGAAGATCAAACGTATAACCATAACAAACCAAGTCATCCATTGAAGATCAAACGTATAACCATAACAAACCGAGTCATCCATTGAACATCAAACGTATAATCATAACAAACCGAGTCATCCATTGAAGATCGAACGTATAACCATAACAAACCGAGTCATCCATTAAAGATCAAATGTATAACCATAACAAACCGAGTCATCCATTGAAGATCAAACGTATAATCACCGAGTCATCCATTGAAGATCAAACGTATAACCATAACAAACCGAGTAATCCATTGAACATCGAACGTATAATCATAACAAACCGAGTCATCCATTGAAGATCAAACGTATAATCATAACAAATCGAGTCATCCATTGAACATCAAACGTATAATCATAACAAACCGATTCATCCATTGAAGATCAAACGTATAATCATAACAAACCGAGTCATCCATTGAACATCAAACATATAACCATGACAAACCGAGTCATCCATTGAAGATCAAACGTATAACCATAACAAACCGAGTCATCCATTGAAGATCAAACGTATAACCATAACAAACCGAGTCATCCATTGAAGATCAAACATATAACCATAACAAACCGAGTCATCCATTGAACATCGAACGTATAATCATAACAAATTGAGTCATCCATTAAACATCAAACGTATAATCATAACAAACCGAGTCATCCCTTGAACATCAAACGTATATTCATAACAAACCGAGTCATTCATTGAAGATCAAACATATAATCATAACAAACCGAGTCATCCATTGAAGATCAAACGTATAATCATAACAAACTGAGTCATCCATTAAACATCAAACTTATAACCATAACAAACCGAGTCATCCATTGAACATCGAACGTATAATCATAACAAACCGAGTCATCCATTGAAGTTCAAACGTATAACCATAACAAACTGAGTCATCCATTGAAGATCAAACGTAGAATCATAACAAACCGAGTCATCCATTGAAGATCAAACGTATAACCATAACAAACCGAGTCATCCATTGAAGATCAAACGTATAACCATAACAAACCGAGTCATCCATTGAAGATCAAACGTATAACCATAACAAACCGAGTCATCCATTGAACATCAAACGTATAATCATAACAAACCGAGTCATCCATTGAAGATCAAACGTATAACCATAACAAACCGAGTCATCCATTAAAGATCAAATGTATAACCATAACAAACCGAGTCATCCATTGAAGATCAAACGTATAATTACCGAGTCATCCATTGAAGATCAAACGTATAACCATAACAAACCGAGTAATCCATTGAACATCGAACGTATAATCATAACAAACCGAGTCATCCATTGAAGATCAAACGTATAATCATAACAAACCGAGTCATCCATTAAACATCAAACGTATAATCATAACAAACCGATTCATCCATTGAAGATCAAACGTATAATCATAACAAACCGAGTCATCCATTGAAGATCAAACGTATAATCATAACAAACCGAGTCATCCATTGAACATCAAACGTATAACCATAACAAACTGAGTCATCCATTGAAGATCAAACGTATAACCATAACAAATCGAGTCATCCATTGAACATCAAACATATAACCATGACAAACCGAGTCATCCATTGAAGATCAAACGTATAACCATAACAAACCGAGTCATCCATTGAAGATCAAACGTATAACCATAACAAACCGAGTCATCCATTGAAGATCAAACATATAACCATAACAAACCGAGTCATCCATTGAACATCGAACGTATAATCATAACAAACCGAGTCATCCATTGAACATCAAACGTATAATCATAACAAACCGAGTCATCCCTTGAACATCAAACGTATAATCATAACAAACCGAGTCATTCATTGAAGATCAAACATATAATCATAACAAACCGAGTTATCCATTGAAGATCAAACGTATAATCATAACAAAGTGAGTCATCCATTAAACATCAAACTTATAACCATAACAAACCGAGTCATCCATTGAACATCGAACGTATAATCATAACAAACCGAGTCATCCATTAAAGTTCAAACGTATAACCATAACAAACTGAGTCATCCATTGAAGATCAAACGTAGAATCATAACAAACCGAGTCATCCATTGAAGATCAAACGTATAACCATAACAAACCGAGTCATCCATTGAAGATCAAACGTATAACCATAACAAACCGAGTCATCCATTGAAGATCAAACGTATAACCATAACAAACCGAGTCATCCATTGAACATCAAACGTATAATCATAACAAACCGAGTCATCCATTGAAGATCAAACGTATAACCATAACAAACCGAGTCATCCATTAAAGATCAAATGTATAACCATAACAAACCGAGTCATCCATTGAAGATCAAACGTATAATCACCGAGTCATCCATTGAAGATCAAACGTATAACCATAACAAACCGAGTAATCCATTGAACATCGAACATAACAAAACGAGTCATCCATTGAAGATCAAACGTATAATCATAACAAACCGAGTCATCCATTGAACATCAAACGTATAATCATAACAAACCGATTCATCCATTGAAGATCAAATGTATAATCATAACAAACCGAGTCATCCATTGAAGATCAAACGTATAATCATAACAAACCGAGTCATCCATTGAACATCAAACGTATAACCATAACAAACTGAGTCATCCATTGAAGATCAAACGTATAACCATAACAAATCGAGTCATCCATTGAACATCAAACATATAACCATGACAAACCGAGTCATCCATTGAAGATCAAACGTATAACCATAACAAACCGAGTCATCCATTGAAGATCAAACGTATAACCATAACAAACCGAGTCATCCATTGAAGATCAAACATATAACCATAACAAACCGAGTCATCCATTGAACATCGAACGTATAATCATAACAAACCGTGTCATCCATTGAACATCAAACGTATAATCATAACAAACCGAGTCATCCCTTGAACATCAAACGTATAATCATAACAAACCGAGTCATTCATTGAAGATCAAACATATAATCATAACAAACCGAGTCATCCATTGAAGATCAAACGTATAATCATAACAAACTGAGTCATCCATTAAACATCAAACTTATAACCATAACAAACCGAGTCATCCATTGAACATCGAACGTATAATCATAACAAACCGAGTCATCCATTGAAGTTCAAACGTATAACCATAACAAATTGAGTCATCCATTGAAGATCAAACGTAGAATCATAACAAACCGAGTCATCCATTGAAGATCAAACGTATAACCATAACAAACCGAGTCATCCATTGAAGATCAAACGTATAACCATAACAAACCGAGTCATCCATTGAAGATCAAACGTATAACCATAACAAACCGAGTCATCCATTGAACATCAAACGTATAATCATAACAAACCGAGTCATCCATTGAACATCAAACGTATAATCATAACAAACCGATTCATCCATTGAAGATCAAACGTATAATCATAACAAACCGAGTCATCCATTGAAGATCAAACGTATAATCATAACAAACCGAGTCATCCATTGAACATCAAACGTATAATCATAACAAACCGAGTCATCCATTAAACATCAAACGTATAACCATAACAAACCGAGTCATCCATTGAAGATCAAATGTATAACCATAACAAACCGAGTCATCCATTAAAGATCAAATGTATAACCATAACAAACCGAGTCATCCATTGAAGATCAAACGTATAATTACCGAGTCATCCATTGAAGATCAAACGTATAACCATAACAAACCGAGTCATCCATTGAAGATCAAACGTATAACCATAACAAACCGAGTCATCCATTGAAGATCAAACGTATAACCATAACAAACCGAGTCATCCATTGAACATCAAACGTATAATCATAACAAACCGAGTCATCCATTGAAGATCAAACGTATAACCATAACAAACCGAGTCATCCATTAAAGATCAAATGTATAACCATAACAAACCGAGTCATCCATTGAAGATCAAACGTATAATCACCGAGTCATCCATTGAAGATCAAACGTATAACCATAACAAACCGAGTAATCCATTGAACATCGAACGTATAATCATAACAAACCGAGTCATCCATTGAAGATCAAACGTATAATCATAACAAACCGAGTCATCCATTGAACATCAAACGTATAATCATAACAAACCGATTCATCCATTGAAGATCAAACGTATAATCATAACAAACCGAGTCATCCATTGAAGATCAAACGTATAATCATAACAAACCGAGTCATCTATTGAACATCAAAGGTATAACCATAACAAACTGAGTCATCCATTGAAGATCAAACGTATAACCATAACAAATCGAGTCATCCATTGAACATCAAACATATAACCATGACAAACCGAGTCATCCATTGAAGATCAAACGTATAACCATAACAAACCGAGTCATCCATTGAAGATCAAACGTATAACCATAACAAACCGAGTCATCCATTGAAGATCAAACATATAACCATAACAAACCGAGTCATCCATTGAACATCGAACGTATAATCATAACAAACCGTGTCATCCATTGAACATCAAACGTATAATCATAACAAACCGAGTCATCCCTTGAACATCAAACGTATAATCATAACAAACCGAGTCATTCATTGAAGATCAAACATATAATCATAACAAACCGAGTCATCCATTGAAGATCAAACGTATAATCATAACAAACTGAGTCATCCATTAAACATCAAACTTATAACCATAACAAACCGAGTCATCCATTGAACATCGAACGTATAATCATAACAAACTGAGTCATCCATTGAAGTTCAAACGTATAACCATAACAAACTGAGTCATCCATTGAAGATCAAACGTAGAATCATAACAAACCGAGTCATCCATTGAAGATCAAACGTATAACCATAACAAACCGAGTCATCCATTGAAGATCAAACGTATAACCATAACAAACCGAGTCATCCATTGAAGATCAAACGTATAACCATAACAAACCGAGTCATCCATTGAACATCAAACGTATAATCATAACAAACCGAGTCATCCATTGAAGATCAAACGTATAACCATAACAAACCGAGTCATCCATTAAAGATCAAATGTATAACCATAACAAACCGAGTCATCCATTGAAGATCAAACGTATAATCACCGAGTCATCCATTGAAGATCAAACGTATAACCATAACAAACCGAGTAATCCATTGAACATCGAACGTATAATCATAACAAACCGAGTCATCCATTGAAGATCAAACGTATAATCATAACAAACCGAGTCATCCATTGAACATCAAACGTATAATCATAACAAACCGATTCATCCATTGAAGATCAAACGTATAATCATAACAAACCGAGTCATCCATTGAAGATCAAACGTATAATCATAACAAACCGAGTCATCCATTGAACATCAAACGTATAACCATAACAAACTGAGTCATCCATTGAAGATCAAACGTATAACCATAACAAACGAGTCATCCATTGAAGATCAAACGTATAACCATAACAAACCGAGTCATCCATTGAAGATCAAACGTATAACCATAACAAACCGAGTCATCCATTGAAGATTAAACGTATAGCCATAACAAACCGAGTCATCCATTGAAGATCAAACGTATA
Source organism: Glebionis coronaria (assembly GCA_025667525.1). Lineage (NCBI taxonomy): Eukaryota > Viridiplantae > Streptophyta > Magnoliopsida > Asterales > Asteraceae > Glebionis > Glebionis coronaria. The sequence goes on from CM046878.1 coordinate 245,573,476, forward strand.
ACCATAACAAACAGAGTCATCCATTGAAGATCAAACATATAATCATAACAAACCGAGTCATCCATTGAAGATCAAACGTATAATCATAACAAACCGAGTCATCCATTGAACATCAAACGTATAACCATAACAAACCGAGTCATCCATTGAACATCGAACGTATAATCATAACAAACCGAGTCATCCATTGAAGTTCAAACGTATAACCATAACAAACTGAGTCATCCATTGAAGATCAAACGTAGAATCATAACAAACCGAGTCATCCATTGAAGATCAAACGTATAACCATAACAAATCGAGTCATCCATTGAAGATCAAACGTATAACCATAACAAACCAAGTCATCCATTGAAGATCAAACGTATAACCATAACAAACCGAGTCATCCATTGAACATCAAACGTATAATCATAACAAACCGAGTCATCCATTGAAGATCGAACGTATAACCATAACAAACCGAGTCATCCATTAAAGATCAAATGTATAACCATAACAAACCGAGTCATCTATTGAAGATCAAACGTATAATCACCGAGTCATCCATTGAAGATCAAACGTATAACCATAACAAACCGAGTAATCCATTGAACATCGAACGTATAATCATAACAAACCGAGTCATCCATTGAAGATCAAACGTATAATCATAACAAATCGAGTCATCCATTGAACATCAAACGTATAATCATAACAAACCGATTCATCCATTGAAGATCAAACGTATAATCATAACAAACCGAGTCATCCATTGAAGATCAAACGTATAATCATAACAAACCGAGTCATCCATTGAACATCAAACGTATAACCATAACAAACTGAGTCATCCATTGAAGATCAAACGTATAACCATAACAAACCGAGTCATCCATTGAAGATCAAACTTATAACCATAACAAACCGAGTCATCCATTGAAGATCAAACGTATAACCATAACAAACCGAGTCATCCATTAAAGATTAAACGTATAACCATAACAAACCGAGTCATCCATTGAAGATCAAACGTATAACCATAACAAACAGAGTCATCCATTGAAGATCAAACATATAATCATAACAAACCGAGTCATCCATTGAAGATCAAACGTATAATCATAACAAACCGAGTCATCCATTGAACATCAAACGTATAACCATAACAAACCGAGTCATCCATTGAACATCGAACGTATAATCATAACAAACCGAGTCATCCATTGAAGTTCAAACGTATAACCATAACAAACTGAGTCATCCATTGAAGATCAAAGGTAGAATCATAATAAACCGAGTCATCCATTGAAGATCAAACGTATAACCATAACAAACCGAGTCATCCATTGAAGATCAAACGTATAACCATAACAAACCGAGTCATCCATTGAAAATCAAACGTATAACCATAACAAACCGAGTCATCCATTGAACATCAAACGTATAATCATAACAAACCGAGTCATCCATTGAAGATCAAACGTATAACCATAACAAACCGAGTCATCCATTAAAGATCAAATGTATAACCATAACAAACCGAGTCATCCATTGAAGATCAAACGTATAATCACCGAGTCATCCATTGAAGATCAAACGTATAACCATAACAAACCGAGTAATCCATTGAACATCGAACGTATAATCATAACAAACCGAGTCATCCATTGAAGATCAAACGTATAATCATAACAAACCGAGTCATCCATTGAACATCAAACGTATAATCACAACAAACCGATTCATCCATTCAAGATCAAACGTATAATCATAACAAACCGAGTCATCCATTGAAGATCAAACGTATAATCATAACAAATCGAGTCATCCCTTGAACATCAAACGTATAACCATAACAAACTGAGTCATCCATTGAAGATCAAACGTATAACCATAACAAACCGAGTCATCCATTGAAGATCAAACGTATAACCATAACAAACCGAATCATCCATTGAAGATCAAACATATAACCATAACAAACGAGTCATCCATAGAAGATCAAACGTAGAACCATAACAAACCGAGTCATCCATTGAAGATCAAACGTATAATTATAACAAACCGAGTCATCCATTGAAGATCAAACGTATAACCATAACAAACTGAGTCATCAATTGAACATCGAACGTATAATCATAACAAACAGAGTCATCCATTGAAGATCAAACATATAATCATAACAAACCGAGTCATCCATTGAAGATCAAACGTATAACCATAACAAACCGAGTCATCCATTGAAGATCAAACGTATAACCATAACAAACCGAGTCATCCATTGAAGATCAAACGTATAATCATAACAAACCGAGTCATACATTGAAGATCAAACGTATAACCATAACAAACCGAGTCATCCATTAAAGATCATATGTATAACCATAACAAACAGAGTCATCCATTGAAGATCAAACATATAATCATAACAAACCGAGTCATCCATTGAAGATCAAACGTATAACCATAACAAACCGAGTCATCCATTGAAGATCAAACGTATAACCATAAAAAACCGAGTCATCCATTGAAGATCAAACGTATAACCATAACAAATCGAGTCATCCATTGAACATCAAACATATAACTATAACAAACCGAGTCATCCATTGAAGATCAAACGTATAACCATAACAAACTGAGTCATCCATTGAAGATCAAACGTATAACCATAACAAACCGAGTCATCCATTGAAGATCAAACATATAACCATAACAAACCGAGTCATCCATTGAACATCGAACGTATAATCATAACAAACCGAGTCATCCATTGAACATCAAACGTATAATCATAACAAACCGAGTCATCCATTGAACATCAAACGTATAATCATAACAAACCGAGTCATTCATTGAAGATCAAACATATAATCATAACAAACCGAGTCATCCATTGAAGATCAAACGTATAATCATAACAAACCGAGTCATCCATTAAACATCAAACGTATAACCATAACAAACCGAGTCATCTATTGAACATCGAACGTATAATCATAACAAACCGAGTCATCCATTGAAGTTCAAACGTATAACCATAACAAACTGAGTCACCCATTGAAGATCAAACGTAGAATCATAACAAACCGAGTCATCCATTGAAGATCAAACGTATAACCATAACAAACCGAGTCATCCATTGAAGATCAAACGTATAACCATAACAAACCGAGTCATCCATTTAAGATCAAACGTATAACCATAACAAACCGAGTCATCCATTGAACATCAAACGTATAATCATAACAAACCGAGTCATCCATTGAAGATCAAACGTATAACCATAACAAACCGAGTCATCCATTAAAGATCAAATGTATAACCATAACAAACCGAGTCATCCATTGAAGATCAAACGTATAATCACCGAGTCATCCATTGAAGATCAAACGTATAACCATAACAAACCGAGTAATCCATTGAACATCGAACATATAATCATAACAAACCGAGTCATCCATTGAAGATCAAATGTATAATCATAACAAACTGAGTCATCCATTGAACATCAAACGTATAATCATAACAAACCGATTCATCCATTGAAGATCAAACGTATAATCATAACAAACCGAGTCATCCATTGAAGATCAAACGTATAATCATAACAAACCGAGTCATCCATTGAACATCAAACGTATAACCATAACAAACTGAGTCATCCATTGAAGATCAAACGTATAACCATAACAAACCGAGTCATCCATTGAAGATCAAACGTATAACCATAACAAACCGAGTCATCCATTAAAGATCAAACGTATAACCATAACAAACCGAGTCATCCATTGAAGATTAAAGGTATAACCATAACAAACCTAGTCATCCATTGAAGATCAAACGTATAACCATAACAAACAGAGTCATCCATTGAAGATCAAACATATAATCATAACAAACCGAGTCATCCATTGAAGATCAAACGTATAATCATAACAAACCGAGTCATCCATTGAACATCAAATTTATAACCATAACAAACCGAGTCATCCATTGAACATCGAACGTATAATCATAACAAACCGAGTCATCCATTGAAGTTCAAACGTATAACCATAACAAACTGAGTCATCCATTGAAGATCAAACGTAGAATCATAACAAACAGAGTCATCCATTGAAGATCAAACATATAATCATAACAAACCGAGTCATCCATTGAAGATCAAACGTATAATCATAACAAACCGAGTCATCCATTGAACATCAAACGTATAACCATAACAAACCGAGTCATCCATTGAACATCGAACGTATAATCATAACAAACCGAGTCATCCATTGAAGTTCAAACGTATAACCATAACAAACTGAGTCATCCATTGAAGATCAAACGTAGAATCATAACAAACCGAGTCATCCATTGAAGATCAAACGTATAACCATAACAAATCGAGTCATCCATTGAAGATCAAACGTATAACCATAACAAACCAAGTCATCCATTGAAGATCAAACGTATAACCATAACAAACCGAGTCATCCATTGAACATCAAACGTATAATCATAACAAACCGAGTCATCCATTGAAGATCGAACGTATAACCATAACAAACCGAGTCATCCATTAAAGATCAAATGTATAACCATAACAAACCGAGTCATCCATTGAAGATCAAACGTATAATCACCGAGTCATCCATTGAAGATCAAACGTATAACCATAACAAACCGAGTAATCCATTGAACATCGAACGTATAATCATAACAAACCGAGTCATCCATTGAAGATCAAACGTATAATCATAACAAATCGAGTCATCCATTGAACATCAAACGTATAATCATAACAAACCGATTCATCCATTGAAGATCAAACGTATAATCATAACAAACCGAGTCATCCATTGAAGATCAAACGTATAATCATAACAAACCGAGTCATCCATTGAACATCAAACGTATAACCATAACAAACTGAGTCATCCATTGAAGATCAAACGTATAACCATAACAAACCGAGTCATCCATTGAAGATCAAACTTATAACCATAACAAACCGAGTCATCCATTGAAGATCAAACGTATAACCATAACAAACCGAGTCATCCATTAAAGATTAAACGTATAACCATAACAAACCGAGTCATCCATTGAAGATCAAACGTATAACCATAACAAACAGAGTCATCCATTGAAGATCAAACATATAATCATAACAAACCGAGTCATCCATTGAAGATCAAACGTATAATCATAACAAACCGAGTCATCCATTGAACATCAAACGTATAACCATAACAAACCGAGTCATCCATTGAACATCGAACGTATAATCATAACAAACCGAGTCATCCATTGAAGTTCAAACGTATAACCATAACAAACTGAGTCATCCATTGAAGATCAAAGGTAGAATCATAATAAACCGAGTCATCCATTGAAGATCAAACGTATAACCATAACAAACCGAGTCATCCATTGAAGATCAAACGTATAACCATAACAAACCGAGTCATCCATTGAAAATCAAACGTATAACCATAACAAACCGAGTCATCCATTGAACATCAAACGTATAATCATAACAAACCGAGTCATCCATTGAAGATCAAACGTATAACCATAACAAACCGAGTCATCCATTAAAGATCAAATGTATAACCATAACAAACCGAGTCATCCATTGAAGATCAAACGTATAATCACCGAGTCATCCATTGAAGATCAAACGTATAACCATAACAAACCGAGTAATCCATTGAACATCGAACGTATAATCATAACAAACCGAGTCATCCATTGAAGATCAAACGTATAATCATAACAAACCGAGTCATCCATTGAACATCAAACGTATAATCACAACAAACCGATTCATCCATTCAAGATCAAACGTATAATCATAACAAACCGAGTCATCCATTGAAGATCAAACGTATAATCATAACAAATCGAGTCATCCCTTGAACATCAAACGTATAACCATAACAAACTGAGTCATCCATTGAAGATCAAACGTATAACCATAACAAACCGAGTCATCCATTGAAGATCAAACGTATAACCATAACAAACCGAATCATCCATTGAAGATCAAACATATAACCATAACAAACGAGTCATCCATAGAAGATCAAACGTAGAACCATAACAAACCGAGTCATCCATTGAAGATCAAACGTATAATTATAACAAACCGAGTCATCCATTGAAGATCAAACGTATAACCATAACAAACTGAGTCATCAATTGAACATCGAACGTATAATCATAACAAACAGAGTCATCCATTGAAGATCAAACATATAATCATAACAAACCGAGTCATCCATTGAAGATCAAACGTATAACCATAACAAACCGAGTCATCCATTGAAGATCAAACGTATAACCATAACAAACCGAGTCATCCATTGAAGATCAAACGTATAATCATAACAAACCGAGTCATACATTGAAGATCAAACGTATAACCATAACAAACCGAGTCATCCATTAAAGATCATATGTATAACCATAACAAACAGAGTCATCCATTGAAGATCAAACATATAATCATAACAAACCGAGTCATCCATTGAAGATCAAACGTATAACCATAACAAACCGAGTCATCCATTGAAGATCAAACGTATAACCATAAAAAACCGAGTCATCCATTGAAGATCAAACGTATAACCATAACAAATCGAGTCATCCATTGAACATCAAACATATAACTATAACAAACCGAGTCATCCATTGAAGATCAAACGTATAACCATAACAAACTGAGTCATCCATTGAAGATCAAACGTATAACCATAACAAACCGAGTCATCCATTGAAGATCAAACATATAACCATAACAAACCGAGTCATCCATTGAACATCGAACGTATAATCATAACAAACCGAGTCATCCATTGAACATCAAACGTATAATCATAACAAACCGAGTCATCCATTGAACATCAAACGTATAATCATAACAAACCGAGTCATTCATTGAAGATCAAACATATAATCATAACAAACCGAGTCATCCATTGAAGATCAAACGTATAATCATAACAAACCGAGTCATCCATTAAACATCAAACGTATAACCATAACAAACCGAGTCATCTATTGAACATCGAACGTATAATCATAACAAACCGAGTCATCCATTGAAGTTCAAACGTATAACCATAACAAACTGAGTCACCCATTGAAGATCAAACGTAGAATCATAACAAACCGAGTCATCCATTGAAGATCAAACGTATAACCATAACAAACCGAGTCATCCATTGAAGATCAAACGTATAACCATAACAAACCGAGTCATCCATTTAAGATCAAACGTATAACCATAACAAACCGAGTCATCCATTGAACATCAAACGTATAATCATAACAAACCGAGTCATCCATTGAAGATCAAACGTATAACCATAACAAACCGAGTCATCCATTAAAGATCAAATGTATAACCATAACAAACCGAGTCATCCATTGAAGATCAAACGTATAATCACCGAGTCATCCATTGAAGATCAAACGTATAACCATAACAAACCGAGTAATCCATTGAACATCGAACATATAATCATAACAAACCGAGTCATCCATTGAAGATCAAATGTATAATCATAACAAACTGAGTCATCCATTGAACATCAAACGTATAATCATAACAAACCGATTCATCCATTGAAGATCAAACGTATAATCATAACAAACCGAGTCATCCATTGAAGATCAAACGTATAATCATAACAAACCGAGTCATCCATTGAACATCAAACGTATAACCATAACAAACTGAGTCATCCATTGAAGATCAAACGTATAACCATAACAAACCGAGTCATCCATTGAAGATCAAACGTATAACCATAACAAACCGAGTCATCCATTAAAGATCAAACGTATAACCATAACAAACCGAGTCATCCATTGAAGATTAAAGGTATAACCATAACAAACCTAGTCATCCATTGAAGATCAAACGTATAACCATAACAAACAGAGTCATCCATTGAAGATCAAACATATAATCATAACAAACCGAGTCATCCATTGAAGATCAAACGTATAATCATAACAAACCGAGTCATCCATTGAACATCAAATTTATAACCATAACAAACCGAGTCATCCATTGAACATCGAACGTATAATCATAACAAACCGAGTCATCCATTGAAGTTCAAACGTATAACCATAACAAACTGAGTCATCCATTGAAGATCAAACGTAGAATCATAACAAACCGAGTCATCCATTGAAGATCAAACGTATAACCATAACAAACCGAGTCATCCATTGAAGATCAAACGTATAACCATAACAAACCGAGTCATCCATTGAAGATCAAACGTATAACCATAACAAACCGAGTCATCCATTGAACATCAAACGTATAATCATAACAAACCGAGTCATCCATTGAAGATCAAACGTATAACCATAACAAACCGAGTCATCCATTAAAGATCAAATGTATAACCATAACAAACCGAGTCATCCATTGAAGATCAAACGTATAATCACCGAGTCATCCATTGAAGATCAAACGTATAACCATAACAAACCGAGTAATCCGTTGAACATCGAACGTATAATCATAACGAACCGTGTAACACCCCCAATTTCATGTCATAGCAGCGGAAGGGTCATTGGGTGTTACTATCATGGTTCAACCTTAATATCATAGAAAACGCCTCAAAATGAGTCGTTTTAACAAAACATACGTCCATTCATTTGTTTAAAGATAAAATAGTTTACACACGGTCCCAAATAGTTTTAAGTTTACACAACCAACCAAATGATAAAAGTTTCTTAGAATAGACATAGTTTAGAAAAGTGGGCCAAAACATTTAAATTAAGCAAGCTGCACGAAACCGCCTTCCTTGAGTGCCTTCTTCATGGACCTGAGATAAAACATGCTATAAAGTCAACAAAAATGTTGAGCGAATCTATAGAGTTTAAATTTAATAAAAACGAACACAAGTATTCTGAATAAACCTTCCGTGGTTGACAATCATGTGGATCAGACATAATTATCGTTGTTATTTCTATTTGCCTCATGAAATTGAACGTTAACATATATATTTCAGCCCAACACACCTAGCCAAGTGCGTATATTTCTCTTATACAATTTCATCCGATGTTTCATTACTGGTGCATCACAACACCACGCGAGAGCTACTCGCGACCGGACTGGGTGTCACCCCGATAGATCTATCCCATAGTATTAGCGTTCCTTTCGATTAACAATTCACGATTCATGGGTCTTTTAAGGCTACAACAAACTTATATAACAACTTTCATCTAAGCATACAATCGGGTCCTTTGTGTTCAGTTTTAAAAGAATGAGGGTTTACCACAACTTCTCGTTGTACCCTTCATTTATATAATGTTTTTCCAATAATAAGGGTTTCCACAACATCTCGTCGTACCCCTTTTATTTTAATAAAACAAGCATGTTATCCCCCTCGCGGGTTTTATAAAACAAGTAAACATGTTAAAGCGAGGCTATAGACTCACCTTGGTACGATAGTAGTGACGTGACGATCGCCGACGATTTGTGATGCCCGTTAAACACGAAGACCGCAACCTACCAAATAAGGCGCGTTCGTTAATAAACAACTCAAGTATATTTAATACTTAAATAATATGAAAGTCAATTTCAAATGATCATGAAAATCCCGAAAAATAACAAAAATATAAGTGTACTTCTATACCCTTTTGTTCAACACTTATTCTTTTAAATGCTTACACACTTGACATTGACCCGTCGTATGACGCCAAGTCAACGCAAGTCAAACCTTCATTTTACTTCCCTCGGACCAGTAGCTAAGTCATTTATATAATGACTTAACACTTGAGTAAGTCACCATGTCCAATAGTGAATACTCAACTCACGCCATACAAGTATTGGACTACGTGTCCAAAATACCACTCAGCATATACACTCCAAATGTACACACCAATCTAACCTATCTAGACATGTCCGATTTCGACAAAACTTGGTGAAAAACTCACACATAATATGAATAAGACTCAGTTTAAATTTCACTCAAAAATATTACTTCTAAGACCTTCTGCCCGACACACCTTCGTGTTGCAAAAACCGGACAGTTTTACGTCTTCGACTTGTAAAACCATTTTGACTTATTTAAACAATTCCGTTTGCAAAACCGACACTCGGGTTTGAAAATAGACTCATGACCTGAGGTTTATCAACTTACAACAGCCCTTGAACATTTTTAAAACTCATTTTATAGTCCCCGAGATTCGTTCCAAATATCGACAACAATTTTCGGATTGTGCCGATACCCGTCTCCCGGTACACAAATACTAAAAGTAGCATAACTTTTCGCTCGTAATGAGTTAGAAGCTCTACTTTAGCTCAAATCGAAGCTAACGAAATTCTCTACGACCCTATCTTATTAGTTTACCAAGTTTACCACAGTAACAATTTCAAAAACGGACTTAAAGTTACTGCCTAAAATAGCCTATCTAAAAATCATACTAAAACAATTTTTCAACCCATTTTAACAATTTTTATACTTCTAATATCATCTATCAATCATCTACATCAAGCCATCTAACCTCCAACACCCTTGGATGATCATCCAAAAATTTACCCACTTAAAATAATAAACATGCAACAACAACCCACTCAAATATAATAATATTAACACTAATATACAACATAAAAATGAATCAAACACTACTAGTTCATCAAGAGAAATAAAATTTTTGAAAAGTTAATGCATGTGGATAAAAATTATACCAAAATGATCCTTGTTGAATTTGCAAAGTGGGTCTTGTTTTAGTTTTCTTGGATTCAAGCTTGATTTTGAAAATCAAATGGGTTTTGGTGGTGGTGTTTGAGCCGTGGGTTAGAGAGAGAGAGTGGGGGAGGATGAAAAAAATTTTTAAATGAATAAAATGAGATTTTGTGTTAGTGGGGAGTTTTTATATAGTGGGGTGAGGGTACTTTTTGTCAAAAGTGCATTCTTTTGGTCCTAAAGTGTAAGTAACTAGTTTACAAGGTAGAAAATGTAAATTATAAATTTTAAAAAAAATATTTACGGGGCTCGGGTTTCGTAAAAATACTTTTCGAAAGTTAAAACGCTTCGTATAAATAATAATAAAGCTTCGACACGACTTAAAACGCAATTAAATCGAAAACGTCGAAAATATACAATATCGAGACAATCGATAATAAAACGTAAATTTTTGGGCATCCGTCGGTATCGCGATCACTAATAGTTATCGTCATTCGTTAAAACGTAAAACACGAGAAATAAAGATTAAATATAATAAAAATCATTTTCATGATTATTTGAGAATATAATATCGATACCTAACATATTCCTTGTCGGTTTTCATCTAATCGACATTCTTACGCTAGTTTCAAGTCATAACCTTCTCGGTTAGTCGATAAATTAAAATTCTCATTAAAGTAAACACGTAATACGTAATAGTCGAGATTAAAATAACGACCTGAAATTGACGGGTTGTCACATCATCCCCACCAAATTAGGATCTTCGCCCTCGAAGATCAACTTGCGTTCTTGCCCGATCGCTTGTTGAAATCAAAGAGATGAGGGTAATTCTTCCACATTTGGTCTTCTCGTTCCCAAGTAAACTCCGGTCCTCTTCGAGAGTTCCATCGAACTTTGACAATAGGTATTCGGATTTGCTTCAGTTGCTTGACCTCGCGATCCATGATCTCGACCGGTTCTTCAATAAAATGCAACTTTTTATCAACCTTAACCTCGTCTAACGGTATAACGAGTTCTTCATCGGATAAACACTTCTTCAGATTCGACACGTGAAAAGTGTTATGAATCCCATACAGTTCTTGTGGTAGTTCCAGTTGGTATGCCACGGGTCCTACTCTAGATGTAACCTTAAATGGTCCGATATAACGAGGACTTAACTTCCCACGTTTTCCAAATCGTACAACACCTTTCCATGGTGATACCTTTAGCATAACCTTATCTCCCACGTTAAACTCCAATGGTTTTCTTCTCACATCCGCATAACTCTTCTGTCGGCTTCGAGCAGACAACAACCTATTCTTGATTTGCACAATCATATCCGTCGTCTCTCTAATCAAATCTGGTCCAGTGAGTTGGGCATCACCAACCTCACTCCAGCTAACGGGTGATCTACATTTTCTCCCATACAGTGCTTCAAAAGGCGCAGCTTTAATACTCGCGTGATAACTGTTATTGTACGATAATTCGGCCAAATGTAAGTGCTTATCCCAGCTACTTCCAAAGTCTATCACACAAGCACGTAGCATATCCTCCAAAGTTTGGATTGTTCTTTCACTTTGCCCATCAGTTTGCGGATGATAGGCTGTGCTCATATCCAAATTGGTTCCTAACGACTTTTGAAGTGATCTCCAAAATCCAGAAGCAAAACGACTATCTCTATCGGAAATGATTGAAATAGGAACACCATGCTTGCACACGATTTCCTTCAGATAAATATCGGCGAGTTTATCCAAACCGAACCTCTCGTTGATTGGAATAAAATGAGCGGATTTAGTTAAACGATCGACTATAACCCAAATTGCATCGAACCCAGACGGTGTCCTTGGGAGTTTTGTGATGAAGTCCATCGTAATTCGCTCCCATTTCCAGATTGGAATTTTAGGTTGGACAAGTAATCCTGACGGCTTCTGATATTCAGCTTTCACTTTTGCACATGTTAAGCATTTCGCGACGTATGTTGCAATATCAGCTTTCATATTCGGCCACCAGTATAACTTTTTTAAGTCTTGGTACATTTTGTCCGATCCAGGATGAATAGAATACTTGGACTTATGAGATTCTAACATAATCAAGTCTCTCAGTCCACCGAAGAATGGTAACCAAATTCGACCTTTCAAACATCTGATACCATCGGGTCGCGTCTCAAATGTTTCACCGTCTCCCCTAAATCTTTCGGCAGCAATATTTTCCTTCTTGCATGCTTCAACTTGTGCATTTCGAATCTGCTCAGGTAAGTTATTATGAACTGTCACCACCAAAGCACGCACTCGAATCGGTTTCTCCCTTTCCTTTCGACTTAACGCGTCAGCTACCACGTTCACCTTTCCTGGATGATAACGAATTTTGCAGTCGTAATCACTTAATAGTTCAACCCATCGACGTTGCCTCATATTCAGCTCCTTTTGATCCAATATGTATTGTAGGCTTTTATGATCAGTGAATACTGTACACTTCGTACCATACAGATAATGTCTCCAAAGTCGTAGAGCAAAAACCACAGCGCCCAATTCCAAGTCATGGGTAGTGTAGTTCTCCTCATTCTTCCTTAATTGTCTAGAGGCATATGCGATCACCTTTTCACGTTGCATGAGAACAGCACCATATCCTCTGAGAGATGCATCGCAATAAACAACAAAGTCTTCACTTCCTTCAGGTAACGATAAAATCGGCGCACTACAGAGTTTCATCTTCAGGGTTTGGAAAGCTTCTTCTTCATCATCGCCCCACACATACGGTTTATTCTTCTGAGTCAGCTTCGTTAATGGTTTTGATATCAAAGAGAATCCTTCAATAAACCTTCGGTAATAGCCAGCCAAACCTAGGAATTGTCGCACTTCAGTTGGAGTAGTCGGAGCACTCCAATTCTTGATGGCTTCGATCTTTGCAGGATCAACATGTACTCCACTTTTATCGACCACGTGTCCGAGAAATTGTAAAGAATTAAGCCAAAAATCACACTTTGAGAACTTAGCGTATAACTTTTCGTTCTTCAACAAGTTCAAGATAATCCTTAAGTGTTCGGCATGCTCTTCATTGCTCTTGGAGTAGATTAGAATATCATCTATGAAAACGATCACGAATTTATCAAGATACGACTTACAAATGTGATTCATTAAGTCCATGAATACAGCAGGTGCATTAGTCAAACCAAAAGGCATAACCAGAAACTCATAATGACCATAACGAGTTCTAAATGCCGTAACAGGAATATCTTCCTCACGTATGCGAAGTTGATGGTAACCAGAACGAAGATCAATCTTGGAGAAAACACGAGAACCTTGAAGTTGATCGAATAAATCATCAATTCTTGGAAGCGGATAACGATTCTTGATCGTTAGCTTATTCAGCTCTCGGTAATCAATGCACATACGAAACGAACCATCTTTCTTCTTAACGAATAAGACAGGAGCTCCCCAAGGTGACGAACTCGGTCGTATAAAACCCTTATCAGATAGCTCTTGCAATTGCACAGATAACTCCTTCAGCTCGGATGGGGCTAAACGATATGGCGCACGAGCCACGGGTGCAGCACCAGGAATTAGGTCAATTTGGAATTCTACTTGCCTTGGAGGAGGAAGTCCAGGCAAATCTTCCGGAAACACTTCAGGAAAGTCACGGATAACAGGTACATCTTCAGCACGTTTCTCCTTCGATTCTTTCTCCACTACTTTAGCTAGGAATAACTCACAGCCTCTTTCGATATACTTACGAGCCTTAATGCACGAAACGATTTTTAGTCGTGAATTACGTTGATCACCTTCGATAACCATGGTGTTGTCGTCTAAAGGAATCCTAACTTTCTTTTCTCCACACAAGATAGACGCGTTATACTTGGATAGCCAATCCATTCCGATAATAATATCAAAACTTCCCAATTCAACAATCTTCAAGTCTATTTTAAAAATACGGTTCAGAAGATTAAGAGAACATCCTAGGAGCGCACGATTTGTACTCACTAATTTACCATCAGCTAGTTCTACCTCATAACTTGCGTCTAATTCGACCGGTTTGATATCAATTAAGGTACTAAAACTTGTAGACACAAAGTTTTTGTCCGCACCAGAATCAAATAAAGCTGTAGCATAACGGTTGTTCAGTAGAAACGTACCAGTGACAACTTTCGGGTTTTGCTTCGCTTCGGCTTCTCCCAACTGATAAGCTTTTCCTTGGTTATCTCCACCACGTGCATTCTTTGGAGGTTGAGGGCATTGGTTCCTCATGTGTCCTTTACCTTGGCAGTTAAAGCACGTCACTCCCTTCTTTCCTGGTCCCCAACAGTCTTCAGTCTTGTGACCTAACTTGTTGCACTTTCCACACTTAGCACATTCACCAGTATGAGACTTCTTGCAGCGTTGGCATCTGGTTCCCTTATCAGCAGTTGCAGCTTCAGTCATCGCATTAGCGTTACCCCTCCTTCGGTTTTGATTTCTGTTGTGAGCTTGACGGTTATCACCACGATCATCACTGTCATTTTCAGCTCTTCTTTTGTTGCCTTCAGAAACACCATCAGCCTTGTCTTGGATGATTTGACCCATTAGTTGGTAGGCCATACGAACAGCTTCATCTATGTTGGCAGGTTTAGATGAGGTCACATCCCCACGGATGTTGGTAGATAAGCCTCGAATATACTGCTCCACCTTCAAGTATCCTGGGTTAACTTTGTTCGGACAAAGTAGAGCAAGTTCATGGAATCTGTTTGTGTATCCATCGATGTCGGTACCCTTCAGTCTCAGCTGATATAATTCCTGTTCTAACCTTTGAATAACACTCCTTGGACAGAATTCCTCAGTCATCCACCCTCTTACTTCCACCCAAGGTGTAGCGTAAGCAGCATCCATACCCATTGATGCCATTCTTCCATTCCACCAAGTTAATGCTCGCCCTTGAAGAGTAGCAGAGGCAAACATCACTTTATCTCCTTCCTCACTTCCACTAAATCGAAACACGGATTCTAATTTCTCAAACCATTGCATTAACCCAACAGCGCCTTCAGTACCCTTAAAAGTTGGAGGTTTGCATTTCATGAACGAGGTATAATTGCACTTCTTGTTTTCAGGAATCACTGGTCTATCCGCATCACCAGTTCCAGCACCAGTATTGCCAGCTCCAGTAGTGCCAGTTCCAGTAGCGCCAGCTCCAGTAGTGCCAGCTCCAGTAGCGCCAGCTCCAGTGTTGCCAGCTCCAGTATCGCCAGCTCCACCAGATCCACCAGCTCCACCGGATCCACCAGCTCCACCGGATCCACCAGCTCCACCGGATCCACCAGCTCCACCAGATCCACTAGCTCCACCAGATCCATCGGCTCCATTATTCAAGTTTGCCATAAATGCATTCATATATATCTGAAATTGATCAGCTACTATAACACGTAACTGAGTCTCAGTCAACTGTTTTGGCGGCATGATCCTGTTACACAATTCACATCAAAATGAGTATTCATTCAACGCTTGTGATAACAAAACATGAATAACACAGAATAGGAATAGATAGATGAAAAGAAACAAGAATGGGTGATAGAACGAAGAATAGAATTTAGACAAGGAACGAAGATTCGCGAGGAATGAGTCAAAAGACAGGGATTTCTATTGTGACAATCAGCGTCGTTTGTAAATCACGTATTAGTATTATAATAATCAAATAATAGACATTTATAAATAAATAAATGAAATCCATTATGCTTTAAGCATAATTAATAATTAAATATGTATAACATATATATATATATACTTTGCTTGTTCTCGTCCATTGGCAACTCGGAGGTTTCGCTTGCAAATGTTATAGTCAAAAGATTTCAAAAATCTATTTTTGGAAAATCTTTTCGTTCTCTATAACTTGAGCTCTGATACCAATCTGTAACACCCCCAATTTCATGTCATAGCAGCGGAAGGGTCATTGGGTGTTACTATCATGGTTCAACCTCAATATCATAGAAAACGCCTCAAAATGAGTCGTTTTAACAAAACATACGTCCATTCATTTGTTTAAAGATAAAATAGTTTACACACGGTCCCAAATAGTTTTAAGTTTACACAACCAACCAAATGACAAAAGTTTCTTAGAATAGACATAGTTTAGAAAAGTGGGCCAAAACATTTAAATTAAGCAAGCTGCACGAAACCGCCTTCCTTGAGTGCCTTCTTCATGGACTTGAGATAAAACATGCTATAAAGTCAACAAAAATGTTGAGCGAATCTATAGAGTTTAAATTTAATAAAAACGAACACAAGTATTCTGAATAAACCTTCCGTGGTTGACAATCATGTGGATCAGACATAATTATCGTTGTTATTTCTATTTGCCTCGTGAAATTGAACGTTAACATATATATTTCAGCCCAACACACCTAGCCAAGTGCGTATATTTCTCTTATACAATTGCATCCGATGTTTCATTACTGGTGCATCACAACACCACGCGAGAGCTACTCGCGACCGGACTGGGTGTCACCCCGATAGATCTATCCCATAGTATTAGCGTTCCTTTCGATTAACAATTCACGATTCATGGGTCTTTTAAGGCTACAACAAACTTATATAACAACTTTCATCTAAGCATACAATCGGGTCCTTTGTGTTTAGTTTTAAAAGAATGAGGGTTTACCACAACTTCTCGTTGTACCCTTCATTTATATAATGTTTTTCCAATAATAAGGGTTTCCACAACTTCTCGTCGTACCCCTTTTATTTTAATAAAACAAGCATGTTATCCCCCTCGCGGGTTTTATAAAACAAGTAAACATGTTAAAGCGAGGCTATAGACTCACCTTGGTACGATAGTAGTGACGTGACGATCGCCGACGATTTGTGATGCCCGTTAAACACGAAGACCGCAACCTACCAAATAATTCGTTAATAAACGACTCAAGTATATTTAATACTTAAATAATATGAAAGTCAATTTCAAATGATCATGAAAATCCCGAAAAATAACAAAAATATAAGTGTACTTCTATACCCTTTTGTTCAGCACTTATTCTTTTAAATGCTTACACACTTGACATTGACCCGTCGTATGACGCCAAGTCAACGCAAGTCAAACCTTCATTTTACTTCCCTCGGACCAGTAGCTAAGTCATTTATATAATGACTTAACACTTGAGTAAGTCACCATGTCCAATAGTGAATACTCAACTCACGCCATACAAGTATTGGACTACGTGTCCAAAATACCACTCAACATATACACTCCAAATGTACACACCAATCTAACCTATCTAGACATGTCCGATTTCGACAAAACTTGGTGAAAAACTCACACATAATATGAATAAGACTCAGTTTAAATTTCACTCAAAAATATTACTTCTAAGACCTTCTGCCCGACACACCTTCGTGTTGCAAAAACCGGACAGTTTTACGTCTTCGACTTGTAAAACCATTTTGACTTATTTAAACAATTCCGTTTGCAAAACCGACACTCGGGTTTGAAAATAGACTCATGACCTGAGGTTTATCAACTTACAACAGCCCTTGAACATTTTTAAAACTCATTTTATAGTCCCCGAGATTCGTTCCAAATATCGACAACAATTTTCAGATTGTGCCGATACCCGTCTCCCGGTACACAAATACTAAAAGTAGCATAACTTTTCGCTCGTAATGAGTTAGAAGCTCTACTTTAGCTCAAATCGAAGCTAACGAAATTCTCTATGACCCTATCTTATTAGTTTACCAAGTTTACCACAGTAACAATTTCAAAAACGGACTTAAAGTTACTGCCTAAAATAGCCTATCTAAAAATCATACTAAAACAATTTTTCAACCCATTTTAACAATTTTTATACTTCTAATATCATCTATCAATCATCTACATCAAGCCATCTAACCTCCAACACCCTTGGATGATCATCCAAAAATTTACCCACTTAAAATAATAAACATGCAACAACAACCCACTCAAATATAATAATATTAACACTAATATACAACATAAAAATGGATCAAACACTACTAGTTCATCAAGAGAAATAAAATTTTTGAAAAGTTAATGCATGTGGATAAAAATTATACCAAAATGATCCTTGTTGAATTTGCAAAGTGGGTCTTGTTTTAGTTTTCTTGGATTCAAGCTTGATTTTGAAAATCAAATGGGTTTTGGTGGTGGTGTTTGAGCCGTGGGTTAGAGAGAGAGAGTGGGGGAGGATGAAAAAAATTTTTAAATGAATAAAATGAGATTTTGTGTTAGTGGGGAGTTTTTATATAGTGGGGTGAGGGTACTTTTTGTCAAAAGTGCATTCTTTTGGTCCTAAAGTGTAAGTAACTAGTTTACAAGGTAGAAAATGTAAATTGTAAATTTTAAAAAAAATATTTACGGGGCTCGGGTTTCGTAAAAATACTTTTCGAAAGTTAAAACGCTTCGTAAAAATAATAATAAAGCTTCGACACGACTTAAAACGCAATTAAATCGAAAACGTCGAAAATATACAATATCGAGACAATCGATAATAAAACGTAAATTTTTGGGCATCCGTCGGTATCGCGATCACTAATAGTTATCGTCATTCGTTAAAACGTAAAACACGAGAAATAAAGATTAAATATAATAAAAATCATTTTCATGATTATTTGAGAATATAATATCGATACCTAACATATTCCTTGTCGGTTTTCATCTAATCGACATTCTTACGCTAGTTTCAAGTCATAACCTTCTCGGTTAGTCGATAAATTAAAATTCTCATTAAAGTAAACACGTAATACGTAATAGTCGAGATTAAAATAACGACCTGAAATTGACGGGTTGTCACAAACCGAGTCATCCATTGAAGATCAAACGTATAATCATAACAAACCGAGTCATCCATTAAAAATCAAACGTATAATCATAACAAACCAATTCATCCATTGAAGATCAAACGTATAATCATAACAAACCGAGTCATCCATTGAAGATCAAACGTATAATCATAACAAACCGAGTCATCCATTGAACATCAAACGTATAACCATAACAAACTGAGTCATCCATTGAAGATCAAACGTATAACCATAACAAACCGAGTCATCCATTAAAGATCAAACGTATAACCATAACAAACCGAGTCATCCATTGAAGATCAAACGTATAACCATAACAAACCGAGTCATCCATTGAAGATTAAACGTATAACCATAACAAACCGAGTCATCCATTGAAGATCAAACGTATAACCATAACAAACAGAGTCATCCATTGAAGATCAAACATATAATCATAACAAACCGAGTCATCCATTGAAGATCAAACGTATAATCATAACAAACCGAGTCTTCCATTGAACATCAAACGTATAACCATAACAAACCGAGTCATCCATTGAACATCGAACGTATAATCATAACAAACCGAGTCATCCATTGAAGTTCAAACGTATAACCATAACAAACTGAGTCATCCATTGAAGATCAAACGTAGAATCATAACAAACCGAGTCATCCATTGAAGATCAAACGTATAACCATAACAAACCGAGTCATCCATTGAAGATCAAATGTATAACCATAACAAACCGAGTCATCCATTGAAGATCAAACGTATAACCATAACAAACCGAGTCATCCATTGAACATCAAACGTATAATCATAACAAACCGAGTCATCCATTGAAGATCCAACGTATAACCATAACAAACCGAGTCATTCATTAAAGATCAAATGTATAACCATAACAAACCGAGTCATCCATTGAAGATCAAACGTATAATCACCGAGTCATCCATTGAAGATCAAACGTATAACCATAACAAACCGAGTAATCCATTAAACATCGAACGTATAATCATAACAAACCGAGTCATCCATTGAAGATCAAACGTATAATCATAACAAACCGAGTCATCCATTGAACATCAAACGTATAATCATAACAAACCGATTCATCCATTGAAGATCAAACGTATAATCATAACAAACCGAGTCATCCATTGAAGATCAAACGTATAATCATAACAAATCGAGTCATCCCTTGAACATCAAACGTATAACCATAACAAACTGAGTCATCCATTGAAGATCAAACGTATAACCATAACAAACCGAGTCATCCATTGAAGATCAAACGTATAACCATAACAAACCGAATCATCCATTGAAGATCAAACATATAACCATAACAAATGAGTCATCCATAGAAGATCAAACGTAGAACCATAACAAACCGAGTCATCCATTGAAGATCAAACGTATAATCATAGCAAACCGAGTCATCCATTGAAGATCAAACGTATAACCATAACAAACTGAGTCATCAATTGAACATCGAACGTATAATCATAACAAACAGAGTCATCCATTGAAGATCAAACGTATAATCATAACAAACCGAGTCATCCATTGAAGATCAAACGTATAACCATAACAAACCGAGTCATCCATTGAAGATCAAACGTATAACCATAACAAACCGAGTCATCCATTGAAGATCAAACGTATAATCATAACAAACCGAGTCATCCATTGAAGATCAAACGTATAACCATAACAAACCGAGTCATCCATTAAAGATCATATGTATAACCATAACAAACAGAGTCATCCATTGAAGATCAAACGTATAATCATAACAAACCGAGTCATCCATTGAAGATCAAACGTATAACCATAACAAACCGAGTCATCCATTGAAGATCAAACGTATAACCATAAAAAACCGAGTCATCCATTGAAGATCAAACGTATAACCATAACAAATCGAGTCATCCATTGAACATCAAACATATAACTATAACAAACCGAGTCATCCATTGAAGATCAAACGTATAACCATAACAAACCGAGTCATCCATTGAAGATCAAACGTATAACCATAACAAACCGAGTCATCCATTGAAGATCAAACATATAACCATAACAAACCGAGTCATCCATTGAACATCGAACGTATAATCATAACAAACCGAGTCATCCATTGAACATCAAACGTATAATCATAACAAACCGAGTCATCCATTGAACATCAAACGTATAATCATAACAAACCGAGTCATTCATTGAAGATCAAACATATAATCATAACAAACCGAGTCATCCATTGAAGATCAAACGTATAATCATAACAAACCGAGTCATCCATTAAACTTCAAACGTATAACCATAACAAACCGAGTCATCCATTGAACATCGAACGTATAATCATAACAAACCGAGTCATCCACTGAAGTTCAAACGTATAACCATAACAAACTGAGTCATCCATTGAAGATCAAACGTAGAATCATAACAAACCGAGTCATCCATTGAAGATCAAACGTATAACCATAACAAACCGAGTCATCCATTGAAGATCAAACGTATAACCATAACAAACCGAGTCATCCATTGAAGATCAAACGTATAACCATAACAAACCGAGTCATCCATTGAACATCAAACGTATAATCATAACAAACCGAGTCATCCATTGAAGATCAAACGTATAACCATAACAAACCGAGTCATCCATTAAAGATCAAATGTATAACCATAACAAACCGAGTCATCCATTGAAGATCAAACGTATAATCACCGAGTCATCCATTGAAGATCAAACGTATAACCATAACAAACCGAGAAATCCATTGAACATCGAACGTATAATCATAACAAACCGAGTCATCCATTGAAGATCGAACGTATAATCATAACAAACCGAGTCATCCATTGAAGATCAAACGTATAACCATAACAAACCGAGTCATCCATTAAAGATCATATGTATAACCATAACAAACAGAGTCATCCATTGAAGATCAAACGTATAATCATAACAAACCGAGTCATCCATTGAACATCGAACGTATAATCATAACAAACAGAGTCATCCATTGAAGATCAAACGTATAATCATAACAAACTGAGTCATCCATTGAAGATCAAACGTATAACCATAACAAACCGAGTCATCCATTGAAGATCAAACGTATAACCATAACAAACCGAGTCATCCATTGAAGATCAAACGTATAATCATAACAAACCGAGTCATCCATTGAAGATCAAACGTATAACCATAACAAACCGAGTCATCCATTAAAGATCATATGTATAACCATAACAAACAGAGTCATCCATTGAAGATCAAATGTATAATCATAACAAACCGAGTCATCCATTGAAGATCAAACGTATAACCATAACAAACCGAGTCATCCATTGAAGATCAAACGTATAACCATAAAAAACCGAGTCATCCATTGAAGATCAAACGTATAACCATAACAAATCGAGTCATCCATTGAACATCAAACATATAACTATAACAAACCGAGTCATCCATTGAAGATCAAACGTATAACCATAACAAACCGAGTCATCCATTGAAGATCAAACGTATAACCATAACAAACCGAGTCATCCATTGAAGATCAGACATATAACCATAACAAACCGAGTCATCCATTGAACATCGAACGTATAATCATAACAAACCGAGTCATCCATTGAACATCAAACGTATAATCATAACAAACCGAGTCATCCATTGAACATCAAACGTATAATCATAACAAACCGAGTCATTCATTGAAGATCAAACATATAATCATAACAAACCGAGTCATCCATTGAAGATCAAACGTATAATCATAACAAACCGAGTCATCCATTAAACATCAAACGTATAACCATAACAAACCGAGTCATCCATTGAACATCGAACGTATAATCATAACAAACCGAGTCATCCATTGAAGTTCAAACGTATAACCATAACAAACTGAGTCATCCATTGAAGATCAAACGTAGAATCATAACAAACCGAGTCATCCATTGAAGATCAAACGTATAACCATAACAAACCGAGTCATCCATTGAAGATCAAACGTATAACCATAACAAACCGAGTCATCTATTAAAGATCAAACGTATAACCATAACAAACCGAGTCATCCATTGAACATCAAACGTATAATCATAACAAACCGAGTCATCCATTGAAGATCAAACGTATAACCATAACAAAGCGAGTCATCCATTAAAGATCAAATGTATAACCATAACAAACCGAGTCATCCATTGAAGATCAAACGTATAATCACCGAGTCATCCATTGAAGATCAAACGTATAACCATAACAAACCGAGTAATCCATTAAACATCGAACGTATAATCATAACAAACCGAGTCATCCATTGAAGATCAAACGTATAATCATAACAAACCGAGTCATCCATTGAACATCAAACGTATAATCATAACAAACCGATTCATCCATTAAAGATCAAACGTATAATCATAACAAACCGAGTCATCCATTGAAGATCAAACGTATAATCATAACAAACCGAGTCATCCATTGAACATCAAACGTATAACCATAACAAACTGAGTCATCCATTGAAGATCAAACGTATAACCATAACAAACCGAGTCATCCATTGAAGATCAAACGTATAACCATAACAAACCGAGTCATCCATTGAAGATCAAACGTATAACCATAACAAACCGAGTCATCCATTGAAGATTAAACGTATAACCATAACAAACCGAGTCATCCATTGAAGATCAAACGTATAAACATAACAAACAGAGTCATCCATTGAAGATCAAACATATAATCATAACAAACCGAGTCATCCATTGAAGATCAAACGTATAATCATAACAAACCGAGTCATCCATTGAACATCAAACGTATAACCATAACAAACCGAGTCATCCATTGAACATCGAACGTATAATCATAACAAACCGAGTCATCCATTGAAGTTCAAACGTATAACCATAACAAACTGAGTCATCCATTAAAGATCAAACGTAGAATCATAACAAACCGAGTCATCCATTGAAGATCAAACGTATAACCATAACAAACCGAGTCATCCATTGAAGATCAAACGTATAACCATAACAAACCGAGTCATCCATTGAAGATCAAACGTATAACCATAACAAACCGAGTCATCTATTGAACATCAAACGTATAATCATAACAAACCGAGTCATCCATTGAAGATCAAACGTATAACCATAACAAACCGAGTCATCCATTAAAGATCAAATGTATAACCATAACAAACCGAGTCATCCATTAAAGATCAAACGTATAATCACCGAGTCATCCATTGAAGATCAAACGTATAACCATAACAAACCGAGTAATCCATTGAACATCGAACGTATAATCATAACAAACCGAGTCATCCATTGAAGATCAAACGTATAATCATAACAAACCGAGTCATCCATTGAACATCAAACGTATAATCATAACAAACCGATTCATCCATTGAAGATCAAACGTATAATCATAACAAACCGAGTCATCCATTGAAGATCAAACGTATAATCATAACAAACCGAGTCATCCATTGAACATCAAACGTATAACCATAACAAACTGAGTCATCCATTGAAGATCAAACGTATAACCATAACAAACCGAGTCATCCATTGAAGATCAAACGTATAACCATAACAAACCGAGTCATCGATTGAAGATCAAACGTATAACCATAACAACCCGAGTCATCCATTGAAGATTAAACGTATAACCATAACAAACCGAGTCATCCATTGAAGATCAAACGTATAACCATAACAAACAGAGTCATCTATTGAAGATCAAACATATAATCATAACAAACCGAGTCATCCATTGAAGATCAAACGTATAATCATAACAAACCGAGTCATCCATTGAACATCAAACGTATAACCATAACAAACCGAGTCATCCATTGAACATCGAACGTATAATCATAACAAACCGAGTCATCCATTGAAGTTCAAACGTATAACCATAACAAACTGAGTCATCCATTGAAGATCAAACGTAGAATCATAACAAACCGAGTCATCCATTGAAGATCAAACGTATAACCATAACAAACCGAGTCATCCATTGAAGATCAAATGTATAACCATAACAAACTGAGTCATCCATTGAAGATCAAACGTATAACCATAACAAACCGAGTCATCCATTGAACATCAAACGTATAATCATAACAAACCGAGTCATCCACTGAAGATCAAACGTATAACCATAACAAACCGAGTCATCCATTAAAGATCAAATGTATAACCATAACAAACCGAGTCATCCATTGAAGATCAAACGTATAATCACCGAGTCATCCATTGAAGATCAAACGTATAACCATAACAAACCGAGTAATCCATTGAACATCGAACGTATAATCATAACAAACCGAGTCATCCATTGAAGATCAAACGTATAATCATAACAAACCGAGTCATCCATTGAACATCAAACGTATAATCATAACAAACCGATTCATCCATTGAAGATCAAACGTATAATCATAACAAACCGAGTCATCCATTGAAGATCAAACGTATAATCATAACAAATCGAGTCATCCCTTGAACATCAAACGTATAACCATAACAAACTGAGTCATCCATTGAAGATCAAACGTATAACCATAACAAACCGAGTCATCCATTGAAGATCAAACGTATAACCATAACAAACCGAATCATCCATTGAAGATCAAACATATAACCATAACAAACGAGTCATCCATAGAAGATCAAACGTAGAACCATAACAAACCGAGTCATCCATTGAAGATCAAACGTATAATCATAACAAACCGAGTCATCCATTGAAGATCAAACGTATAACCATAACAAACTGAGTCATCAATTGAACATCGAACGTATAATCATAACAAACAGAGTCATCCATTGAAGATAAAACGTATAATCATAACAAACCGAGTCATCCATTGAAGATCAAACGTATAACCATAACAAACTGAGTCATCCATTGAAGATCAAACGTATAACCATAACAAACCGAGTCATCCACTGAAGATCAAACGTATAATCATAACAAACCGAGTCATCCATTGAAGATCAAACGTATAACCATAACAAACCGAGTCATCCATTAAAGATCATATGTATAACCATAACAAACAGAGTCATCCATTGAAGATCAAACGTATAATCATAACAAACCGAGTCATCCATTGAAGATCAAACGTATAACCATAACAATCCGAGTCATCCATTGAAGATCAAACGTATAACCATAAAAAACCGAGTCATCCATTGAAGATCAAACGTATAACCATAACAAATCGAGTCATCCATTGAACATCAAACATATAACTATAACAAACCGAGTCATCCATTGAAGATCAAATGTATAACCATAACAAACCGAGTCATCCATTGAAGATCAAACGTATACCATAACAAACCGAGTCATCCATTGAAGATCAAACATATAACCATAACAAACTGAGTCATCCATTGAACATCGAACGTATAATCATAACAAACCGAGTCATCCATTGAACATCAAACGTTTAATCATAACAAACCGAGTCATCCAGTGAACATCAAACGTATAATCATAACAAACCGAGTCATTCATTGAAGATCAAACATATAATCATAACAAACCGAGTCATCCATTGAAGATCAAACGTATAATCATAACAAACCGAGTCATCCATTAAACTTCAAACGTATAACCATAACAAACCGAGTCATCAATTGAACATCGAACGTATAATCATAACAAACCGAGTCATCCACTGAAGTTCAAACGTATAACCATAACAAACTGAGTCATCCATTGAAGATCAAACGTAGAATCATAACAAACCGAGTCATCCATTGAAGATCAAACGTATAACCATAACAAACCGAGTCATCCATTGAAGATCAAACGTATAACCATAACAAACCGAGTCATGCATTGAAGATCAAACGTATAACCATAACAAACCGAGTCATCCATTGAACATCAAACGTATAATCATAACAAACCGAGTCATCCATTGAAGATCAAACGTATAACCATAACAAACCGAGTCATCCATTAAAGATCAAATGTATAACCATAACAAACCGAGTCATCCATTGAAGATCAAACGTATAATCACCGAGTCATCCATTGA